>JAODLC010000052.1:2101385-2113273 GCA_026781145.1 Hippopotamyrus pictus | reverse complement strand
CCCCCAATACCCTGCTCACGGTACACTCCCCCCCCCCCCCATCTATCCCTCCACCAGACAGCCATTCACTGTGTTTATTTACGTCCCCCACTATGCACAAAATTCTTTGGAGATGATGGGATTCCAGAACCACTCCTCTGAAACAGTGAAATACCTGGTCATATATATATACGCAGTATTTCACAAGTGATACTGAAGTATTAATTCTAATTAGTTGCAATGAATTCAATTTAAGGGATAACTGCAGGTTTGTTTCACATATGTCCCCATGAGGGAAATATCTCTGGAAAATATATGCATTTTTTTTATTTTGTTCTGAAAATAAGATGTACTCACATGAGATAAATCTTTTGCATAATACTTGCCAAATGCATTAAGAGATTTCAATAAGAAATGACATCCATGAAAATATTCATATTTTTACAATCAATTACCAGTGCTTATATTCAATTCAAGACTTTGCAATGTTCCACCATTGGTTTAGTTGCACGTATTTAGCCAGTGAAAAATAAGCACTCTTGTTAAAGTGCAAAACAGCAAGATTCTTTGGTCTCTGGTATATCTGTCCCCAAATTTGAGTCCGTCACACTGAAGCTGCTCTGCACCACAAAGCCCCCCCACAGATTATCACTGGTTATAATTCCCCTATATTTTCAGCGCTTGTCTCAAAGAATAGTAGTGTGTATAGTCATGCATATCCACATGTTCAAGAAGCATGGAACAGATTGTTCTAACACTGCTCATGAAATGCAATTAACATAAATTCCTCTCACATTGGCAGTGTGTGCACAAAATATGCTATTAGCATTTTCACCATGAGCCGATTCCCCCTTTTCAGCTGGCCACCTCTACTGCTCCAAACTTCCTCTTTAGAGACTGCTATAGAGCAACATGGTATTGGCCAAGTTTGCCCGTGACAGAATGAGTCAGCCCAGAATACCAGCTACAGGGTGAGCAAGACAGCTGGTGTGACACCCAGTAGCCAACCAATTACCAAATTGTAGGTGGTCTTCCTGACCAGATCAACCTACTGACAAGCCCCGACTCGTTCAATACCAACTACAAGAAGGTCTCAGGTCACCTTAGAAGCTTTCAATCAGAATTTTTACAGTCTAAAGAAATCACATGCAAGGGAAGAAACAAGTCTATCAGGAAAAAGCATATTTACAGTTATAGATAAAACAGAAGATATTTCCATCCTCACACTTAGCTACATACTCCAGCGTGATAAATCCCCACCAAACACCACAATCTGAGCTCCATGACTGTAAGTTATCTGGTAAGTTCATTGCAGTTGTAATTATGTCTGATACATCAACACAATGATGGGTAGCACATGTTCACTGCAGAGGCAGGAGAAAGCCCCTCAGCTGGACTGGTATGCTCCCCTGACCCTGGATGCGTGGAAGCCTTGCATATGAGGAGGACGTGTTCAACAGGAATGGCAGAAGCTGAAGTGCACTTATCTGTTAACCCTTGCTCTCCTCCTCTCTGTGTCATGAGAGGCAGCAATTTTTGACAAGATGAGGTGATGCATTCTTTGACAAAGGCTGCTCTTTCACTGCCAGCTCTCCCCTCAACCCCTATTTCTCCTTTACCTTCTTTAGGCTCCTTGTTCTCCTTCTTCCCCTTCTTCCCCATCCTCTTCTTCCCCTTCCTGTCCTTTCCCTGGCCCTCTGACATGTTAGCAGGGTGAAGAGTAATCCCAGTGAAAAGTTGGTGTAGTCCTCAGAAGAGTGTGCTATGAAATGCTGAATCTTTCCTACTAGTCTCCTCTATATAGAACAACACCCATTACACAGCAGGGATACACCTACTTTGAGCAATGTACACTGCAAGAGAAAGCGAGAGAGAGAGAGAGAGAGAGGCATCTCCCATTGCAGCAGGATGATTAACCATTCGCTGCCTGAAATGGACAGATGAGAATTTCCTCTCTGACTCTGATAACTACAAGGGCCCCAGGGCAACACTGAGCAATTAGGAGTGTTTCCTGACTTCTTGCAATCTCAGCACCTTTCAAACCTTTCAGGAGTGATGGGAGAGGCTACTTGAACGACCCAGCGCGTCCTTGATCACAGACATTTCTGTGTTTATCTCCCCTATGATCATTTTAAGCTATCAGACCCCCTACCCCCCCACACACACACACACATACACACACACTACCTCTCAAGCACATACCACAGCACCTCGTCACCTATACGGACTCTCAATATCACCTGAACAGAATGGCTCCTACCTCAGACCACACCAAAAGAAGAGAGGAAAGGCCAACCCCCAGAAACGAGAACAAACAGATGCAAGCAAGAGTATCCATGGCCTGTTCTGCAGTCACAAGCGTGATGCCAATTCACCAAAGCCCTCAAAGATCTACCATCAAAACGATCAAAAGAGAAGAGACCGATGAAAGTGATTGGACATTAAAAGATTATTACTCATCGCATCCTTATCCTACTCTAACACCAGTTTTTACCAGCAATAATTCCACACTGCAGAATAATATTACAGTATGGCTTCCGAATTTTTCGCAGCAACACAAAAGCTTTATTAAATGGCCATTTTTCATGAAGCAGAAGGTGCCTTTTTCATTATTCTGGTACCAGAATGGACACAGAAACTGACGCTGCAAAGGATGGTGCCCAGAGAAGGACGTGGAAAGAGACGTGGCTTTGGGAAAAGAGCCGGTTATTCCCACCAAGTGACATCTGGCTGGGCACGCGGGTGTCCTGTCCTCTCTCTCTCCGTGTCTCCCGTTCCTTTAACCCCTCCCGCCCTCGACCAAAAGCGTGTCCCAGCCTGCTCCTGGCTGTGTTACCAGTGCTTTCTGTCATTGCCGATACTGACAGTCAGATCACACGCAGGTTAGGATTGCAGGAAACCCCACCAGCAAAAAAAAAAAAAAAACACACACACACACTGAACATTGCCATGCCTGTAATGCCATGCCTGTACTGAGAAGCAAAATATAGTCATGCTGACAGAGATGTACTGTTTTACTCAAATCCACTTTTAATCCAGTGACAGCGTGAGAAGCAGGCCCAGGGCTTCTACAAAGAGAGGACTCTCCTCTGTGACAGAGTCCAGTGCTGCTCACATCAGAGAGCTTGGGATTCCATGCAGATCCTGAATTCTACCCTCGGAGCACAGGACAACACCTGGTCTAGGATTTTCTTACTTAACCCTGATACAGGCAATATCAAGGTGTCTCAGAGGGGAGAAGAAAGGGCGAGTGTAGCACAAGTATGTATCTCTGACCAGCTTATGTTGAGCAGGGCTGCCCAGCCTAGTGGTCAGGCTGGGGGACGGGGGGGGGAGCGGTGACAGCATGGAAATTAAATTATGAAAATGGGAACCGACCAGCGGCGGTCCATCAGTTGCCTGACCTCTAATACAATTAAAAGTAGGGGGCTAGTAAGACCAAAAGGATTCCTCCATGTAGGGAATAAGCATCAATAAACGAGAGGTGCAGATGTTCCTGTTCTTAGTTATGGTTACTAACACAGTCCACATTTAAATATTGATTTATGTCACACTAGCACTGCAATATGATGAAGTAGTGGCCGACTCTCACCCAAAAACACCTTCATGGTTGCCTAGCTGATTGCACGAGCATGTATCGAGCATAACGCCCCACTGGGTAAACACCTGGGGCGGATCTCAATATGTGTACTTGATTGTCCTTACGTTCTTGGGTACCCGTTTTACGTCATCTTCCATTGCTGAAGACCAGTTCCAATACTAAGAACACAAGTACGGAGGATAGTAAAAATCCCCAGATGTTGGTCTTGCTCTGCCCCAAATATAAAGGTGAGTCAGTTGCATCCTCGCCAATCCCATATTTCACTGCACCCCAAGTTTGTTCTTGGAAGGCAAGTTAGCAAGACCGGTCTTGCCAAGACCACAAGCATGGTCTTTGCGTTCTTGGTTTTTAGATTCACCCCTGGCTACGGCAAAGCGGAAGCGCCACAAGACCTCGGGAAAGAACAGCCGCTAACGGTAATAACAGCAGAAAGCCAGAGAAACCTGGGCGGCTCACAGGCGCGTACGCACACACACACACGCGTATGGCGGGACACACAGATTAAAAAGGGAATTCCCCATCAGACATATCTGACCTTTCAGAGGATCCCCTTTACACAGAACCTGGACAAAGACAATCCGCCCACCCAACCAGCCAACCAGCGCAGCCGAGGGGAGGACATAAGCCCATTTCAAACCTCATCAGCACCCATCGAGTATCAATACGGGGAGAACTTACACCCAAACACCTACTCACACCCCTCACAAATGCGGCTAATGCTTGGAGCTCCGGGAAACTTCACACACCCTGGGACACGGTGACTGAACAGCGCACAGCCGACCCACTGGTACCAAGGTACAGAGCAGATCATGAACAGTCTGGCGTCACACTGTGATCAGTCCCATTGGCAGATGCAGCACACTGATCCAGCGAAAACGGTGATTTCCAGAACATTATTATGATTGTCAAACTGATGAAAACAGGAACAATTTGAGAGATCCGATCAGTGTCATGATAACTGTTAGATCTTTCATTCAGCAGCTTCAGAGCAGCGTCGCTTTCTGACTCTTTGTGAAGCCAGATGAGGCTCTCATTTTAAAACACCAATGAGAATTTCGTGTAGATCGCTGTCTCGGCTGAGACGCTGAAGGCATGTCCCCTACAGAAAGAGGCACATCACGCCAAGCAGATTCGTTATACGTGATGGAGACTTTGACTACATGAAATGACACAACGCAGTTTACGTGAGATTTAAGATGGACTGGAGACAGGAGGGTATGGGAAGAGATCTTTAAATGTCTCCTGAAGATATTAAAACACGTGGCTCCAAATGATGTGAGAAGGATGTAATCCCTGTGGAGGAAGGTGCAATGTCGCAAGCAGGTAAAGTCACTAAATACATCTAAATAAACCCTTACAGGAATCACGTGCTACTGGTTGAGTTCACAGCCCTGAGACATGAATTCTGCATTTTGGAGTGAAGGAAAAAGACTAGAACTGTCTTTGTCTGAAGAATAAACAAAGGGCTATTCGTAGGCCCATGTGAGCCCACGGTCTAGTCACCTGGGGGGGTTTGGAGAGCAGCTCTGCTTTTTCTTCCCCCTCGATGCCTCAGTTCCAAGGCTGCCCCTCAGCATTCTGAGGCATAAGGAGATCACTAGGCCCACAAAGACCAGTGGGGACACACTTGGCATACCACACTCCCATCTATGTAAATCATCCCCTACACTAACCCAGTCACCACCACATTTCAATACGGTTGATGTTTTTAAGAACACATTTTTGGGGTGTTCTTTGGGCTCCGGAAGGGGTGCTCCACAAGGCTGTGTTTTCTGGCACAGTCCCATGGACGATGCCTGGATTCGAAGCATGATGTGCTGTGCACTTTTCATCCAGTCAAAAAAATGCAACCATTTAGAGAGATAAAAATCAAGCACGCTGTCAGGAAAAGGGATTAGGATGCTGCGTGTTTCACATTTGGGGCAAAGGGGGAACAAAAATCTTGCGTACACGCAAGCTCCTTCCCGATGAATAACACTGCACCTTTGTTAGAAAGGCCCAGTCTCCTCAAGCGCCCGCCACAACGTCCTACCCTGACTGACACTCCAAAGCTCGTCTTACACCCAGATAAAAATAAACTCACGGTGAGTTTCTGCCAGTAAATGACACACCGTCCCCAAATCCGAGACCCTGCGCAGGTCAACTCAGCTGAGACAGAGGCACCACCAGCCCAGTCCCAGAGGGACTCCAGCAGTCCCTTTCAGACGGAAACAGCTTCTTTCCCTGCAAATCTTGTCATGTGTTTATCATGAGGTTTAAAAATGGAGAGCTAAAGCTCTCCTATCGGGGGTACGATCCGGGATGTTGCTTCTAGGACACTGGCAGGACGCCCTGGAGGAACAGAGCGAGCCCCGTCCAATCAGACGTGACGACACCGCAAGCCGTCTGCTGGGCGGTCTTCCCTCAAGGTCGACGGCTCTCCCGGGGCGGCGCCCGCTCCTCGCATTGCAGGCACAGGAGAGATGCACAGGTCGGCACACACGCATGCTGAAGAGCAGCCGAGCTCAGAAGACACCGCAGCACTGCATCGCGGAACACTAACAGAGCTACGAGATGCGGATAAACCCATCGCATGACCAACTGCAAGGATGTTACTATTAACAATATTCAGTGCGTGTGTGTACGTGTGTGTGTGTGTGTGTGTGTGTGTGTGTGCGTGTGCATGCACATGCATGTAAGTGTTTAGGGAGGACGGGAAGCTCCACTGTCTTGGTCTAGTCTCTGTGTCATTCCTGCAGCACGCTGCTGTCACCATGGAAACCACGCACAGAGCACTGCAGCCATTGCAGCTCAGCTGTGTCACACCAAAATGCAGACGTCCACGAGGGAGCCGCCGCACAGCCTGCTGGGAAACATTGCGGGCAGTGGCCCCCGATCGGGGGGGGGGGGGGGGGGGCGGGGGACGAGGTACTGAGGCTCTGTGAATATTTCCCGATTCAGCAACATGACAGTTTTCAGATCACCTTGTAAAGTTTGGGTAGCAACCGCAAGCTGCTGCCTGAATGGCTGTTTGACCATCTCACCCTGGATGCTATGATCACTGAAGGCAAAGACTGATTCAGAGGAACTACTTCCCCATCATCCATTCATCCATCCATCCACAAATTTGTCTCTTTCAACTACAGGAGGAAACTAAAGTACCTGAAGGAAACCCAAAAAACCCAAGAACACCCAACCCTAACTCATTCCTCTTACAACCTAAAGCGTGATACCATGCGGTCGATATCCTGTCAGGAATGCAATAAGTCTTGGCAAATTCTACCTTGAGTGGCCATTCAGAGGGACTGAGATCACCACTCAGGAAGACTCAGGTCTCCATTCAGGGTGACCAAGGTCACCATTCAAAGTGACTGAGATCTCTTTTCAGAGTGACTGAGGTCTCCATTCAGGGTGGCTCAGGTCACCATTCAAAGGGGCTTCGGCCTCCATTAATAGTGACCAAGGCCTCCATTCCGAATGACTAAAATCACTATTCAGTGTGACCGAGATTTCCATTGAAGGTGACTAAAATCTATATTCTAAATTACATAGTTAGTTCTCAAAAGCAGCTATGGAGACTTAAAGTTTTACTGAGTTAATAGCCAGGTGAACCAAAAAATAGCGGTTACTCACTGGGCTCTCTTTGATCTCCTTCTTTTGTTCACCAACTTCCACTATAGATTCATTACTCAATATAGTTCAGTCCAAAACCTGTAGGAACTTGCGTGTAAAGCCAGAAAAGTTTTGTCAGTTACAAAACATGAGTTAGTTTCCCAGGTTAAAGTATCTATCATCCATCTTCCATGTCAACCAGAACGAACAGGGCACAAGGCAAGGGAAACCCTAGAAGGGTGCCGACCAATCACAGGGCACACGTTCACACAGATTTGTCCAAACACGTGTTTTCACGCTGCGGGAGGAAATGGGAGCCCAGACAAAACTAAAACAAACATAGGTAGAACTAGCAGACTCCATGCACATAAAGCAGAAGGTGGGAATCAAGCCCACAACCCTGGCAGTATCGTGTTAGCAGCAGAGTCACTGTGTCATCTCTGTACTGATGCACACATTATTATTTTCACTTGAAGAACAGAGGTGGAAATTTCAGGTCCAGAAAGTACAAATCCAGACCATGATTTAGTTTCAACCAACCAGTTGAGCATAAAGAGTGACAGTCACAGAGTACTCAGCTGGTTGGTTGAAACAAAATCCTGGTCTGGATTCGTACTTTCTGGACCTGAAATTTTCACCTCTGATGAATAATAATAATAATAATAGTAATAGTAATAATGATACTTTTTCATCTCCATGAGGAAATGGTCTTCATGTCTGTCCTATTTTGCTCTCTATGAGACACACAAGACACACATAACTGGGGTTAAAGGTCATGCTCAAGGGCCCACCAGTGGCATCACTCTGCTGGTCACAGGGTTTGAATCGGTAGCCGTGGTATCATGGACACAAAGTGCTAACCAGCATAGCTACACATGACCCTCCCAATAACCCAAAGTGGGAACCGTGGCTAGCGCTGTTAAAGTCTTATTCGTCTTTGGCTTTGCCTTCCAAGGGGAAACTTGCCCTTTAGCGAGAGTTTCCCAGCATAAACGAATCCTTAAACAAACACACATGCACGAGAAAAACAAACATTAATCTGAGCCTAGTGTAACAGACACGCACCCATATGCAGTTTAACTGTGCATGCCAACTGAAAAAAACTTAGTTCCCATTGCCTGCTCTCTAAATTCAATGAGTCCTCATCTGACACCTACAGAATATACCACACTGCTTCATGGCAAAAGGAACAGAGGGGTCCTCTCCATTGCGAGCTACAAGAGAAACTCCTTATCATGTCTTGCTGGTCCCTAGGCATACTGTCCCAATCCAGGTATTCCCAGAGGATGGAAACACAATATCTGAGCTACACAAACAGTAAGACCCAGCAAGTGGGAGCACAGTGGGAGGCATGACTGACGTTTCCTGCGTCAACACTGAAGGAAGACCTCTGCTGACAGGAAGAAGCCTACCTTCTCAATCTCTTCATTTAACCTCCTCTCAGTAGCCTAGCATGATGAATGTCTGAATTAATACGTGCCGAGCACGTTAGTTTGAACAAAACCAGTAGTAAACGAGTCATTGTATTTAATGAGTACATGCTTACATTTAATTTATTTTATAGACACTTCTATCTAAAACAATGTGCAATTGAGAAAGCAGGGCCTGCCTGAGGGAATTAGGGTCAAGGGTCTTGCCCAACAGTAAAATCACTTTGTAGACCACGGAATTTTAACTGATGATCTTCCTACCATGGACACAGAGTCCTAATCCACTGTGCCACACACCACCCCGTGTACCAAGCACTCAAGTAATTAAATTAAATGAGTGTGAATTTACCCAATCTGAGCTCCAGGCTTCAGCCTGCTCTGGTGTACCTCCTGTTGGATAGGTTGCTGGTTCTGCTTTTTATTGCTCAATGGCACGACAGCTCTGCTGTTCGCTCTGGTAAACAAATACACTCCTGTGATGCTTAATTTCGCCCCAAACACTGCGAGCGATGACAGGAGGAGAATAAACAAGGAAACAGGGAGATGAATCAATCACTGAACCACACTTTGCTCAGCCATGTTTCATAAGACACCTTAAAGCATTACATACTGCATCAGCAGCAGCCATATGAACCAAAAATCTCTTACATTCATTTATAACTTCTTCAGACATATGCATTCTCAACAGAAATACTACACTTTATTCTCACTCTGTAGTCATACAATCAAAAAAACAGGAAATCCTGTGGTAGGAGAGCAATAAAAGTTTGTAAATATTTAATAGGAATAAATGCGTCACCGTGACATTACGATGTTTGTTGCTTCTTTCTGGAATGGGGGGCCAACTCGTCATTCCTGCAGCGCATCTATAATTCTGCATTCTGCATATGGGGGCTGCACCTGGCCAGCAAAAAGGGACGAGCATCTGCATGTCGCATCTCCTGCTCAGATGCACCAAAGTCACCACATCAATGGCTGATTGATTTGAGGCAACAAAAACGCTTCGCCGTTAGAAGTGAATCGCTTTGATCGGTTGGAATTGGCCCATTTATCAAAGTAATCAATTATCAAAGTAATTAAGTAAAATTAGTTTTGTGAGGCCTCTTTTAATCCTGGTCAGCAATGCAACTCACTTCCCCATTGGCCCGACCATATATAGCCGCAAGTCGTAAAACCAATCATCACTCCTGTAACACAGACGGCCCAGCTGTCAGTAAGCAATAGGTAAGGAGTTATGAGTTGCTTATGCTTTGATCAGGTGATAACTGGGAAGAATCATACAGATTAAAATAGCTCTTTGGAGGAATGGGGGGGCTCATCTATCTCGGGGAGGAGAGTCAGGTGACTGTATAATTTTGGGAGTTAAGCCAGTCATTTCCTGTGTAGGAGTAACTTGGTATGCTCTGTTTTGTTCCACCCTCGCTAACCCAGATTAAAGCCCTGACACCAGACTGACACTGGCAGCATGAAGATGTCTGCTTTGGGTTTCTTTTCAATCCCACTTCACATGCCTCACGCAATTCTGATTTTTGTTTTGACCTCCCACCCTTGTCCCCAGTGCATCTTCGTTTTTTTTTTTTTGTTTTTTTTTTGGTGAGTATCCTCATGCTGTCCCAAAACGCTCCCGCACCCTAACTCAGCCTGGGATACGCCTGCTGGTAACAGTGAACATCTATGCTCAGGAGCCGGGCACGTGCCACGTCGCCATCGTTGCGGTCCCCAGGTCTGCCCTGCTGAAATTAACCCGCCAAATGACACAGAGGAACACCCCCACCCCACCCCGAGGCCCTGAAGGGATTTCTTTAGGTATGATTCCACCCCCCGCCTACAAACACACCTGAAGAAATCAACAGCAGCAGGTTGCTCTCACGCACAGTGTCGGGCGGACGTGGTGGGACACGTTTTCATGCCCTGCGAAAGATCTGCAGTGCACGCTTTTCTCCCTCTCTTTCCGTACTTGGGCTAACGGTGCCAGCCTTGTGCTCAGCCGCAAGCGAGAGCGTCGGTTCCAGGGGACCTTTCAGCGGAACTTGTGTTTACCTGAAGTCACCCGTGACAGGAGCCTCATCCATGCCAAACTGTGCACAAACACGCACCCTTCCGGGTGGGATGCCAGTGGCTGTTCCGCTCATGTGGGACTGAAAATGAGGGATTAGTGTGGAAAAGCAGCCCAGCCAGAGGTTTTGTGGTACCTGTCCCCTCCCACTGACCAGTCTCGGTAATGCAGACTCCAGTGACCCTGGAAAATCTTGGACCAGAAACACATTTCTGCAGATAAAAGGCACATCAGAGAGCTGCTGGGCTTGAGAACGGGTGATAGAGTAGCTCGGTCAAATCGTGTAATTACGTGCATTCATTTTATTAGCGTGATGGATGTGCAGGCGAGTGAAATACAAGGGAATGATGGGTAATGCTTTGGCCTGAGTCAGACTCTGGGCTTCCCACAAAGCGGCACGTGGGTGTAAAAATGTCAAAATGCTGGTTTGAGTGACTGGGTGTCGACCCCTGGCAATCCGCGGGTTTCAGAACAAACAGGATCCGAAGGAGAAGGAGAGAAAGGCGGTCCTCTTCAAGATTTCCCCCCCAGGCTACACTCTCAGGAACGAGAAGTGGATTAATTATTAACAAGCCAGCCGCATTAAGCACAGGAAAGAGAACCGGCGATGGAGCCGTGACTCCAAAGCGAGGAAACGTTCCTTCAAATGTGTCCCAAATATGACAAAAAGGGGGAAAAAACAGAGAGGAATAACGCCGTGAAAGTCAAACTGGAAAGGATTAGCGGGAGACCTCTCCATATGTGCCGGGAAATTGCTCAGCTTGCCAAGGTATTTTCTCGTACGGGGCATGACGCCCGAGCGGCGTCCGCCCTCAACCGCCGCGGAGAGCGTGACGGTGCAGGGAGCCGCTGATAAACAGCTGATGAAGCTTCCGGGCACAAGAGCGGGGCAAGATCTGCTCCATCTGCCCCCCCCTCCCCCCACCCTGTGCACATGCATGTCTCACACCCTCCCCAACATCCTCTTCCTGGGGAGGAGCAGACACATGACATGCACACATCTCGCACATAAGCCATTCAAATGTCATACATGTTTCATATGAAGATGCACATGCGTGTCAAAGCGCTGCATGCGGCCCCCCTCCCTTTTTCTCCCTCTCCTGTTGGATGAGGTTTTTAGATGGACAGACAGGGAACACTGCCCCCCCCCCCCACACACACACACACACCCTGCAGACCTGTGAGCCCGCCTCTCCTACGCACGTGAGCCCCCGGATTGGAGCCATTTTTC
>JAODLC010000052.1:2086941-2101345 GCA_026781145.1 Hippopotamyrus pictus | reverse complement strand
GGGGGGGGGGGGGAGTCTTCACTGACCAGGAGGTCAGTGCTGGGGGGATGGGGTGGGGGGGGCATGGAATCGGTGAGATGGTGTCATGCAGCGGGGGGGTGGGGGGGGGGCGATTAAAGCCCGTTCTTAGTCTCTGCTGTGACCTTGAAAGCCATTTAACCAGTTCCACAGCAGAAAAACATTTAACAGCTTGTAACACAAGCTCCTGTGCTCTTTCAATGAGAAGCCCAGTGCTCTGGAATAGGACATAACGTCTGTTACTACCGCTATCACTAGTAATGATACACGCCATTAGCAAGGGCTTGAAATGAAAGCCATCTCGGGTCTTGGCAGATAAAAGACAGAGCTTTTCATCCTCTATTCAAATTGGACGTTCCATTTAAAAATCTAATTGGCTATTCAGCCAAGTCCTTTTATTAGCTCCTGTTTGAGAAAGGGGGACTTTGGAGCAAGACATCCTGGTGTTGTTTAATAATTAAATGGCAGGATAGACTTCGCTAGGCCTCACGCAGCAGCAGGACCTGTCCCATGGTCAGAGAGAGCGGACAGGGAGGGGTTGCTGTCGCAGGTGGAGGGGAGTGGACATATTTAGCCTCATGCAACCATGACTGATGGTCATGCAATTCACTGGGGATCTTCATTCTGCAACCACACACTCCAGTGGGCACCACACAAGCAGAACCCTGCAAGTTAAGTAAATCCGTCAGGCACATGACCGCCCAGGTCTGCTATCCGGAGGAAGGACCCGGCACTAGTGGGAATGGGTGAACCTCTCAGTCTGACCAGTTTTGTTTTGCTTTTTTCTTTCTCTCTGCTGCCCTGAATCCTGTACATACACTGCCTCTATGCAGCAAAGAGGCTTCTTGCCTTTCTTTGGCCTGCGTGTCACTCAGCAGATGCCCGTTAAAAAGGGCCGGGTCCTAATTAATTGGATCCAATCTCATTAGCTTCAGAGAAAGATCTGGCTCGTTCCCCTGCTGACTAGTCAGTTTACAAAATCTGGAACGTGCCGTGGAGCCGTAATTTCAAACTCATATCAATCAGCCTGATAACAGAGATGGAAATCCTTATGCTATGCACTGCTATACATGGGAAAATGCTGCCTTAAAAATCAAAAGTTAAACCACTGTTTGTCAACAGATACAAACATCCATAACTGTAATAAGTAGAAATCCTGGTCCACTCCATTGAATTACAACCTCGAGATGTCTCTAGATTCACTTCCCTCCGTATCTCAACCTAAGAAAACATGACGACATTAAGGCAACATTCCTAAGAACAAGCGTCAGCAAGACACTGTTCCATTTTTTTCATCTATGGTTATGTAATAATAGGCACATCTGTTCAACACATCTTCTGCCATCCACAACTGAGCACAATTAATCAATATGCAAAAGAAACATGTTATGGCATAAGAATAAAATAAATTACGAAAACGTTTGAAACCTAGCTCTATCTACCATATTTCTTGCATTATTTTCTTCAAATTATTTTGGGCCAAGTCATATTGTCCCTTTTAAATAATTGTGGTAATAATTATCCATACTGTAGCGCCAGAGCTGCTGACCTGTTCCTGCAGTGTCATTTACATTTCCCATCATGCAAAGCAACACCCCCTTGTGTTTAATGTAAATAGTGTTTAGTTAAAGTAGTGTAGGGTAGAGTCAGAGTTTACTGCTTGGAGATGAAGTTCTGCAGGATGTTTGGCAAATGAAGCTAGGCATTTATTACAAGGAGGAGTCCTTGCCATTCAGCCTTCTCACCCGGCTCAATTCCTTCCTGGAATATTTTCAGATTAAAGTAAAGCTTAAAGCAAGGATTTATCACAAGACCGTAAAAAGATTTGCTGGTGGTCGCAAATACTGTAGCCTCCATATTCTGACGTACAGAGGAACTGCACGGAAAAGATATTCAGAAAATATCCGATCATCTCTGCATCATGTGAGCTTTGAATATGGCAAAACAGATGTATCCCTATCCACTTTCATAAGAGCATTGGTCAGATCATACCCAAGAAAGAAGCTTCCAGCCTGACCCTCACTGCAGGAGATCAGCCAAGACGATGCTGGACCACACAGCTATAAAGCCTGTGCTGCTTCACACAGAAAATCTTGAATGTAGTTGACAGGTGCCTGTGACTGGAGGATTTAAACTGTGAGCCTGTGAGTCTGGGCTGATTATCATCTTTACAGTATCTACGTGCCCAGACCAGAAGGGATCATCCACAGAATACAGCACAGATGTGTGTGTTTTTTTTTCAGGATTTGACACAAAAAACGAATAAGAACTCAAGCCAACGCTCAAAATGACATTGCCCTTACGGTCCGGGCCGCACGCACTCCTGTCCGATCCCTGGGACCACTTCAAAAAAAATTTGACTTACAGGACTAATTAAGTACTAAGAGTACTAATTAAGCTTCCTTGCCAGATGTGGTTGAGGTGTTTCCCCAGTAGCGTGTCCTGTCTCCTGAAAGCTGTGCCCTATCAGTTAGCTATTTATAACATTTTCATTCCCCTGTACAAAAAAAGCTTAAAAACTTCGTATGTAGTACAACTGACTCTAGTCCACTAACATATTTAAACAGACATATTCCTTCTTTCAAGTCCACTTCATTTTTCTGTTAAGAAACGCGATGATCGGAGCAAACACCTTGACACTAAACGCTTAGTCATACAGTAAAGAAACCATTTTTAAGTTATTCCGCGATGACAGATCCCAGCAATGTATATTTTATTCATTATTTAGCCCATGTGCCTCTGCTATGCTAACAGTTACCGTGTTACGCACAGGTACAGTCAAATTCCAGCACCATCTGTTGCCTGATGTTTTCTGTGATGGGAAAGATTTCCACATGAAACCTCTACGAATTGCTCAAACATCCCATATTGAAATAAAACTACTAGTTATTTTACATTGCAATTACCCAGGTCTCTAAGGCCTTTTGTTTTAATACTTTGCTGTATCTTTCTTTGACTTTGACTCCATCTGCAACGCAAGGTCAGGCCTGAACTGCAACACTCTCTCAGTTCCTATGCTGTATATGCTTTTACACAAACACCCTTCTTTTCACAGGTATCTCCACATTATTCTAAAAGCTGCCCCTTTTTCAGACGTATAGTCACAAGCCTCTTAAACATCTTATTCGTAATGACTACAATAGCCTGCATCCCATCTGTGCTTTTTATGATAGGCTTTAGGCTCACGGTGACCTGGCACTGGAGAAACACAAGATGGATGATTGGGTAAAGACCAATTCATTCAAGATTGCCCTCATACTGTCACGTCCATTACGTGATTGCTGCTTTCGAACGTCCAGCTATAGGGCAATACATCTAATCAATCAACCATCACCTTTCAAGTCTTGATGTGCAATTTCTACTTTATATATGTCCAAAGCAAAAAGTTAGACCCCAATGCAGAATAAGACTTAATTAAGTTTGGAAGTCCCTTCAGTGCTGCTGGTTCATGCATTCAGTCTGGTCTATGTTTATGTCTACACTCACAGTCCTCATTTTATGACCTGTTTGGTTTTTTAATCTTTTTTTGGTTCCCCCCTGGGCTCAACCAACTGTCACCTTGTTCCAGAGGCCCCATTCCTGGTGGTCACCTGCTTCCTGTGTGGCTTGTTCTACAGGCACGAGCATTGTCAGGCAGATGACCCATCAATATGTGAGATGGTTCGGGATGTTGTGATATGTGTCTGGTTCAGATCTCACAATAATAAAACTGTTTAATGAAAACTTCTCCAGCTGAACGTCCAAGCTGTTTATGCAGCTCAAACTGCTCGTGGATGACATCGGACAAAAGCAGCACCCAGGCAAAACAAACAAACAAAAGCAAAACACCGGCTAACTGCCATGCTAAATAACACACTCGGTGGTGTTTGCGGACAAACTGGAAACAATGGAGCTTTGTGTTGCATCCATGATTCTATTCATTTTCTAAACAGTTTTCGAAAACAACTGTGTCTGTCAATGAGATCGGACAGTTCTCGTGTCATTGTGTAAATGAGACCATGTGACTCTTTCTGGAGCATCACTATGGTGCATTACTGTACAGGTACCTAAAGAATCCATGTGCACACTCAGACACACATATAAACACATAGACTACTCTATTCTAAATCTTCTGGGTTTTTTAATCACCTCTCCCTGTTGTGGTCTCACAACCAGATATTAACTGGTGCCTAATGAGTTTTCTGAATCCCTCCAATCAGGGCTTCTGTACCAAAAAAAAAGGTACTTAAAGTGGTCAATGATCACCTTCCAACTGCTGATGCTTATTTTGCAGGAGTTAAGCACGAACTTTGGCAATTCTTAATACTGCATTTTCTTCTTGAGCTGAAATATTACCCACAATTAAGCTCTTGGTACCGTTAGTGCCGTGAAACAGATGGTGATTTTTTTAGAAGTCTCACAGTGATCCCACAATCCAACTGTCAAGACCCAGAAATCAGGAAAGGGTTATAGTACAACGCATTTGAAAAACACAATCCAGTTACTGCAGTAAGTTAACAGCATTCCGGCTGAGGCTACTGGTGGCAGCGTCACCTAACGGCAAAAGATTTCACAAGCAGGGAAATAAAGTAAACAGCTGTGACCACTTATGGACCAGTGAGGTTCAGAGAGGGTAAGGGCTTGGGGGAAGGAAGCAGAGACACTAGGCCTGGGGTGGCCAATCTTATCCGCAAAGGGCCGGTGTGTATGCAGGTTTTTTGGATAACCTGTAGGTCAGCTGTTGAAACCCAGTTGTGAGGACTCTTTTAGCCAATCAGTCCTCTAATTAGTAATCTAATTAGGGAGTTGCAGCGAAAACCCGCATACACACCGGCGCTTTGCGGATAAGATTGGCTACCCCTGCACTAGGCCAAAGTCACCTGAGTATGAAAAAATCTCAACGTCTTCATTAGAACCCCAGATAACTGAACCTCAGATAACTCGAAAATCTGACAAAAGTAACATCACTCAGCACTGTTTGCAGAATGAAGTAATGTCAAAATTTCCAGCACATAAACGTGATGTGTTTGTCATTTATAAATACATGACTTCTTCAGCAGCTACTGCGATTACATTTCTGTGTCCTTTCTGTCTTACACCGTCTAGTCAATCTAAACATTTCGCACCACAGCCAAGAAACAAAACCCGAGTATTTTCAGTTATCGAACGCATTATATGCGTATAGAACATAAGTATTCATTATATATCTAATTTTAAAGTAAAGCCACTATCAAACAAGCAAAAATGACACATCATACAGTGTCCCCCAGCCATAGTCCATGAGCTAACTCATTTTCCAGGTGCCAAGTGAGACTTTTAAACCTCAGCTCCAGACTGTAATGTATCTCCTGGGAGTGACAGTGAAATGGGGGCCAGCTCTGCCCAGTCATTCTGCGGCTAACAACCAAATGAAGGCTACAACAAGCCCCAGGGGGGCGGTTCTTCTGAAAGAAGCCCTCGTCATGCATGCGGACCCCGGCGACTCCCCTTCACGCAATGAGCAGCACCTACTGGCACAGCTGGGAAGGATTGTGGGATGGGGGAGCCGTGGGAGTGGATAAGTGTGAAGCACACATGCTCTACTCCAGAATAATTCCAGGGCATTTCCTTACTGCCCTTTGTTTGTGCACAGAAGCCTTTTTAGGGGCTGAAAAGTCAGAGGGGATAATGTGCCATCAGTTGCGGCTACTCTTGGCAAAGCTACAATACTGTGCAAGTCTTAGGCGGTCAAAGAAAATGCTGTTCATGTTGGGGCAAAACTACGACATTATACCTCCCAAAGTGTGTGAGCTTAGCCATTTCAAAATCTCTCCTCAAGTCAACACAATATTTGTTTTTATGCAACCACGAGTACACTTTGTACGGCTAATCAAAACCTCATTGACTATTTTAAACGAATTCAATTAATTAAATGAGCTGATGGTGAAATTTAAGGTATACATGGAATGGCTGAGGTGCCCCGAAGGAGAGGTTTGGGAACTGAAGGCATGTTCATCTAGCCATCCAGCAAGAAAACAGAACAATTCTGGTTCCTATTTTATTGTATTATTCTTAATTTGCACATGTTCTAATGTTGAATTGTGTTTTTTTTCTGAGCCAATGTACACTTACTACCCAGATAAATGGCTGTAAACAATTCCTTTGACTGCCTAAGACTTTTGCACAGTGATGTACACATAAATGTACTAATAAAATGCTGGTTTATAAGAATCTCAGTTATAAAAATCACCTATCCATCTTCTGACTTCTTATTCTGGTTGCAGGGTGGTCTGGAGCTTACAAATAACCCTCGGCTTCCGAAATAAAATAACAGAATCAATGTATGTACATAAAAGCAGTAAAATGAAACGTAAAATGAACAAAGAAACGCTTTTTAATTGTAAATTCATTAACAATACTTATAATTCAAGTAACAGCTAATTGTAAGTGAGCTGGTGAAATATGCACAGGCCTAATGTTGCACATCTCAGAAGACTTAGTCAGATTTTACCACCTGCACTACCTGAGCTGACTCCATGTACATTCTCAGAAGAGGTCCCGTCTCAGTCTCCCATCCCAGCTGATTTTGCATTTAAGATAACACAAAATCCCGACAATGCAAAGTCTCTAAAACAGGTAAAACAGGCGTTTTCAGCCTGCCGTCCGATATCCCTTAGGAGTTGCCACAGCAGCTGTAGGGGGTCCACAAAGACCTTTTGGAAACTGATGAAATGTAGGTTTTAGCAGCTGACTTATGCATTGCAACCTAGAGAAATATAGTCTCCCACCCCACCCCCTCTCAGTCTTTCTAGGGAGGGTTCAGGCTCTAGTCTATTTTCATTTGGGACTCCCTGCTTTAAGGAGGTTACATTTCACAGCTTACACCTGCACCAGAACATCTACCCTTTCCTGGTTTCCATTCAAACATTCTCTTACCTAAATTGACTGGTTCCCCACACTCTGTGACTGTCATGATCTAAAAAGGAATTTTAGCATCAATATTATCACTAAATATTAACCTTAAATATCACATACACATAAATTAAATTGTTCCTGTTCAAAGGCCTCTCAGCTTTCTTGCTACAGACCAAATGGGTATCTCCAGACAGTTCATCTACACAAGACACAATTCTTTGAATTTCCCCCTGGATAAAAGTGGCCTGAACTCTGTGAATTAATAAAATCCAGGGATTAGGTTCAACTAAAGAAAAGTACAGTTCTGCACTGTATGCTTTCAGGATGCTGATGTGCACCATTCAAATCAGCAGTAAAGACAGGAGAAAAGAAATATCACGATTAAAATCTCATGGTTAATTTAAAACAGGTACGTCATTATGAAAAAAAATCCTGAAAGCGAAAGTATGCATTTTCATTTATTATCATTCTTCCATGTGGGGTAACGGTGATTTTTTAAATTCTGAACAGAGGATTGTCCCACGTTATTTTCCCTAGAATTTTTCAATGTTGCAGCTGACAATGGTAACCTTTCATCAGTTTATGAGACCCCCTGCTCCGTGGACCCCCAGGGGGGGTCAGGGACTCCAGGATGAAACCCCTCCTCTGCAGTAACAATCAAAATCCAACGCTGATTGCATTTTTAGTTCTGATTAGTCCTGCAGTGCGTTTTCTTCTTGTCCCGTATGTTTTCATTATTGTTAAAATATAAATGTGTGCTTGTCTGACACACTTAGTGTCAGCTGATACATATCAGGGGAAAAGATGCAACAGAACAGTTTTTCTCAGTTTAAGAATCATTGACAACTTACAGTTCCTCAAAATATCATAAGGCGTGTTGCATTAGTTACACATTTAAATTATCCTCCTTCCCAGTGCAGCAATGGTAACCGTGTGACTCTGACATGGAATTCTTTCCAACAACTGGCCTTTATCAACAATGAGCCCCCAACTCGCCAGGGACAGGCGTAGTGTACGTCCCACAAGGTCTAATTCATAGGCCTATCTCTTTTTTTCTTGATCACTTATTCATCATGCTAGTCGTTGTACTGACTGTTCTCTGTGTTCACAGAAAACCTCAATGCCAGCATACCGTCTACAGACCTCAGAGAAAAGCCATTTTATGCTTTATAAATGTTCACATAAAAAACAATATTTACAATATAAATAACACAAAAAAACTGAACTGACCTTGAACGTGTTTATGCAGAAGTGACAAACCACTTCCGAAAGATGATCTCACTTACACTGGCCTATTAGTCAAATACAGTGTACGTTTGCTCCCAAAACCCCAAACCCAAAACGTGGTTACCAGTAAGTACAAAACGTCCAGCATCTGTAATGCTGATAAAAACAAATCTGTCCACATTAAACCGTTCCCCAATTAGATGCGTGGAAATTTTATTAGCCTTTTTAATACTGCAACCAAATATCGACGATGACAGAAAGCGAACCATGATGCATCCAGATCAGCACCTCGATCCACACTGCTGGGCGATCAGAGGCATTTTTTATACTAATGAAGCCCCTGCCGTCATATGTAAATGTACAGCAAAAATATTCCTTCAGGTCTCTCGGTCGTGTGGATGTGTTAGTCACAGAAAGAAGCGCTGCCACGCTGGAGGTAGCCGGACAATTTGGCTTACGCGAAAGCCTGGCACTGAGACTGGATAGCAGAGTTGTTTTTCTGGCTACAGACCATGTTTGCCTGTTACTAGCCAAATGGTTACATTTTGCAATATGATGCGCTACTGAGGCTTATTGAATTATATTACTAAGATGTGCGGAATGAGTCAGTTTTCTCCCCAGTTCCTGCTTATTGTACCTCAGTTCCTTGGATGATGTCACGCCTTATGGGGCACCGTAATCCGCCTCTCAGGAGAATCCACTGCAACCTGGAAATGGCCACCATTTGGACGGCAGTCACCAGGAGACACGCGTCTCC
Organism: Hippopotamyrus pictus; assembly: GCA_026781145.1. Taxonomy (NCBI): domain Eukaryota; kingdom Metazoa; phylum Chordata; class Actinopteri; order Osteoglossiformes; family Mormyridae; genus Hippopotamyrus; species Hippopotamyrus pictus. Next base: position 2,092,470 of record JAODLC010000052.1, on the reverse strand, counting down.
GCGACTCTCATACTTGTGGTTGGGGGGGGGGAAGCTTACGAAAATGTAAAGCTTAAAAAAAAAACAAATCAGTCTGACTGTAGTACACATTTTTTTTCAGCTGGAGGGGCGCTTATTACCATCGCTGAAAAACTAATAAAACCTTTTTAAAGGAAAAAAAAAACTTTTAAAAGAATATACAGGAAGCATGTAGAAATCCCCCCCCCCGTACATCGCAGCACCTCAAAAGGTCCCCCGCAGCCCCAATTTCTGCCCGAAAAGCAGTAAAAACCGCGAAGGCGCCATTCTGCCGGCGGTGGGCTGCGGTGCGCGCGCCTGTCCGCTCGCGGTAATCCGTTAGAAAACCGAAGCGCGAGGAAGTGCTGACGATCGATTTTACATGTTAGGTCTGAACGCGGACGTTTTACTGGCAGTAAGGAATCAGCTCTGAATAACAAGAGGCTGTGACCCTCTGCTAGAAAAGTGCTTATGGGAGATGGATGGATGGATCACCGTGGCTCATTGAATTCTGCCCCCGATCCTGTGTGTGTTGACTTCCTATGTCTCTATCATTTTGTGCAAGTTTCCTCCTTGCACCCCAAATGCCTTTCGCAGGTGAACTAATGTCTCTAAATTGCTGCAATGTACTGTCACCAGAGCCCAGAGCAGGGTCGTCAACTCTCACACATCTGGCGTGACGCTCACGCTTTCAGACTCTCACGCCCACGCAAGAAATCTTACCGCAAATCTATGTTATTCCATTTTAAACCTAAAATTAGCTACATCAAAAGCGTTGGGGTAGTTTGCAAACCCTACAGACTATTTACAAAGTGATAAAACTGTTACATACATTGAAATCTGTGTGCATGTGTGTGCAGACTCGTCTCAAATTGAGAATCTCGCTCCAGCCAGCTGGCCAAAGTTGGTGACCCTGCCAGAGTCTCCCCTATCTCACGCTCTCTGTTTCCCAGCATAGATTTCAGGCTCACCGTGACCTAGTGCTAGATAAGCGATCATAAAGCATGGGAGAGATGTTAACCCCTATTTTTCAATCTGAACTAAATGCGATCACCTTAGCTGGCTTTTATATATGGGGATATTGCAAGAAGCAGGGGTCTGCAGGTCTTGGTGTGAGTGAGTGTGACAGCAGCGTGACAAAGGCAGCATCAGGAAGATCAACACACGAATAAGGATACTCTCTGGTGACATTCGAACCTGGTACCACTGACAGCTTGTGTCTTCACTCTCCAAATCCTCGCCGCGTGGGCCTCAGTGTTGATGCAGATCGGACCCCCGGGCATGTAAACCGATCGCTGGAGCTCTCCGGAGCTACACAAGAAGAGTGCCAAAGTGGGCTGGAACCAGGCGATCGAACCTCATTGTGGCCTCGTTCATCCCCACCAAACTTATCCAATCAAAGGCTGATAAAAGAGAACAGTTTGTTCAGCTGCGGGAGGAGGGGTCCTTTCTTTGCGGTTTAATTTAATCAGAAACTGTCTTCGTTTTGTTTTCTACAAGCTCTTGCCCTGGTAACATCCCAGCCTCACGTGCGACTGGCGAATAGCGACTAAATCAGCACTGAACCACAAATGTATCGCAATTGGATCGTGACCGTAAATACAGCAGAATCGCAGCCGGAACCTCGATTCAGAGTTCCTTCCTTAATACTCCACAGATGTGTAATTAATCGAGCTCTCTTTATTAACATTGCTTTATGCTAGTGCTTCCACACAGACTTCCCAGTACAAGTGCAATGCACTTGAGGTTTCCACTGGGAGAACTTCGGAAGGTACCAAACCTCTGTCCTTCCCTAATCCATGCATACAAGTTAGATTTTGTTACTGCTGATATATAAAATACAGTGCCCCCATCTCCAAGCGGCACTTCATGGATATAATTGTTCAGTCACACTGCAAATCCCTAATTATGTAAAGGCATTTTTTTTCATAAAAAAAATTGTAATATCTTCACAGTGGCTTGGAACTGCTTCCTTCTGAAGGTATAAAGCCTTTTATTTCTAAGTGTCTTCGCAGCACAGAAGTGAATATGGGCAACCCACCTCCCACGTGAACGCTACGAGCTGCGCTCAACTCACTTACTGGCCGCTTCGCCTAGAGAGTCAGCAGTCACTGAAGTGAGAAGGAGACCGAGGTGAGAAGGATAGAGGAGAATACACGAAGAATGCAGACGCTTGCATTTCCATTCATGTGGCTGGGAGGCGGGTCAAAAGGACCCGCACCAATCACGATGAGCCTGGAGCACAGAGGGGGGTCATCTTTTGCGGTTATCGCTAGTGTCCAATGACATCTTTTAAAAACAAAGGAAGAAGCCCACAGGACCCACACAGCCAAGAAGGGACTGACCGTATTGTCCCTAAAACACGACACTTCATATTTTTGTACATGGCTTGAAGAGTACATCAGGGAACTGGAATGTCTATGTCATACATGGTCATCAAACTCTGTTTGGTGGACATATTTTGTGTGTTCTTCCAAATTAGCCTACATTCAGCATTAGCATGAGTCTGTCAGCACCGGTCCACCCAGCTTCATAAGTGCCTGTGTGCACCCGCAGCGCACCGGACACCCAGGTCTAAGAGGCCAACATGTCTGCCGTCGTTAGCCTGCGTCTGACGCCTTATCCCAGCCGCTCCTGCACATTTCTGTCCCTCAATGCACACACACAGGAGCAGAATAAAAAAATAAAGCACGCCTCCATTTCTCTAGGCTTCTCTCGGCAGATTTTTCCGGTGACTCGTTCAGGTATCGTTGCGTGTGATTTCGCTCCTTCACACACGGAACGCTGACTCACAGACAGGACGCCGCCGGGCCAGCTAGGTTCCCTCAGCTTTGACTTTGCGTTCGCGCACATCCAGGAAATTCGACACGATGTTCCGTTTTAATGACAGCCGGCAGCCCGAGGGCCTCAGGGGCCCCACCCAGCAGAAGCCGCTCTTCCTCCTAGTGTCGCTGAGGATTTCCCCTGGTTTCCCCGTCGCTGAGGTGCGTGTGAGCTGCTGGCTTGGCCTGAGTGTGTGACTCTGTGTGTGTGTGTGTGAGTGGGTGGGTGGGTGTGTTTGTGTACTTCCAACTTCACGCCCTGTGCTAAACAGTTACTGAAAGCATACTCGCCATCAAGCTGTAACTTCCTGCCTAGATATACATAGTGAATATCTTACCTTTATGTTACTTTATTTGTTGAAGCAATTTGCTAAAGAGGGTCTGTAAAAATATATGTGCCATACATGTGAATACACACACACACACACACACACGCACAAACACACACGTATGATTGTTCCAGTTTAAAATATGAATAAATGAATAACCGCTGTAACATTTTTTTTTTAACAAGGAACGCTGATAATGGAAATTGTGTTGCTTTTTAATTATACATTTGGCAAAATACATTTTCTACACATTAGTGCATTTATGCAATCCATCCATCATCCATCCGTCCATCCATCATCATCCATCCATCACCTATCTATCCAACCATCCATCCATCTATCATTTTTATAACCACTGATCAACAACAGGGCTGTCTGTCATCAAAGCAAAAACTGGATGGATGGATGGATGGATGGATGATGGATGGATTGCCTAAATGCACTAGCAGAATGATTTGGGTGTAATTTTTAACATGAATTTTACCATCTTTAAGCAGATGTGTATTTAATAAGTATTTTAATATGTCTGAATCATTTGTTTTAAAACCATAAGATAAACATGAACAACGTCTAGTATATTTTATATTCAACATACTTAAATGCTGTTGACTCATATGAGGAAATAGCCTCAGGTCATTGTCAGAGTGTGGGAACTGGAAAAGTGTGCTGAGGCTGTAGTATGCTAGCGATTCACACACGGCCCATATCAGCATCCTCCGCCAATCGCACGCCACGCGGTCACATGAGCTTCACCGCCGTCGTCTCATTGGTCAGTTTAGTTCCTCTCTCCATTGCAATGTGGCGGCATGTCAGACACACCTCGGTAGGACGTGTGACGGGACCCCCGTGTTCGGGGACAGCAGTGAGGTCACCGGCATCCCTGTAGCTTCATGCGTGTGCTAATTGACAGGAGGACCAAAGCAAGCTTAGGAAGTGGGAGAGGAAAGTGGAGGGATACTGGCAAAGCCAGGGCCAGCCTGCCTATAGGCGACATAGGCGATTGTCTAGGGCGCCATGTGATTAGGGGGTGCAAGTGAGCTAGTTAAATACTGAGAAGAAATACCTCTGGGTTGCATTCCGTGACATTTATGCTTTTTTTTACCGTTCCAGTTCTTTTAAGTTAGCAGTCAGGTACAGTACCCTGTGCGACTGAAGTGTTTTTAATATAAATGAACTGACAAAACTTGTTTTCTGCTCTTCGGGGGGGTGGAATCTCGCCTAGGGGGCACCAGAGCGCCCAGGGCTGGCTGGCAGAACGTTTTCTGTAGCAGGGCGGTAATGAGCACGGACATACGATTGGGCCAAATAGACTCCCGTGTCCCATCTTTATGTCACTGGAAAATCAATCCATCTGAGCGGAACATAGAGAAACATAAAAACGCGTGTGTGTGATCGGCCCATTGACGGGCACAAGGTGGCGATGATGTCACCGCTCTCACGTCACCTCCAGGAATAAAAATAATAGGCTAAGCTCAGCATGATACATTTTGTGAATCAAACTCTCAGGAGGTACGAAGGAGTCAGCTGGGAAGAATATTGGAGCATGAAGAGACAAAAGCAGGGATAAACTTGTATATGTGATACATCGTTCTATGAGGGTGGAAGGAACAATGCAGGAGTTGGCCAGTTGGGCTTAAGCTTATTTCAATGAACCAATGCAAGCTGGGTGGCTATGTCACATGACTATAACATTGCTTTTTTGTAAAATTTAACACCAATCAAAATGCCCCACTGGGATGAATCATAAACTGCCTTTTCACTCTGGTCTTGGCATTTCTGCTTGCCATTCAAGTTTAGAAGCATGTATTTCCAAGTAAATTTAAAGCAATAGCAAAAAGAGAAAAATAAACAAATAAACCATGGAGACATTTCCACAAGGTATGTTTTACTTGTGGGTTATATGCCCTTAGCCACTATGCTACTCGCTCCCTCTTAAATATCAGATATCATTCAGCGGCTCAAATATTTCAAAGAACAATGATGATAGTGTTCTGTCCATTCGCCATGATTTCAGAGAAATTAAATAAAGGCTTTGCAATTTTCTCCAATCCGAACTGATATGTGTATATATATTTGTCTATGTGTGTGTATGCATATACACATTGCTCTGGAAAAAATTAAGAGATCACTCCATATTTTAAATCTCCATATTTATATCCAGGTTTAATCCTGGTTCAAAATTTCTCAGACAGCAGAACAGGAACAAGGTGAAGCAGGAAGCACTGGAAACCGGGCAGGTAGAGGGAGAAACCGACAGCTTCTCACGAAGCAGAGGATGACCTCAAGTGACCTTCAGAAGGAACAGGAAACATTAAGTGCAGGTGTGAAGTGCACTGCTAGGACAGTTCATATCAGGCTCCTAGAAGCAGGACTGAAGTCCC
>JAODLC010000052.1:2064046-2074616 GCA_026781145.1 Hippopotamyrus pictus | reverse complement strand
ATAGATAGATAGATAGATAGATAGATAGATAGATAGATAGATAGATAGATAGATAGATAGATAGATAGATAGAAAAGGGGAAAGATTCTGAACATTAAGCTTATGTACAATGTTTACTGGGACGCATGACGGACTCTGCTGAACTATGATTCTCGGTTAAACGCTAATGCAGAAGTCAGCTTAAAGGTCAATACCTGATATTGCATACAGTCCTGTCTCTATACGGATAACGGGGAGCCAAACATTCACGAAGGGCGACACCTGCCGGCGGAGGCATGCTTGAGCTTGCAGGCGAGAACACGGGAGCCAGGAATATAGTCAAACAGCAAAGTCTGTTTGCCCTACGCCCTGCTATAGATAAACGCAATTAATTTAATCGAGTACATCTTTATTTACTCAAGTAGGAGACTGAAAGAGACAAGAGACTGTATATTACTGTATAGACGTTCCTCTCTCTTTTTCTCGGTCTCTCTCTCTCTCTCTCTCTGTATGTTGTATGTATGTATGTATACATGTATATGCGTATGCGTGAATGTAATGCACTGTATAAGTCATAAGTGCAGAAGTGATTTCAATGTACAAATATCTCATAGTTAGAAATTAAGATCACCTGTCGTTCGAACAACAGCAACAGAAGGCACAGATGCTGCCGACTGATTGCATTTCTCATTATTAACGTTTGTAATATACAGGGTGTACCATATAATATTACAGTAACTGGCAAAAACGCCGTATGTTTAACAAAATAGAATTACGATTTATTGATGTTAAAAACTTTTTAAATTAATATATTGTATCAGTTGTTGGGACCATTTCATTTGTTCGTTTGCATTTGACGGTTTTCAGATCAATGCTGTCGAGCCACAGGCTGCATAAACTAAGTGAACTCGATGTGAATCGAATAAATTGATTGTGCCCAGAGATGATACAATGCGTGCAGTTAAAGAAGCGAATGCGGTTATTGTTCGTGACGTCCCAGGAACTGTGGCACCACTACGGCTATGGCGCCGCTGTCCGTGGTGCTGAACGACTACGAAAGCCTACGGGCAAATATAGATAAAATAAGAAGAAGAACTGTGTACTCGGGACTGCAATCATTTGAAGAAAAAAACACATATACAAATACGGTAAAGCACTATAATACCAAAGGCAAAGTATAGCTAGTTGTACGTCATTACTGGCTGCATCTGATACCCAATCCCTTTACCGCGTTCTGCAGTTGGTTGGTTGTGAATGAATTACATACACGCGAAACAGTGCAGTGGAGTTTTCATATATCAGTGACACCGGGCGTGATAAACGGCTAATCGGGGATTATACTAGATTCGCTTTGAATATAACTAGGCCTACCCTTAAAAGACAGCGAAATCGGTCTTCACATTTCAGGGGCGCGTGTCAGGGATCTGGTTTGTCACCGCGACTGTGCGCATAGTGCCAAAATCATAATGTAATGCAACTAAGCAAATAGAAAATAGATATATATCGGACAAGTGGTTGGTTAGATATGAATGATGTCATGACAATTTTATGTCAGGGTTCAAAAGTTTTACTTTATATTTAATTTATAAATATTTCAAGAGCGTCCTTTTATGCATCTTTTTACACACAACCTAAAACAAATCTAGGAATCGTAGATATATTTCCATTAGGAATCCAAAGGAAAAAAATACTTGATTGATTAAAATAAGTGGAACAATACCAAAATATGACACCAATATATTATTTGCCATAATTATTAACATGATTTCGAAATGTCCTGCACAAAGAGGCGATTCCGCATGTTCACCACTACTAACAAACCGGGACAATGAAATATTGCAGTTCTAAGGTTATTGATTACAGTACATTTTGTCATTTAAGTCGAAGATTCGCTCTTCTGATAGCGAAAACGATAATTTTTATCAATGAATGTGGAACTGGACGGGTTATACGGAGCATCAGCAAGTGCAGTACCAAGTTGGCCACAGCGAGAGGGCGCCAAACTACCATTATTTCCATTCTCTAAGCGTGCTGACATCAGAGAAGATGCGTACGGCGTTGCGGCCGTGCGTGCGTCCGTCTCCATGCCACGACTCGCTGTTTCGTTCCATCTTGGGAAGCGGCGAATCAGTGAAGCAGCCCCGCGACAGTGTTGACAGTAGGCCTCCCTAGCTTGCGCTGCCTCACCTTTGTCTCTAGCCGTGTCTGTCTGCGACGGGGCTGCGCAGAGGTTCTGTTGCGCTCTGCTTGCAGACACAGAGGGGTAAGGTTTGCATACCCTTGTTGGTTATTATTTTTGTGACTGTGGAAGAAGACGACCATTTATGCACTGGGTATTGCACTGACTGCTAATATAATAATGTAAGTGTTTTGCTGTGCGACAAAACCCGATCATCCACGCACTGCACATACACTGTCTTGGCTAAATGGGCGGTTTCCTGTGATGCTCAAAAGTAATATACGAGTGGCGCTTGCTTTTTTTTTTTTTTTTTGCAGCGCATTCGTGTACTTCCAGCGCGAGTGAGCATATCTATGTAATTCCTGCAATACTGCAGGATGACAACTGGGTAATAACAGAGCAGGATAAACGGGAACATTTGCTTTAATTGCACGTCCACTTAATGGATTTCGCAATGGTACTGATAAGCCGCTTCTGTATACATACTTATACGCGCGCGCCCGCAACCACACACACACTGACACACACAGCAAACACACCTACAGACTGAGACGGAGCGAGAATGTGTCCTCGTCATTGCGTCTATGAATTTATATAACACTTGTTGAGTTTGTTTTCCCGACCGTGTTTTGTTCCTTTTAAAATTAATTTTCGCGTCCGTATAAACTCTAGTGTCGCACTTACTGTCTCGGAAAATAAAATGGTTTCTAGAGAAACTGCTGAAATGGCTCTGGCCATCAAGTCCTTAATAAATCTCAATTCATCTGATACATCTGATTTTCGTTAGGAAAATACGAAGATTTTTTTAAGAAGGTCTGCGGTTATACACGCGATGGGATACACTGGGAAATTTTCCAAGCGTAGGTATTTAAGAACCACCACTACTACTACTATACTACTACTACTACTATTATTATTATTATTATTATTATTATTATTATTATTATTATATAAACTTTAGTTAGATTGCATGGTTAAAATGGTAAAGGCCAAGCAATAATATACATTTTGTTTTCATGTCCCAGACGCTGGCCCAAGTCAGAATTCCATAAAAAAAATATATAAACAAACAAATAAATAAGAATAATGTTTTTAAATCAGCTTATTAAAAATTTTGAGGCATTTTTTTCAACCTCAAACCCACGAAACTGCAAGAATTTCTGTGTGAGATAAGTTGAAAGCATTGAAAGTATTCTTAATTGAAGTACGCGAGATAGGTATTACTTCTGTCATTCATTAGAATAATTACCAGCTGATACTGAATTAATAAATTGTCGAAGCCCGTAACTGTTACACGTAGATGCATTTTCAGAAACAGTCTGTACCGCTCCCAGTTTGAGTTCATTCCTTTTCACGAACAGGACTTGATGAACCTCCTGAAATCAAAAACCACATTAGAGACGAATCTGAAGTGGCGCATTAACGGCAAAAAACATTTACTAAACGTACTATTTTCGGGAAAATTTGCAGATTCCTTGAGCTTTGAAAAACATTTATATATTAATTAGATATGATATCTAACCGGATCACCTTGAGGACTTCTTGATATCTTCAGGTATACACTTTTTGCTTTTAATTATACAAAGTTGAGGATGATACCTATGGTAAAAAAAAAAAAAACTTTAAAAAACATTTCCCTGTATTTGTCTGTCAGTTATGTTTATTTCACGCAATAAAATATTACATTCCAAACATTAACAAGAAATTAAAATTTAAAGAAGATAACCTAGCATTTCTGTCATTTACCTTTTTATTAAAGCAGTACTATGATAGTAAATAATTGTGTTTTTCCCTATTTGTTTGCAAAGTAAATGGATAAAAAGTCAAATTCAAATACTATTTTAAATTTTACTTTATTACGACAAGACAGATTTAAGGGTGCAATTATTGTTTTTTTTTTCAAATATAAAGTATTTATAGAATCGAAATATTTTGCATTAGAAGTTCTGCTTCGAATATTCAGAGTATTTTCCAAGTTTGTAGCTTAGATCTTTGATAATTTCATCAACAGGATTTTAAAAAAGAACAATGATCGATTATTCTCTCAAACAGCCAAAGTTAAAATGACTTAATATAGAACCTGAAAGAACAGTAATCTAATTCGTTCAGATGCAGACAAAACTTCTAAAATCGTATCCGATGCTGTTAAACTTTTTCGATACGATTCTGCGCTAAAATAAATTTAATAACCGAGCCTGGGGCGTTATATTTGAATTTTTAAATAATAAAACCAGTTATCTTAAACCATTTAACTTATTAAACCATTTAACTTATGCTCAGTTAAACCATTTAACATATTTTAAAGCGAAACGCATTTAAAGCATGATCAAATATGGCCTGGAATTAAGTTTAAAATCTCTTAGCGTGTTTATTAAACTTCAGTTTAATTCCTTTGTATATTGTTAAACGTTTGCGGTAATTTCTTCAGTAGCCTGTATAAATATACTGCGAGTCAGATATAAATATTTTTAGAGCTAATGTGTTACAGTTTATATTTACAAAAATAGTTCATTTTAAACCCAGCGGTATACTATAGTACAAATATATCAGAATCATAAAGGAATCTAGACAAATAGCATCGAATATAGGGTTAGTTCACATCTAAATAAGCAGACGCTTATTTGCAGTAAGCTAAAGAAAAGAATTTATGCCGAAGTTCTAAATATAGTTCAGAAAGTGTATATAAAATATATGCAGAACAATTAAAGAGGTCATGTTATTACAATATTTTGTATTAATTAATTTAGCTCGTTTAATACACATATATTTGCAATCATTAAAACTATCATTGAATTTTATTATTTAATTTTATCTCTGTATATAGATCTTTTTTTGTGATTATTACATGTGCTTTCTGCACCCAAGATGTAATTAAAATTATAACTTGATTAATTAATATATGCAGTATAGTATACTAACTCGTCAAATATGTTAGAATAGAACTGTTAGATTAGAATTTGAGATATTAGGGTTTTGAATTGTGATACGAACCTGACATTCAAGTCTATCAGAGTATGTATAACAAAGGATATATCAAAGGATATATTTTAAAATTATATAACAGCCAAACGTATTGTACCGTTACATATGTATATGCAATTATATTGTAGTACATATATGCAAGCATTAGAATTCACTAGGCAGTTTATATGAAAATGTAAAAATACTGCCTGGTTTTCTTTTCTGCGGCTTTGTAGTTATTTCTGAGTGCACTATTTCTAGAACTCTAGAGGATTATACTTTTATTGGTGGTCGTGAGTCATTTCAAGTTATTAATTTGTTATTTACTTGCTAGACTGAAGGCCTTAACGAAAGTTTTGCCAATTCATTCAACCCGGAAAGTTTTCTTGGAGCCTGTCTTGTTCAGAAGTACAACAAAAATGTGTCTCGGGATCCGTTTGACCCAAGAAACTATACTGCAGTGATTGCTACAACTATTGAATTGAATTTAGCCCTATACAGCGCCTGAATATTGCGTAATCCTGTGGCCAAGCATACTAAAACACTATTACGTTTCACGTTTTAGCCAATAAGCAGGGGTGGTATTGAAAATGCGATTTGGTCGATAAACATTCATCTGGTTGGCTGTCCTTTCATTCAGAAGCACGGTTCGTAGGCCTAAGTGTAGATAAAGGTTCATAATATACTCCTTTACTGCTTATGGCCAGATTGAAGGCACGTATTGTACGTTTTGTTTAGTTACGAAAGATTCTTACCTCACGAACAAACTGCTGTTCTAGCACCGCTGTCAGGACGCTCCATGAAAATAAGACGTCTGTTTTATGAATAAAGTAAGAATATATTAGACTTCAAACATGACTAGATTTTATGTCTCTCTTCAGTACCTGAACGTGTCTCCCATTTTTGGTACATGTTCCAACAGATTTATTTGCACAACTGATTATATGGCTACGTTGTCTGATAATTCCGAGGTAAGTCAGTAGAATGTAATGTTTTAAATGAATTGCAACTGTATTATTATTATTGGTATTATTGGCAACTGTATTATTATAAGATTATTATTATTAAGATTATATTATTATTATTATTATTATTATTATTATTATTATTATTATTATTATTATTATTATTACTGCAAAAAGACGTCCTAGGCATTTCTGCTGCTTCGTTTCATATTACTCAAACAACTGCCTAATGACCTAATATACATTAAATAATCTTTTCAAGAATATAACAGAAATAACCAGTTCTGAGTGAAAATTTCTCATGAGACCATTTGAGACAAATTCATTCATTTAATGGTACGTAACCTGTCGCGCTACACATTCAGCACGCTTTTAGATACATTCATTTGTAAGTTTGTTTTGGTGAAGGGTTTACGATGATGTACGTGCATGTATAATTTTGAAAATACGTTTTATGCTTGTATTGTATTTAAAATGGAAACGACATTGAATAGGCAATTATAATGTCATCAATACGTTTGGGTGTGTTTAGTTACAGATTTCATTCGTATAATTGGGATTCATAAATCTAGCGTATAATTTAAATATTAAAGCTTAACCAAAGACACATATACTGGTAAATGTATAATCTAGGCTGTAAATGTATAATCTTGTTTTCTTATTTTAAGGTATGTCCGGAAGACCTGCGTTAGCCTCGACCCGCGTTAGGTAGCGTATAATAATGAATGTGTAATCGAAAGTTGTGTATAGGACGTGATGCATTGTTGACGGTTGTATGAAAATTATATAAACAATAATTAAGTGGCCGTGGTAAGTGGCGTGTTTGTGTGTTTTTATGTTGTATTGCCAAACTATCGCAGGATTGGATATTGTCAGTTTAACAGTTCATTGTAGCAGTTTTCCCTGCGAAATAAATTATTTGACTTAGGGTGGTAACCTAAGTCTTCGCTGATAGAGACTGATACACGACTTATTAAACTCAGTCTGTTTACTTGTCTTTATTTTCATACTCCGAAGTATGCTTTTGCCTTGTTGTGTTGCCATTAGTTTATTAGCGCCAATAAGGCAATAAGGCGAAACCACGGTGATTGTTTTAGAAAGTAGTGCGACATTCTCGGATTTGCAGTTTCTTATGCTACGATTCTTCAGAAAGGCGTGTAAACGGAGCTTCCCTGCTCGGACGCCGGATTTTGCCGAAGCGAAACCGAATGTTTTTTTTTTTTTTTTTTTTTCCTTCCTCCCTATTTTCATTCCCATTTATTAAGTATTGCCAGGGGCCGGGGCGCACAGCCGTACCACACCGGCCCCCCGCGGGCTCGCCGAATATCAGCGGGAGCTCTGGCGGCGACAGGTGCGACGCGCGAGCTGAAATGTGTCTCTTGTGTCTCCGTGCGCAGATCTCGCGAGAGCGGCGGCGTGGCGTGGTGGCTGGCAGTAGGGCTGCAGCAGACAGAGGGAGAAGGCAGGCAGGCGGCAGGCATCATGGCGGACAGAGACAGTGGAAGTGAGCAGGGAGGAGCGGCCACGGGCCCGGGCGTCGGTTCCCTGCACCCGGTGACAGGAGGGGCGGGCTCGGCTTCCGGGCTGCAGCATGAGACGCAGGAGCTCGCCTCGAAGCGGGTCGACATTCAGAACAAACGCTTCTACCTGGACGTAAAGCAGAACGCCAAGGGCCGTTTCTTGAAGATAGCCGAGGTCGGGGCCGGAGGAAACAAGAGCCGCCTCACTCTCTCCATGTCGGTGGCTGTCGAGTTCCGTGACTACCTGGGGGACTTCATCGAGCACTATGCCCAGTTAGGACCCAGCAATCCGGACATAGCACAAGACGAGCCGCGGCGGGCGCTAAAGAGCGAGTTCCTGGTGCGGGAAAATCGGAAATACTACATGGATCTTAAGGAGAACCAGCGGGGCCGGTTCCTTAGGATCCGACAGACCGTGAACCGGGGGCCGGGACTAGGATCCACGCAGGGCCAGACCATCGCTCTCCCGGCGCAAGGACTTATCGAGTTTCGCGACGCACTGGCCAAGCTGATCGACGACTACGGGGTGGAGGACGAGCCGGCCGAATTGCCCGAAGGGACCTCCTTGACTGTGGACAACAAGCGCTTCTTCTTCGACGTGGGCTCCAACAAGTACGGAGTCTTCATGCGGGTCAGCGAGGTGAAGCCAACGTACCGCAACTCCATCACGGTGCCCTACAAAGTATGGTCCAAATTCGGCAACACTTTCTGTAAATACGCGGAGGAGATGAAGAAGATCCAAGAGAAGCAGCGGGAGAAGAGAGCGTGCGAGCTCCAGCAGCAAGAAGAGCTGCACCCCGATGACGGTGACGAGGATTGATAAACGGGGCAAAAACATGCAAAAAAGAGTACAGAGTAATCAAAATAACAAAAGAGAAATTATTATTAAAAAAGAACTTTACTGTAAAAAAGAAACATAAAGATTAAACTGTAACTGTTTAACTCCAAGGGAGCACCACCCACAGAACGAACACAAACTGACAGTTCCGACTTGTCACCCATCGCTGGATGTTACCCACTTACCCACCATTAAAACAGTAAGCAGCTGCTAAACAAAGTAATAACATTATATATGAACTGTGTTTCCTACTTGATTAAAATGATAAAGAACTGAGTGATTATTTCCCTAATTAACCGAGAACTTTTGTACACGTTCGAGCTATTATAAACGTGTTTGCAATGTTCAAATTGAGATATTGCCGAGTTATGAGAAATAAGTCCTTTTCATGTGAGCTAACATTTGACTTCAGCACAAAGCAGATATTTTAGATTTTTTTTTAACCAAAACGTTCAACCTTTTTAAGAGAGGTTGTCATATAGTAATGCCACTCTAGTTACCTGTGAGTAGAATGTGTATGTGTGCGTGTGTGTGTGTATATATGTGTGTGTGTGCGCGCGCGCGTGTGTGTATATATACGTATATAAATTACGTGCGTGTGTATAAATATATATATATATATATATATACACACACACGAATGGTGTACACATGCATATGGCACTTGGTGAGGGCAAAGCATGCTATCGGAGCTCTGTTTAAATGTCATGCAGGCTGAGGTGGAGTTGAAGGTAACGCGAGTGGCGGCAGAGCCTTGTCCATATTCAGCTGGTTAGTGCACTCATTGTCAAAGTGAACAGGCATTTAAAGGAGTTAACATAATCTCATCTTTTTTTTTTTTTTTTTTTTTTTCTTCTGGTTGACATTGTAGTCATGCAGACGAGGAGTTGCGCTAAATCTTTGTGTCGACCTGTCATGCAGTGTGTATGAAAGTACCTTTTTATTTTATTGGCAAGTGCAGTGACAACATGCAGCAATGTCCAGATGAGACTACTTCTTACCAACAGGTTATTAATTACGGTATTTACTGATGAACTGTTAAACTCGACCCTGTCCTGAACGTGGAAATTTTGACAAATCTGTTTAACAAAAGTGCTAACTTAGTATATATATGATTTTGTGAATCAGATGTATTCAGCCTCAAATGGGGAAAACCCACATTTTTGTGGGGTAATATTTAAAGACAAAAAAAAATATATAAGAACTCTAAAGAGAAATCAAAGGTCCAACAGCAAACCTAAGTAGCACTGAGTAGGTGACGGCTGCATGTTCACTGTACCCAGCCACAGTGCTGTTGGAGGCTTCCTCTTCAGCATTTAAACAGCCTGGTGCCTTACACACTCCACATGTTTACATGTTGGTCCAGTGCTTTGGATTGATGCTCAGCTTCGTCCGGGCTTCCAGCTGGCCGTCGCCCGGCCCGACGGGAGGTCTCCGAGGAGCCTGGGGAGAGGCGGGCGGAATTCGGAATACCGCGTCGTTATTCCCGAGCTTTCCAGGCATAAGCCTTAATGTAAACATGGATGTTGTCACCTAGAAAATACAGAGGCCTGCTCTGTGTGCACAGTGTGAGGGGGAGCAGGGCAGATGGAGACACGCTGGACTGGGTTGGGAATGAAAGATGCCTAGACAGCCGTTTGTGATGTTTTCTGTGTGTAGATCTGCGACTTGGGCAGCACGTGTAATTTGTAAGTTGCTAAAGACCTCTATTAAGGGATTAGTTAGCATGTCTAATTTGTTTTATATTTTACTTTTTTTTCAGCATTATTCCACATTGTCATTTTGAACATTTGGCTCACGAAGGGTTCCCAAGCTACTTCATTACTGTGTGCAATATTGTACGTGCCAATGGTGGCAATATATGTATATCAATTAAATATATGATTAATATTTGAAAGCATGAGGCTGAATCCCAGTTTTATTTCTCTGCAAGGCTTAGAGCCTTTATCTGCACTTGATAAGGTACTACTTCAGCAGTGACAGTGCGTCAACCAGGCTGAGTGAGTTCCAGTGAAGCGCATTAGTCACTGTCCAGCCTTGGAGGGTTCAGGTGTTCAGGTGGAGCAGCATTGCTATGAATGGGGGGGGGGGGGATGGGTGGGGGGGGGGGGTCCTGATGGAGGGGGCA
>JAODLC010000052.1:2047516-2064032 GCA_026781145.1 Hippopotamyrus pictus | reverse complement strand
TGTTTTCTTACATATTGTAAGTAAAAAAAAAAAAAAAAAAAACCCGGTGAGGTAATTATGGAGGTGTGTTGTGTACTGTCTTCTGTTTACAGTGATATATATTTCTTTACCTGAGATTCTTTATTAAAAGTCAGTGTTAGTGTGGCCCTGTGTTCTCCGTCTGAAAGTCTGGCCAGTTCGTTGGGAACGGATCTCAAAGGATTGTCTAAATCATGTGTTCAATATTATTCCTCTAACTTGATTCCCAGTTGAAAGTGAGATTTATTTTTAAAAAAACAACAACTAATTTCCTAATGAATAAAGTACTCTTGGTATATGTTTTACAGATTTTTAAATAAAGGATGTATAAGTTACCCACAATTGAAGAAAAGGTAATTTCATGTTTAGACCTATGTTTGTTTTGTTTTGTTTTTCTTTGTTTTGTTTTTCTTGTGCACCTTATTGTAATTTGACAGAAGAGTTCTTAAAGCCCAGCACAGCAGGTTCATCCCATTGCTGTTTTGTCTGTCTGGCTGTTTATGGAATGTTGTGTTTTGGGAGAAATGTTTTTTTTTTTTTTTTGGTGCTGACCCTATACGTCTCATCTCTGTTATTTGGTAGCATATCAGAGGAGTTGGGCGGATTGGTAAATGTCATCTAGGCTGATGGTTTGCTGCAGTAACTTGCTGTTTGTGTAACCTCTCTGTTGATGGCTTTCTGTTAAGTATAAGCATCATTCATTTGTTAATTTTTCTGGTGCTGGAACGTGGCCTGTATTAGTGTGGTCTTACTTATAAAATGCCAGATTTGAGAAATGTCTGTGAGAATGTGTTGGCAAACACGTCCATGTTCATAATTTAAATATGTGCATTGTAAATTCGGTCACGGAGCCAAAACCGGATAGTTTTCTAATTAAAATGGTCTCTCGTTAAAAAAAAGACTCAGCCATTGAAATTAACCTTGTCTTTTTTATTTATTTATTATTATTATTTTTTTTTTTGTAAAAACTTGTATTTCTCATCAATGCCAATTTTATGGTTGGATATGAGTAACTACAACTACAATAGACAAATTACAAGTTGACTAAAGGCAAGTTTATTTTACAATAACTAAACAGAAAATTTCTAAATGATTGTAACGATATTTGTAAAACGTGTAACGGCTTTTAACGTTTTGTGAGACAGTTTGGCACATTCCAAGCGCAGCGTAGTCTAGCTTGTAAATGCAATGCGAAATTTTAAAGTAACCATGTATTCATTTTGAATGCATAACGATGCGTCTCTGTTTCTTGGTGTAGCTGTTCTTCGTCCCTCTCCCAAAGCCTGACTGTAATCTGTGCAGCTGTAGCGCTCCGTCCTCTTCTCCCCCCCCACGCCAGCCTCTCTGCTGCTCGTCCTGTACTCACGTTTGCGCTAATTTTGAGTAAAACATAAAATGTGGCCCATTAAAACATTTTATCAACTTGAATTTGGGCAATAATTAAAAACAACTGGCAGGGTACAAATGTCTACAGAGGTACTATAGGTCAATTCCACATTTTACCAAAAGCGGAAGCAAACGTGAGCGACTGATAGCCGATGGGGACCTTTTAAATCTGTCATTCCTTGAATTCTCCTTACAGACTAACTGGTAAGCCTGTCTCTGCTGTGCCATTCGTTGATATTTTGTCAATAATTTATTTTGTGCCATTTTTTTTTGCCAGACCCGACAGCGACTCGTGTTCGGAAGATAAATTAATCGGAACCGCGTTTTTAAATCCCTTAATGCCCGAGATGGATCTCAGTCTGCATGACTTAAACACAAAGGCTAGCGGCACCAATGTAGGAAAAAAAAAACATTGATTGGCGTCCATGTCGTCTAATATGTTTACTTTGGACAGAATTAAATTGAACGCGTAATGGAGCTATACTGAATAAGATAAACCAAGCTAAAAGATAAAATGCGCTTTGAAACAGAGAACAGAGAACTGCCATGTGTTAAAAATCGGTCATGGTTAGTAGGCGACAAGAAGTTTTTACCCTAAATTCGAATTTACTTTAAATGTCCGATTTTAATGGAAAAATTGCTTCGTTTTCATAATTAAAGACACGATATCAGAGACCAATAAGTATTATAAAAATACAAGCATTTTCTCAGGTGACCTCACAAATATTACTAAAGGTACTCTCATCTCTCCTACATGTTAAACTGAAAAACGACAGTAACGTTGAATTTCCGAGAATACTTTATTGTCTTAATGTTTGATTTTCTTAAAACGCCATTAAATGCAAAAGCGGATGCAAGGTATATTTATACGGCATATATAGATCCAAAATGGAATCGGTCAGTCTGAGATGTTTGCTTGATACACTGCAACGTTTCATCAACAGAATATAAAATGTTAATGATAAAGCCTAACTCGTAAAATCTTTTCTAATGTGTGGGAATTTTAATGCATAGGTATGACGAATTAGCGTATATTACACATGACTTTGTAACCGTCCTTGGTAACCCTTGTTCCCGTAACAAATTGTAACGTTTCTTCATATTTTTAATATGATCTGATTTTGTGGCCCGTGACCCCAAACCAAGGTCACTTCGAAAGAGGAAGCTTTACTTTACAAAGGCGTCTACTCAAGTGAAGTTGTTCAAATTGGTTGCTTTTAGTTTATTGACTGTTTCTGATATAAAATTTTAATGGTACGAAACCTTTTTTTTGACCTATGAGGTTTTTAGATGAAATTGCAGACTGACTTCTATGTAAACATCTGGCTTGTTGGTTACATTTCGTATAGTTTTGGTACACAACTGGTGCGATATAGCTAAATTCTTATTTTGCCGAAATTATTTCAGTACTACTGTTTTATGTTAATGATGACATTATTATTATTATTATTATTATTATTATTATTATTATTATAATACGTTAAAGTTAGTTCACGTGCATTAAATGTCACTTTTATGTTATATTGTAGTTAGATTTTTTTTTTTTTTGTTCTTTTTTTTCGAGGGCAACCTGCATAAGTAATACGTAGTACGTGCCGAACACCATGCAATCTGCATTAATTCTTATGCGTGGCATAATTCAGTTTACAGACGCCAGGATACCTGTGCGGCACACAGAAGACGAATTATAATCTCTGTTAGTTAATTACGAGTCTGATAAACAGCTCAGGCTTAAGAATTCCAGCCGTCTTCTATATTACGTGTCCAGTACGGGGCCCTGGACCCAGGGGTGCCAGTCCATTGCAGGATACACATTTCGGGCAGTTTAGGATGCCGGCTCAAATTTCGGCTAGTAATAAGTTGCTTAGACTTTAAGAGATATATTAAATCGTTGATCTATCCAGCATTTAACTGATTTTGTCTGGCTTTCGCGTTCTTAAGGTGTAACACATTTTGGGTGAAGTTAAGCCCTGGTATTCCTTTAGAAGCTCTAGGCGAATCCAAACCTCCGCGTAACGAACGTGGGAGGTGTTTAGGCCTATTTCCCGCTAATTCTTTGAATTTGGAAACTTTAAACTTTGAAGCACCCAGAGTAAATCATATTTATATCAACACAATACCATTGACAAATAAGATACGAGTTACTATACTCATTATTATTTATAGAGACACTTTCGTGAGAACATTTGAGTTCTGTTAAATAAAGGTCTGTTTTTTATATATGGTAAATTCTGGGTAGCTTAAGAAGTGAATTTGATATTTTTGTGCACTTTTTAGCCCTGGGTTTCAACCCGGGTCCTGAGATTCAGGGTATATCCTTGTTTTTGTTCCGTATCAGGTTTCATTTTTGAAAGTCCTTTTAAATTTGAAAATGCGCACTGTTGGCTCTACGCTTCTTCCTAAGAACTAATATTTTTCAGCGTAACTATGGTGAAGTCTCTGAGAATGACTAATCTTAAATATGTGAAATGCACGTGGACGTTTGTTTGAGGGCACAAATACGCAAAGAAATTCAGAATGAACACATACTTATATTACTTATTTTCAAATGGCTAACGAAGCAATTCTTTGTCACTGTCCACACCAACATTATGAAAAAGATGTTGGTTGTTAAAATAGGAAAAAATGGGTCCTTATGACAATTTTCGGTACAATTCTTATATACACGATTTTTTTCCCTTTTTTTTTCTAGAGGTGGATGTTGTAACGGTGATAAATGTTTCAGCGGTAAAAAACTGAATTCCGTACTGCTAGATTTCGTAGACCATTCAATGCACAATCTCGCGAGGACGGCAGCTACCGCTAACTTAAGCACTTAGTATCAATATTGTACAGCCACAATTAAATACAATATTCATTTGAAGGCTTTAGTGCAATATCAACTAACACCGTCAGAGAATAAGCTTGCCTACCGTAACAAAAAAAAAAAAAAACGTTGTGTCAGTAAGAAATAACAAACGGAAGAACTGGAGATCTTTGTGTAAATACAGTGTTTTATTATTTTACTTGAATCTCCAGACACATAGGCTACAATTTAACAAATGCCCCCCACCCCATTTTGTCTTCTGGAAGTGAAATAATGAAATGCTGCATAGATTTTATTTCTTTCATGGAAAGTCAGCCCTTACGGTACAGTGTCGGAGGAAATAGTCAACGATTTTCAACGATAACAAAAAACAACAATATCGAACCATAGCAGTACTTTCCTTTTCTTGTCGTTGTGTTTTTGTTTCTTTATAAAATCAGCTGTTATTATTGTTGATTTTTGTCGAAGTAATGATGATGATGACAATGATGATGACGATGAAGATTGTACAATAACTATGCTAAACGAAAATTTTGCATTAACCCTTAAAGGATTGATGCATCATTGAATAAGAGGCAAGACTATTCCTTTTCATCATCTAAACGTTACAGTATGGACATCCTTTTAATGCTAATACGGTGGGTAGTATTAATATTCGAGAAGTCATGGTTGCACCGTTAAAGTCTCCTCAATTTCTTATACATTGGAACGGTGACAGTGTGCTTCCCTTGTTTGCCACTGGGTGGCAGTGTATCGCTACACTCTCTGTGGTGCAAGAGGTGCAGCTGAAGACCAAAAGTACAGAGATCTGACCGAATTCAGCCCGAATAGTAATATCAGTGCTTTGAAAACTTTGTGACGGTATGAAATTCTGTAAAAATGGTGATCTACTCTTGATTGTTAGATGAAACCCTGAAGGGTAAAAGCAGGACGGATGGAAATTTTTGAAATCTTCGATTCTTGTGTAACGTCCCCCTGATATTATGGATTATGTTGTACGTTTCAAAGATATTTAATATTATCGTTGTTTTAACATTGTTTCCTTGATACTTTATATTCACTGTAAAAAAGATATTTGCACTTTATATGAAGAATTCTGCATATTATTTTTGATAGGTGATGTTGCATTAAAAAAAACTAGATACTTTGTGTCATTGCTGTTTAACAGAAGATATATCAACTTTTTCTTTTCAAAGTATATTTTGTCAGTGTTAAAAAGAGTTTATCAAAGTGAACTGCATGAAAACGTTGAAGTGAACCAACTGGAATGATTTTTTAAATAAAAATGGTCATAATGAAACTGCAATGTTTAATTTCCATGCATTAATTTAGTTTCACCTTAGTCCGTTCACATTTTATAGTGTGTTATTTTGCTAATTCATCAGATATGTTGCCTTTCGAAAACTAAATATGGTGCTTAAATTGGCTTATTATTTTAACATCATCTTCACAATCATTGTCATCGTCATTTGGCTGTTTCCTGTGTCTTTCTCGCCATCTTCTGTACATCCCCTACCTTATGTCCTTTGATAGTACAAATTTGTGTTTTTGTAAATAGCTTAAGTCTGAAAATGACCAATGATTGCAATAAAGACATAATTTAACTATTTCTCTTGTGTCCTTACAAACCATTAAAATAATCAGTATGTTTTTGGGGACTATATAACTGTAACAATTAGTTTAATTCACAAACATTAACTTGAAAAAAGCAAAAATCATAAAACTATTAGTTGTACTATACAGCAGACATCTGAAAAAAATTCGTAAAATGTTCGAAGCTATTTGTAAATATATATGTAAATATTAAAAATTGCTTTGTAACAGACGGACAATTAAATGCGGACCTTTCTTTGATGCTATTCCTAATCCAACCTCACAGTCGCCTCGATTTACTAATTTATTGTATTGATCTCTTGTCTGATTTTATTAATTAGTTTAATCTAAATCACCACAGCAAAACCAAGAAGCCCAAAGTATCATTAAACCCATTCATCTGCCTTTGATAAGCACTTACCTGGTACAGGCTAGTGTGAGCATGTAGCTGACCTCATGATGTTGAGGTTACGCGGTAGTGAACATGCCGCACGGGATGCTGGTCCATCCCAGGTCACGCATCGACACGCACACGCGTGACCCGCACCTTTGTACTACACCTGGAAACAGCCGCTTCAGGAGGGAATTCATTCAAACATGGCTATAATGTTCAGGTTCCACAAACATGCAAGGTGGATGGCAGCCAAACCTACAAGCTTGAAGGTAAAAGAACATAATGTTTCCCTCTGAGACACTGTAGCGCCCATCACGGCACTGAAAGCAACAAAGCACTGGCAAGACATAATGTTAAATAGTGATAAGACAGTCTGATAGGGAAACATTAATGTTTCTTTCCTATCCCTACTTGAGTTCAGTAGGTAGTACTGCTGGCTCCCACCTCGAGGGTTGTGGGTTTGAATCCCCCTAGCTCCATGTTTGTGCGCTTTCCATGTGTCCCCTGTGTTCCTGTCAGCTTCTTCCAGGTGCTTTACTTTCATCTTGTGGTCCATATGAGGTCTCTGGAGTGAGTCCCCCTGTAACTCTGAGCAAAAAGGCTTTCTGAGAACCTGACCGACTGAATTTCATTTGTGTAGTGCATTTTCATAGCATTAGATTTTCTCAAAGTGCTTTACATTATCCCTGCCCAAAGCCCCCAGTGAGCAAGCCAGAGTGGCAAGGAAAAACTCCCTAGAAGGAAGAAACCTTGGGAGGAACCAGATTCAAAGGAAAAAATAAAAATAAATATTTGACTGGCTTTCCATGTGTACAAAATATGTAATCCATGACGACTTAAAACTTTAAAAACTAGCTTAGACATGGGTTACATTGATCACACGCAAGACAAATACTATACTAACCTGATTGCAGCAGCAGTGAAGTCCGGTAAGTAGTTACCGGTAATAAATAATACCAAAATTAAAAAATTGAAACACATACTTATAGAGGCATTCCAGGCCACTGGAACTCAGATTATGAAGAGTCAGAAATGTCGTGTAATGTTTATTGACCAAGCAAGTGTTGTTTCAAACATTCGTCTGTTGTTTCAAACATTCGTCGGTTGTTTCAAACATTCGTCTGTTGGTTCAGCTCACAAAAATGCAGCATTTCAGCTGGTAGGCCAGGCCTGGGATTTTCTTTTCTGTCGTGGGTGATATTGGAGCTTCACCATGTCAGCAAGGGTCGTTATTTATTCATTATTTTCAAATCCTATGATTTGTTAGATTTTAATATATATATTTATTTATAATTCATAGACTTGAAGATAAAATTTTCCTTGTTTTTTTTTTTATTTATATTTTTATTTTATTTTAATAATCCCGTGGGCCAGCAAAAATGGCCCATGTCTGCACTAAAGGCATGTTGGTTTGGAACCCATACTTACGCTTAGCTAACTGAATGTAATAATTTTTTTTTGTCATCATGCTTCATGTATCAGTTTTTCAGAATTCTAGTGTGTATGCAAAAATGAAAAGTGTTTTACGTTTCGTGGAGATCTTACAGCTGACATTAAATTTCATTATCATCTGAATATTCATAAAACTCTTTCTGTAATCCCAGTCTTATCTTGCTTCCATTGCATTATTATTTGTTCCAGTGGCAATTTTGTTATTATATTTAAAGAGTCAGTTTTATGATATTTTTAAGGTTCTTCTTTCTGAAGACTTGGGGAATCAGCTAGCTGACCTAATTTTAAAATCCAGCACGGAATAGCTCTCCACTCTGATGTTTTCTTTCATCCCCTAGGTTTGAATAGCTGTTGAATAAACTAAGAACATAATAGCAACAGAAAATCTGCAGATGGAGGTACCATATGACCCTTTCATTACTCAGTTATATTAATTAAATTTTTTAAAAATAACGCGTGGCGCTGTCCAGGGTTCTGAAAACCTGCAGTTATGAATCTACAGACAGTGGACAGGAATCTGGAACTGTGCAGCCAGAAGTCGGGTCTTTGCAATCAGCACCACGGAAGGGTGGAGGTGACCCTGTGTCAGTGTTTGGTATCGGTACGCAAACTGGTCAGCTGCCACAAAGGCGCAGAGGTGACACGACCCCGGCGGGCCGACACGCTCCATACAGGCGGGCCAGCTGTACGTCTCTAACGTTATGAATGACTGCAGCGTTTCCGGGGAAACCAGGTACAGGAACTGCCCAACAGCTGGTTCATAACACGGGCCGTGTTTGGAAGGTTGTGGTTTCGAATCCCGTGGACAACAGAGTAACCATATCACTGGCAAATGCTCGAGCAAGGCCCTTAACCCCGACAGTTCTCTGACCCAAAAACCTGTTTTTCTCACAGAGAACAAGATGGGGTATCCAAAAACCTATTCTTATTTACAAAAGGCAAAGTATCTCTCATCTTACAGCTGAACTGCTCCACATATGAACCCGAGCCACCGACCACCCTGTCCACCTCCAGCTTATTATTGGATGCCGCTGCAGCACCTGGGCCCTCACAGGAAACCTCAGACAGCTGCTAGACTGTCTCGCTCTGGAATTCACACCCTTACGGTGACCTGGGGCTCTGACTGAACGTTCGGTCGGGACTCCAAAGCAGCACCGTCTTTTAAATCACATAGAAGCAGGGCAACTCAACGCATCAGATACGTCACGTGCCGTTATTTACTCTGACGAATCAGAGCATCGGCTCATGCGCGTAAAGGGTAAAAAATGGTTAACAAAATATTTAATTCAGCCAAAGTGTTTCAGCAGAGTTGGCCTTGCATTTTAGCCTGTGACATTTTAAAAGCCGCTTATTATCTGTACAGTTATTAAGTGGAGACTTGGTGCGACCTGATCGGAAACAGAGAAGGGGCACAAACGGAGGCAGGGAGGCACAAACGGAGGCATGGAGGCACAAACGGAGGCAGAGGGGCACAAACGGAGGCAGGGAGGCACAAATGGAGGCAGAGGGGCACAAACGGAGGCAGGGAGGCACAAAAGGAGGCAGGGAGGCACAAATGGAGGCAGAGGGGCACAAACGGAGGCAGGGAGGCACAAAAGGAGGCAGGGAGGCAAAAATGGAGGCAGAGAGGCACAAACGGAGGCACAAAAGGAGGCAGGGAGGCACAAACGGAGGCACAAAAGGAAGCAGGGAGGCACAAACGGAGGCAGGGAGGCTGCAGCCTTTTCCCAGCAAGGGAAGCTGCTGATCTATCGTTACTCATGTCTACCTTTGCTTAGCTGATGCTGATCCATAGCAGCTCTAAAAATGGCTACCCCTGCCTGTGAGATTCCTGTGCCAGGCGGGAGGTGTGATGATCCGTCGGGCACCACGGTCTGCATGAGGATCACTGCGAGAAGTGTGCAGGGCCGCGATCGTTTGCAAGGGCGTGCAGCCAGGCCGGCTGTGACCCCTCTGCCCTGGGTCCTAATGCCAGCAGGGTTACGGACCTCCTATTACAAACATGACGTTCCTCCTCATTTACCCCAAAAAAGAAACACTTCGAGATAAACGAATAAAATTTTTATGAAGCAATTTAGCCAAAGAATACAATGTGTCCAAGGTGGCAGGGAAATTAAATTAGAGATGAAGGAAAAATAAATAAGGTTACAATGACAGAGTACAGTAACCATATGAAAAAGGCATTAGGATAACTTAATAAATACAAACCTAATTGTTTTAATGTAACATTACGTTAGGACGACTAAATAACATTCTTCTGCTTAAACTGGTGTCGTAAACATTGGTAGAGAAATAGAGGTGAAACTAAAATGCTTTTACGAAATTCGATAAAACAAAATGACAGATTGTTACAGCCGCTTCTTCCTGATCTGGCAGAAATGCTCAGCTGGGGGGGGGGGGGGCTTGGTCTGCTGCAAGGGTCGCCATGCCTCTGGTACGCTCCAGCTTCCTGGCTGTCCCATTTCCGCACAGGAAGACGAGGAGGGATGATGTTGGAGACTCTGCTGTGACCCCCCCCCCCCAAACGTGCAGAGGGGGGTAGCAGACCCAGAGCGCTCCTGCACTCCACCTCCATTTGGAACCCTAAAAATTGCTGTACTTCCATTTCCTTTTCCTTGTGTTCAGTTTTTGACCTGTCGCTAAAAATGCCCACAGTGCCTCCCGTCCGTTTGCAGTTCCTTGGTTGTCCAGCAGGGGGCGCAGCCGGAGGGAAGGGTGCATCTTGCAGCGGGACATCAGCTCCGCCGGCCAGCAGGGGTCCTGCTGGGGGGTCCGGGCGGGATGCTCCCCTCCCTCGGGGGGCTTTCCTGACATCGGCCCGGGTCGCCTCCCTCCAGCTCGGCACGCAGTAGCGAGACGTACGCCCCGTATCGCTCCCTCTGCAGGAGGAGAAACAACTGCGTCAGACGAGGAGCGAGAGCGACGGCATACACCTCCGAGGCTCGGCAGCCGGCAGAAGCGGCAGGAATAGCTATGGGGGAGGGGCACAGACGCCGAGGTGCCCCACAGACGCCCGTCAGCCTGCGGAGCGGCAGGGTGCCACCTGCTGGCAGAAGCCGGCCTCAGTCTGAACATCCACAAACTGTATGATGCAAAAAAAGGAAGCCTCACACCAAGCAAGCAGCCCTACACGGTGAGTATTTAACCAGCCATCCAGAAAAGTAGCATTAGCATTTCTGAGCTTTAGCAAAGTAGCATTAGCATTTCTGAGCTTCAGCAATATGGCATTAGCATTTCTGAGCTTCAGCAAAGTAGCATATCTGAATTAGATACTGATCGGGAGCGTCGCTAGAAATGTATGAAAAGGGGGAGCCTGAGCCTTTATTGGGGGGGTCTGATTTTAAGGAAAATGAATGTTTAACCTAATTCCGGTGCATTTGTCTGGGGTGGGAGCTAAAGCCCCCTGAAAACAGCCCTAGTGACAACCTTGATATTCAAGATGAATCAAACATATATTTTGAGTGTGTCCCGCTTCCCAGTGTGTTGTTGGGGATCCGCCGCACCTCGAAAGTGAGGTACTGCTCCATGGCCAGCCGCTCCTCCCAGCCTGTGGCGTCCGTGGGGGTCCTGGTGTGGCTCTCGAGCTCCGAGCAGATCTGTTTGAGTTTGGTCTCATGGCTCTTCAGCTGGTCCTCCTGCAGAGGCAGATGGTCAGACAGACGGACAGACAGACAGGAAGATGGACAGACAGCCAGACCAATGGACAGATGAACAGGAAGAAGGATGGATGGATGGACAGACAGACAAGCTGACCGACAGACAGACATGCAGGGAGATGGACAGACAGGTGTGCAGGCAGAGAGTCAGGTGGGTGGACAGACAGACAGGCAGATGAACAGACAGGCAGACAAACAGGCGGACAGACAGACAGGCAAGTAGACAGTCAGACAGACAGGCAGCTGGATGGACAAATAGGCAAGCAGAAGGACAGACAGGTGGACGGACAGACAGACAGCCAGCCAAGCAAGCGGATGGACAGAGACAGGCAGATGGACAGACGGGTGGATGGACAGAGAAGTAGATGAACAGACAGACAGGGAGGCAAGTGGATGGGCACAAGGGCAACTAAGCGTATGGACAGAAAGGGAGGCAGACAGACAGGCAGGAGGTACATGGACAGACAGATAGGGAGATGGATGGGTAGACAGACAGAGAGGCAGATGGATGGTCATACAGACAGACAGGCAGGCAACCAGATGCACAGACAGGGAGGTGGACAGACAGGCAGATGTACAGATGTATGGTTGTTTAGACAAGCAGAAAGACACAGCAACAGGCAGGTAGACAGGTGGACAGACAGACAGGCAGGCGGACAGACATAGGGATGGTCAGACAGGCAGACAGATGGACAGACAGACAGGCAGGTAAACAAGAGATGAGGCATCGCAGCCTTTCAGCTCATGGGCCTCGTTCAGCACATGATACTCATACCCATACCATGCCCCTTTAGCAATGGGAAAACGGGGGTGGGGGGGTTTGTATAATACAGTATATATTGAAGGGAAAACACCCAGCTGGATAGAGGTGCATGAGATGTGTGTGTGTGTGTGTGTGTGTGTGTGTGTGAGAGAGAGAGAGTTAGAGCGCGACTAGCCCCAGGGGGATACCTGGCTCAGCCTGGTAGTGGACGAGGGCAGGAAGGGTCTGCAGAACTTCCTCCTGGAACCAACAGGTGCTGGGAGGGCTGGTGCAGAGGAGAGGGCAGCCACCAGGTTGATCTGCCGGATCCACGACAGCATCTCCTCCTCGCTCCTGGCACAGCCAGAGGAAGGATCGCACAAGCGCTTAGTCACAGACACACACATTCATTTCTATGGGAAAAACCATAATCCCAATCACGACACCCTTAACCTCTACCCATCACTAACCTTAACCATAAGTAACAACCCAAATACAAGACTTCTGGCATTTTTACTTTTTTGATTGCATTCACTGATTTTTATAAAACTGAGCTTATCCAAATGGGGACCTCAAAATGTGTCCCCAAAAGTAGAGAAATTTCAGGTTTTACTACACTTTGGGGACAATTTGGTCCTCAAATGTGATCTATGCAAACCCCCCCCACACACACACACAGACTTACACACTCAAAGGTGCTTGACTGCGTTTCACCACAACAAGCACATGTAGCACAGCCTTTTCCCTTTTCTCTGTTACCAGATTCCCCCCCCCACCTGATCCCTGTCTCCCCAGTGGATTTCCCACTGTGCATTTGGGACCCCGGGGCCTTACGGGGCCTGGAACAGGAACACCCTCCAGTCGGACATCTTCAGCTTGAACACGTTGGGCCTCTTGCCGTAGTCGCTGGCTTGGGAGGCCAAGGCGTGATGCACACGCAGGCGGTCCTTTAGGTTCACCTCCGACGGCTCCTTCTCAGGGTTATATTCATCCTGACCACCAGGTGGAGACAAAGCAGCATGTGTCTGCGGCACCAGAAACAGCTACACTTTCAGGCCGCTCATCTGACGCGCCGTACTGCGTTAAAACCGCTGAGACGCAGGCTGCGTTTTACCTTCTGGAGGTACAAGACTGCCCCCCGCAGGACGACGCTGAACTTCTTCCAGCTACGGCGGACTCTTGGCGCTGGAATAAGGCACATTTGACGGAGGTAAGACGCGCAGTCTGGTCGACACACCGTCCGGCCCACTAGTGCCCCCTGGTGGTGCTCACCGGGTCTGCCATCCATTTCAAACAGGACTTTGCGTAACAGGGTGCCGTGTTTGTGCGTGGTCCTGCCGGGCGAGAGCGGGCTGCAGATGAGAGGATCCCTGCTCTTTGGAGGTATCACTGCCCCGCCGCCTCTGTGGTCTGTCCACGGTAAAGGCAGTCTCTCTTCCTCGCTTAAAGACAAACACACGAACACTGCGACGTTCACCGTCCGTAATCATTGTCGGTCTTTGAATATCCTACGCCGTTTTTGTTAGTGATTCGATGTGATTCATTGTATTTACAGTTCTCTGCAAGCGTCGTAGGTGTCGTCAGTCTTATCCGCAAAGTGTGTGTGCAGGTTCTTGGGATAACCTTTAAATTAGCTGTTCAAACCCAGGTATGAGGACTCTTTTAGCTAATCAGTCCTCTAATCAGTAATCTAAATAGGGAGTTGCACTGCAAACCCACACACACAGCGGCCCTTTCTGGATAAGTTTTGGCGACCCCTGGCAGTCTAAGGGATTGTTTAAAGTCATGTATCTGGGTAGTAAAGGGTATGTGTGCTCAGGGAAAAAAACACACATATGAAAATTAAGAATAACAGAGTAAAACAGTAACAAGAATTCCTCTGTTATGTTCCTGGAGGCTAGATCAACTCCCAGAACATTTGTGAAATTTCACCATCAGCTCACTTAATTAAATTCAGCTTAAAAAGTAAGTGAAGTATTGATTAGCAATTCAAGGTGTCTTAGGGGTCGGGTCAAAAAATACACGGGTGTGTTGGCCGGTCGCTGCAAATATTGGGGTGACTTTAAGAGAAGTTCTGGAACGGCCAAGCTCACACACTTTGGCAGACATAATACCACAGTTTTACACCGACACAATCATTTAAACATTTCCTTTGACTGCCTAAGACCTTTGCTCGGCACTTTTGCCCTGCCAAATGCCTGCTTTATTAAAAATATTTTTCCTGTATGACAGCTACAGCTAACTGGAAAAGGGCTCCGTAACACTGGGTCACTTCATATTTCCTCCTAGTGTCTGTGTTCCCCACAAATAAACCAGCCCTGATGTGAAGTGAAAGCCACACTTTAAATGTCAAAAGGAGGAAGAAATAAAGACCAAAATGACAGAGAATATACTCTGGAAAACTACAAAGTTTAGGAAAGGAATGCATGGCCATATTAATAAATTATATTGTAAGTATTAATGATTTCAAAAAGTATTCCGATATAACTGTAACTGTTAAATGTAAATGCATGTTCCTTTTTTATGTTTAATATAATTCTTTATTAAAATATTCTAAGGAACTGGTAAAATGTCAAGGGCATGGTACAAAAAAAATGAAATCTGTTTTCATATTAGGTAAATTTAAAGATGTTATTTCAACTATTCATTTTACAATACTGTATCCATGCATCATTACTAAGTAAAAAAAATGTAAATAATTATCTGTGCAAAAAGTTCATTTTCATAATCTACCTGTAATTGTAATATATTGTTGAATTGGCTTGCATTTTACAATGAAACACGCATCAACATTCTGTATTAAAAGAGGTGAGACAGATTCCCAGCGAGTGGCTGAGAATGCGAAGATGACGCATTCAGGGGGTGATTTTTAGCGAAGCTAAGGGTGGAGGCTGCGGGCTGCAACGTGGCATCGCGTTTGGCGGGACCGAGTCAAGGGTGGCGGGGGGGGGGGGACACTCACAGGGCCCAGTCCAGCTTCTCATTCCTTATCGAGTGGTACGATGCCTGCAGGAGAACAGGGAGACAGCCCAGTAAGCCCCTCTGCCGGAGTCGAGTTTGTACGTGACTCCGAGTTCTGCGCAAAACTGTCAAACTCTAAATACACATATAAATTAAGGTTCTTACAGTAAGATAAGTAGACCCAGTGCAAAGTGTCCACGTAATTGCATTTGGTTTTATTGCCTTACTGCACCTTTATATGTACTCGTGATCTGTGTTTTATTTTTAATCAGTGTTTGCCGGAAGAACTTGCAGAGTAAGATCTTCATTATTTAGTGGAACTTAATGTGTACTTGCATATACCGACACACTCCTGGATCTTGAATTTATATGACAGCAATGGAATTTTTTTTCCTCCAGTAATTTTCAAAGAATGGATTATTAGGACGTGTTGTGGAGGTATATCACACAGAAGTGCGCTGGCATACACAGGCAAAAATGGGTGGACGATTGAAAAACTCCCAACGCCCCTTTCCTTAGTTTCAGTGTTAGTAATTAGGCCTAATGTGTGTTGCCTTTGTGAGACAGTACAGTTAAGGATCGTCCTGTATAAAATTAATGATGTACTGACATGTTATGGTCAATAAATACACAATGTGATAAAAACCTGCTATTTTGACCTTGTGGGGGCATTTTTTTCAGTACCCACAAGGAGAGACTCAATTTTTTAAAAATCTGACGTGAGTACAGGTGTGTGTGTGTGTGTGTGAGAGAGAGAGAGAGACGGAGAGTATCGCCGTACGCAGTATGTTTTATTTTTGCTGGCGACAAGGAGACTGAATCGTCTATCAATTAAAAGCGAGACCGATCGTGCCGACGGGGGTTGTGGGCGGGTGACCTTTAACAAGTCCTTGGGGAAGTTGCCACCACCGTTGAGGCCGTCCAGGTTGCGGATAAACTGCTGACAGGTCATCTTCCTGCCGATGTTCTGCGGAAGGCACACGGACAGACAGGGACGGTCACATGCTGCCATTCCTAAGCGTCACAGACCGAGCTCCCGATTCACCAAACTACTCTTGAAATTCTATTTGATTTTTTTATTTGCACTTAACCAAAGAAAGAACTGTAATTGTGAAAATTGTTGCTGGTTCTAAATGTAATTTAATTTTATCTCTTAAAAATCACTTAAAATTCCTTATTCAGTGTTCATTATTAAAACATTACTATATTACTGATTACTCATTTGTGGTCTTAGAGTAAAACACACCGCTTTGATGAAATATAAATGTAGTTATTAATACAAGTTACGCTTTTGAATTTAGATTAAATTATTAAAATTTACAGGAAGTCTCCATATATCTCAGTTGACCAAGTATTAATAAGAATTCAGCTGTACTGAACACCGGACCGCAGCTGTACTGAACACAGGACCATGGCTTTACTGAACACCGAACCGCGGCTGTACTGAACACAGGACCATGGCTTTACTGAACACCGAACCGCGGCTGTACTGAACACAGGACCATGGC
>JAODLC010000052.1:1967876-1983238 GCA_026781145.1 Hippopotamyrus pictus | reverse complement strand
TTCTCAATGTTCTCAAAAGCAGTGCCCTCCCCCCCCCCCCCCCCCTCAAAAAAAAAAGGAACTTGGGGGTTATGGAATTTGTGACACTTCCTCTCTTGCCCAAGAGCACCATCTAGTGGTGTTTGACCCATCCCTTTTATTTTTTATTTATTTATTTTTTTTCCTCTTTGTAGGCCTGCGATGGTGCACAGCCGGGTGGAGCCTTCGTCCATGGCCGGGGTGGGGGCAAGTTCACCCCCTAGGGGCTGCGCAGGCTGCGGGGGCCGCATCGCCGACCGCTTCCTGCTCTTCTCCATGGAGCGCTATTGGCACACTCACTGCCTGAAGTGCTCGTGCTGCCAGGCCCAGCTGGGCGACATCGGCACCACCTGCTACAGCAAGGGCGGTATGGTGCTCTGCCGGGACGACTACATCAGGTGGGCTGGGGGTGTGGCCAGGGGCGGGGCTAAGTTTAGTATGGGAGGGGAATTAATATTCAAACCTCAAAGGCTTATTAAAAAGTTATGGATAAGAGTAAGGGTTTTGTCAACTGTAGGCTAATGAGAGTGCTGAGTTGGTCTAATGGTGAATCCTGTAAAGAGTGTGCTGTCTAATTTCAGTAATCCCCTATTCCCCCTATACCTTATAGAAACATGAAGTAATGGAAGAGCAGGAGCAGGAATTACATGGGTTTTGGGGAGGGGTGATACTCCAGGATATTCAAAGCCATAAATGTAGAGGGAGGGGGAAGTCATTGCTACCTGTAATCATTGTGTCTATTCTGTGTGTAAAATGTGCTTTGTCTGTGTCACAATGGTGCCAGACATATTTGTAAACAATAAATCCGAAACTCGGTCATTCCTGCTCTGTTGTGCTGTCTGTGGCCCTCAGCTTTTCTCCTGGGGGGGGTGTTGGATACGCCGTCACATGTGCGTGCGCCATGTTTAAGCCTCTCCGCCAGGAGCACATGCGTGACATGGTTAATGGAAAGGGCAGCGTTCTGTCGCTGTGCTGCACGCCACGAACACGGGGCTTTGATGAAAGGACAGGACATTAATTAGGGGGAACAGAGCGCCTCTCCCAGCGTCTCTTATCAAATTACTATTTGGATTAAGATCAGAAATTCATTACCGTGAGCAGCCAGAAGCTGGGGCAGCGATGGGGGGGAAAGTCGGAGGGGATGCTTGGATAGCCAAACCGGTCTGGCCTGTGCCAGTCTTAAGTGGGTGTCATCGTGGCCTCAACTGCATCTCTGGCCTTGTCTGTCGGATTTAACACTTCGATATTTCAGGTGGACAGAGACTGCAAAGTGCAGCAGTGTCTCTGTGCGAAGCTGACTGATACACAAAGCTGACTTCCATATTCTTACTGGCCTCACCAGGTCACATGACAAATGGTCTCCCAGACCTGTAGACCTGGTTTTGGCATCTGCTGCATTTAATTGTTGGGTATGGTTGCCGATTTGGATGACTTGGTAGCTGGACGCGCTCGCTGGCAGCCAGGGCTCACAGACTGACAGACCTTGTTTCCTGTCATGCCGTCAGGCTATTCGGACACAGTGGGGCTTGCAGTGCCTGTGGGCTATCCATCCCTGCCAGCGAGATGGTGATGAGAGCCCAGGGCAGCGTGTATCACCTGAAGGTGAGTCTGCTACCTTTCCAGCAGGAGGGCGGCGATAGAGAGCCAGGTTTTTTTTTTTTTTTTTGTGACTCACTACAGATTAGTCTGACATTTCCTTGGGGAATAGTTAGGAAATGAGCTTGAAAGCTGCAGGTTTTGATCCGTTCTGCTAACGCTTGGTTTTCCTTGCCCGCCTGCCCACCCGTGCAGTGCTTCACCTGCGCCACCTGTAGGAACCGGCTGGTGCCGGGAGACCGTTTCCACTACGTCAACGGCACAATCTTCTGCGAGCAGGACCGGCCCAGCGGCACGTTGCTCAGCAGTCACCTGACCCCTCTGCCTGACCAGAAGGTGAGGGGGGGACACTTTTAGCCCCCTTAAGTTACACCTATACAACTGGATTGTAAATTTCTAAGTCTGAAGCCCAAAAGTGTATTTGCTGCAGGTATAATGTAGATTCATACGCAGCGTCTAGGACTGTGATGAAACGTCGGTGGGTTTGGCAGTTGTTGTGACAAATGGCCCCTGTTCTCACCTCATCCTAGGTCTGCTGAAGTGGCTGGGGGCCATCTCCATACCCACTCCCTCCTCCTCCTCCATCCAAGCATCCCCTTGCGGTCTGTCGTGTACTTCCACTGTTATACCACCCCCCCACCCCCATGGATGTCAACGGTGGATATATCTCCTTAATATTAAAGGGGATTCAAAACCAGCCACCGTCCACCTGTACACAAACGAGACCCTGACAGACTGACTGTTCACGGAAAAGATGGACGGATGCTCGTTGCTCTTGGATGTTTCAGCTGGTACCTTGGCACATGTTCCCCGGAGATCACAGACCCACACGGACGTGACCTGAGCCAGACAATGACGCAAAGTGAGGTTCCTCTGACCGGCTCGGTGGCTGAAAGGTCACAGGGACAACCTTGACACGGAGGCCTTTTTCCTCTGGAACTCTGGAAGAGACGGAAAAGGCTGAACTGACACCCTGAAAGTCATGAAGAGCTGCAGGATCTCTGAGCAGCAGATATCAGGAAAGTATTCCGTGCCTCTTTCAGTCCAGATGTGTCTGGTGTTTTTGGTGAGAATCTTTGAAGATATCTGTAGATCAGGTGAGCATATGGGTACTTGCTGAAAGGTTCTCGCTATAACATTAAATCCTTGACTTATTTTAATTATAATCTTAATGGTTTGTTTTAATCTTTGACTTATTTCGTTTTTAAAATTTTTAGTTTATTTGAAATGGGATCATTGAAGGAACATTAAAACGGAGGATATGAAAGACTGTACAGTCAGGTGTGAATCGTTTTGTTCTGGATGGCCCTGCCAAGTTGACGGACTTCACAGGCCTTTGTGAAAGGATGATGGTAACGGCCAACTGTACAAGTGTGATCTGTACATATTTTTCTAATGCCAACCTGTCGTGCTGAAGTGAGGCAGAATTCTTGTCTGTTCCAGTTTTTTTGATTGGAAATTTGAAAAATGCTGTGAAACAGTTAAATGGAAAAATAAAATGCTTAACAGACCTATGTAGTGTGGTGTATTATTTATTTCCCCTCTCCCCCTAGTTCACATTTTGTGATTTTGGTTTTTATTAAGAGGGTGGTCGGGGGGGGCGGCACTGTCGCCTCACCCTTCTACGGTTGGGGGCACAAATCCCACATACGATCTGTGTCCTGAGTCTGTATGTTCCTCCTGACTCGTTTCCTCCCACTGTGTAAAGAGAAGCATTTAGAGTAATCGGTGGTTGTAACTTGCCTGTAGCATTTTTCCCTATGTGCGTGTGCCCCTGTATTTGCCCTGCAGTGGGCTGGCACCCTTTCTGCACTTCGCCCACCTTGTGTTCTGTGCGGCCCATTGGCTCCAGGCTGCTCCCTGCCATAACCCCGCCCGGCCCTTCATGTGGCTGCAGGCTCTGCAAGGAATTATGCGTAAGGCTGGTGCCTGAGGGCCCCATCTGCTGTACCCTAGAGCAGTCTCCCACTCCGGTCCTCGGGGACCCAGAGCTGGTCCATGTTTTTGCTCCTTGCCAGACAGTCCACATTTTTTTTTGCTTCTTTCCAGCTCCAGCAAAAATGTGGAGACTCTGTGGGTCCCCGAGGACCAGATTGGGAAACGCTACCCTAGAGGTGCTTAACCATCTCTCAGAATATCCAGCTATATCAATGCAGAAGTCTAAATTTCTGTTAAGAATCCGATAATAATAATGATGATGATAATGAACTGTAAATTACCATGTTTTTCCTTTGGCAGGGTGCTAAAATTCTCGAATTAAATGGTGTATAAATCAGCACAAAGCATCAACTATCACAGCCAGAGGTGGATATTTCAGGTCCCGAAAGCCAAAATCTGGACCATGATTGTGTCATCCCACCAGCTGAGTACTCTGTGACCCTTTTTACTGGATTTTTACTTTCTGGACCTGAACTAACTACCTCTGATCAAAGCATTTGTGTGCCTGTGTTTGTTTCATATTTTGTAAACTTACCCCACCCCTGAATACCACTTCCTGTACACTTTGCCCTGCTTATGTGTTTTGTTTTGTTTGCTATTTACACCCGTAGCGAGTTTACGGATAGTCCCCCCCCCCCCCCACCACACACACACACACACACACATACACATATAATCGCAGGAAATTAAAAAAATATATATATTTATAAAAAATAATTTTTTTATTCTCCCATATTTACTTATCCTCTCATGAATTACTAACCAAATAAAACATTTCAGAAGAGCGCAACACTTTCCCAGCAAACTGTTCCAACGGTCTTTAGCGTAGGAGTAAATCAGAACACACCCTGACAGAAGGGGCGGGTCTTGGCGAGCAGGCTTTAACTCCATTGGACATTTGTGGAGCCTGTTACTTCCCAACTCTTGGGTTCTGTTATGAGTTCAAATTCCGCTTTGTTTGAGCAGCAAACTTCAGTTTTTTTCCCATGCTTGAAATCCTAACTATTTTTATCTATAAATACCCAAGTGACATGTTATGCAGGGTCATAATTGCCTTGCTATGAAAACCTGCTAGCTTTGATTTAAGTGCATTTGGTGGGACCGCAAACCTGAGGTCATCCCATGGTCAAATGAAAAAAATTAGATTTGAATGCTGACCTGAAACTGTTTAGTGAAAGTATTTAAGGCAATTCATCAAGCACCGTAACCATAAAGTCGTTGAGATATCCCAGCAATTTGGCTGGGATATCCTTTATTTTCATTTTTTTAAACACACAAATTCTGATGGTCCAGCTTATAAAAGACATCAAGCAAAGAGCCTGGACTTTGCTCCTCTTCTCTTTGCTCCTCTTCTCCTCCTCTCCTCCCTGGACCCTCGGAAGCATTGAAGGTCAATTAGGCAAAGCAGCGGTGGGAACAGGAGGGATTGTGCGTAGGCCTCCCTTAGAGCCGAAAACCATCCGCGCTCCTCCACCCTCCAGCAGGGGGCGATCTTATTTTGTCTCACTTATGAGTCCCCCCTACACAGGACGCCATTCGGTTATGTTCCCACAGCCCAGATAGATGCTGTTCACCTCGATGTTCCTATTTTTTTTTTTTGAAGGGCAACAATTTCCTATGATGTGTTTGATCCTGGAAACCTGTCCATGCTTGGAGGTTATGGCGCTTTAGAATTTAACGTCATTATCAGCGTCATAATCATCGCCAATAGCAACAGCTCAGAGTCTGTATTTTTCCAACAAATGAAGTCTATTGTGATGTTTTAGTGGCAACGAGGTAGCCACTGATCCCTTTCCGGAAATGAGTCCCTGCGCATTTGAGTAAATGCCAAGATGTCATTGATTATTTATTCTACCTTTGGGATTTTAAAAGCATCAGACAAACACATAAATGAATGCAAATGAAAGTAATTGCAATTATCTCGCTATCTTCGTTATGCAAGGGGGCGAAAAAAACGGCAGCACAATCTGTACTCCCCAGCACCGCAAGTTTCTCTTTGCATTCAAACCAATCAAGGTTCATCTGCATATTGCTAATTACTGTAGCTCAACATATTCCGAAGCCAATTAGCAGGTCACATGAATAGTTTCTCCACTGTGAGATTTTATCTTTTCGCTGGAAAGTTTGCAGGTGTATAGATTGCGATGCGCCTCATAAAAGTGAAAAGTTTGATTTTTTTTTTCTTTTCTACATTCGCTAATTAATCAAATTAACACATGCAAATTAGCGTAATTGCAGCGAGCTTCCTCACCTCCTGTTGTGTGAAGACGGGGTAAAACAAAGCCATATAGAACAGACGATTCGAAAAGCCGAGGCCGGAGCAGAAGCCGTCCGTCTTGTTCCTGCGTCTCCCATCCTGCCAGGGAGATTTTTTTCTAGCTGTGAGATTGGGGGAGCGGGCATTGTAGAAAGTTCCGGAGCAAGAGCGGAGAGTTGCACTGCTTCAGTGGCCTGGCCTCTGAGAAGCCTTGATCTTGGTATCGCTTGCGACTGACCCAAGCGTACGACATAAGGCTGTCAGGGGCATAGCCGGGGTTGAGAAGGTAAGCATCAAGACTGGGGTCATGTTTAAGTAAACATGGACCCTGCGTGGTACATACGCAGATTTTTAGATCACGGGAAAGGTTAGTGGCAGCGGTGGGATCTGGTCATAGGGACATGCATGACACTCACAATACAGTCCCCTCTGTGTGTGGCTCAGCTGGTTGATGAGAGGATGCTATACCTGCAGTCAGAAGGTCACTGCTTTGAATCATCCCAGTCAGGCCCCTAAGCAAGGCCCTTATTCCATACCCCCAATTGCTCCAGACACGAGTTAACCCTGCCCTCCCAAAAAATAGTATATCTCTTTGGATAAAAGTGTTTGGTAAATAAATAGAATGTAAATATGCTGAATGTGGGGCAGGGTAAATCATGGTCGATTCGTGGCTCCACATTTCCTAATCTCGTCATTTGACCTTAAACCCATATTTCCAGAAGACTGGCACCAACAAAAGGAGTGGTGAATAAAAGCAGGTCCGATTCAGGTCAGCTGCTGGACTGAGAGCAAATTAAAAACTACCGTGTGACCACAGAACGAGACGTGCAACACACGTTTGTCTGAATTGTTGCAAAATTTACTATTTAGCTTCAAGTTTGAAATGAAAACGAGATACACAGCAATTAAACAAGACAAACAAACGAAAAAAACAAAAGAGGCAAAACAAGTGGAAGTTCAACTACAGCAGGCGGGGGGAGAAATCTTTCCAATCAGAATGCTTTGAATAATTAAACTGATCAGCTTAATTAGCTCAATTAAGTTAATTTGACCACGGAACATGGCCATATGGCGAGAGGAAACAAAAGAGGGGAGAACTAATTAAAAGTAAAATAATGAGGATTTTAATTAACTAGTTCCCCAGACGTCAGCAAGCAGGGATCTGAAGCTGTAATTAAAAACTGCTGTAATGCTGGCAACAATTCTTTGCTGTTTTTAATAACTGCGAGGGCTCCATCCATCTAATTAAATCTGTAAATGAATTAGCAACACTGAGAGTCGCTGGCTGGCTTTACACCCCTCCCACGCCCCGCATCCCACCCACACCTCCCAATTAACCGTACACACAGAAACACGCACACACACACACACACACACACACAAACGCACGCACATACACCCCCCCCTCCGACATGGTCACCTACCTCATGCCACCTCCCCTGCAACAGGGAATGGCTAGTGCCCCCTAGAGGTTGTGGCTGGAATTTGCAAAGGGTACGAGGCTGGAGAGGACTGGTGGTGGTAGGCACAGGGCAAGGCCTATGCCTGAGGCTGAGTGTCTGCTAGAAAAGGCCCCTATGCACTCGCCGTACAGCCCCCTTCCCTGCTTCCCTCGGAAAAGGGACTCTGAGGCTTGCGGTGAATTCTCACATCCACCCCCGCCAACAATCAGTGGGTCACCCCCACTAGCTTCCCATTCGGTGAAGCCAACTCCATTCTGACAAAAGCCAAAGCCAAATCGAACCTGAAAGCCAGCTCCTTAAACCAGGAGATGAACGGAACACTTTTTAGTGTGCTGTTTTTGTGTGTTGGGGGGGGCATTTTATTAATTTTGCTTTCTCTCAAAAATCTAAACCAGTACACACACACACACACACCCCGCTTTTCCAGGCTGAGTATCTCACACACCTCCGGTGCCTGCGACAGATAATCCCGTAACTCTTCCCAGATTCACAGTTGGCCTTTGTGCTCCAGATTGCCGTGCAGATGCTACGCTAACGGCGTCGCACGCCTGATTTGGGAGGGAAACTCGCCGAGTCTTAGCTATACCCCTCAGAAAAAAAAAAAAAACGCATCCGTCGCATGTCTTGCACGTCGGATGCCAGATAACACCACCAGAGCCTGTTCATGGCGGGGGTGGGGGGGCGTTCCATTTAGCTCTGTCGATGACAGGGGAATTCTCATTATCAAGTCTACCCACAGCCAAAGCAGCTTTACAACAGTTGTGTGAGTTACGCGCCCTCACATCGACGCACTGTGAGCGGATTAGCTAATTTCTGTCGGTGCCATCGTGCCGCCGTGGGGGCTGTTTATTTATGGGCGATGAACTGCTGGTGACTTCATGGGATGGCCCCCCCCCCCGCCCCTCCCGCCACCTTGCTTGGGCCCGACAACCGACACGTCGCCACAGCGACGAGCGGAACTGGCTCGTTATCGCTTCCAGATCCCCACCGCTCCCGGTACGACGACACTTTCCTGCCGCGCGACGCCTCTTCACGCGTGTGTGCGCGCTGCCGCCTTTCTCACCCCCCCCCAACCACACACCACCCAACTTTAGCAACCGCCTTCCTTGCTGAAAAGGTCGCTCCGAAGGTGGCCAGGAGAGAAAGCCTTCTGGAAGTCAATGAGTGCCAGCTTCTCTGGGCAGATGCCTCGTGGGCCTCCGAGACCGAAGTACAATCCGTCACGCCCCCCCCACCTTAGGCAGCCATTCCTGATGGAGTCAGTGCAAGACCTGGCAGGTCGTGTGTAAGCATACCCCCGCTGATGTCCCTTTCTCGAACCCCTGGCCAGAGATCGCTGTAAACACGTCAACGCAGACACCCTAGAACTGCAATCCACCCGGAGCCACGTGATGCAAAGCCTTCCTGTCAAGCCTCCTGGATTTCTTCGGTGAAACCAAACTCATTTTCATTCCTGTGGAGAAATGTAATAAGGGCAGTGCGGAGAAGGCAGACCCCAAAGCCAGGGACCACCTCCCCGGCGGCTGGCCTCGTCCTCGCTGCCCTTCCGCTCGAGCAGACGCCTGGGTGCCCGCCCCTGGCAGATGCTGCCGCGGCTTTGAGGAACCCCTGAGCGACCACAGGACACAAACAGGCAGCCTGGGCCGACCCACGGCTGGAACTGCGGGGGTGTTAACGGGGCCAAAACGCTGAATAGCAATCAATCCCCGGAAATATATGGAAGTGCTAAAGAAAACCGTAGGAACGTGAGAGGGAATCGAGTGGAACCGTGCTCTGCCGCAGGTTCCTCCTCTGCTTCCAGAACCTGACCTCATTTCACGGGATGAGCTCAATGGCTGGTTAATTTCATTCTCACGCTCTAAGTTAGCATCATCCTTTTGCCATCACTGACCAAAATAATCCAAAAGCCCTCATTTCCGCATGCGGATCTTTACGGCACGTTCCCACCAGGGGTAAGAATCGCTGGCTGAATGCAACACACCCCCGAGTGAGCAGGCCGCGGAGGAAGTGACAGGGCAACCTTGAGTCCTCTTGAGTCTAAAAAGACAAATATATATATTTTTTGATCGGTTTTGGGGTTTTAAGAGCTGAAGGAAGAAACAAAACAGGTTTTGCTTAGAACGACCCCGCAGAGTGACGACAAACGACCTGAGATGGCGACTGGCAAATTAATTGGTTGTACCTCCGCGGGCACGCTCAGTGGGTACCTTTCAGAATAATTTGGTCTAATATCATGGAGCTAGGCACCTCAGGGATATGAATCCATCCATTATCCAATCAGGGTATACGATGGACAATAAGCCGGTCCATCACAGAGCAAAGACGGTGTAATTCTGAAACATCAGTCCACGAGATTCGGTACCTGCGTGCCGAGTACATGAGCAGGACATGCGATCTCTGTATAGAGAGCAGGAGTCAAACCCACACTGTGAGGTTGCAGTGCTACTCGCGACGTCTGATTGGTGAATAAACACAATCATAAAACATCTTCAGCCAATTGTCCTTTGAATCTGGGAATAAAGTTTTATCAAAACCCGTGGCTACCAGGTAATTGCGTGTGATGAGACTAACGTCCTGCTCTGCATTTTTTACACATGGGGTAAGCACTGTTTGGGCTCGATGTTCACACCATGACACGGAACGGCATTAAGGCGAAGAGTGCGGGTGCAAAACCTGCAGAGAGAGATCCCGGGTGGCGTTCGGAGAGGCCGGGGAAAGCTGATTTACAGCTGCGTCTCAAATTCGTGCGGGGAACGCATTTAAGAGCGGGGGCGGAAGAGGTCCCGCGAGGAGAAGGCTAAATCAGGGGAGCACAAAGAGGCAGCGTCTGGGCGGTATTGACCCCGCATTGATCTACCGGTCCGTGTGCTATTGACCATGCGGGGCGGAGAGAGCAGAACGGCTGCATGCTGGGATCGTCGCACACAAACTTCTACACACACTCTGACCTTGCATGAATTCCGTGTCCTTCAGATGCGTCGCTGTGTGTCCCTGCATGCGCATGAATGCACGTGTGTGTGCTTGCCTACTGCATATCCACTGCTTCACATGTACACTTACGTGCACCGGGCTTAGCGTGTTTCCCCAGCACGCACACGTGTACCCCATTCGCGTCTGAAAACGTGTGTCGCACGCTTGTGAACATGTGGGGGTCGCCGGCGGACGTGCGCGTGCAGGAGGAGAGAAGCTGGCGTTACCGGATTCGGCGCCTTCTGCTGCTGGCCCCCCTCGCACCCCCACCCCCCCACCAGATACATATCCCAGCATCCTTTACGACAAAGCCAGGTGCGCGCATGCGTGTCTAAGATTGGCCTGTCAATACGGTTGACTTCATTGGACTTGCCTGGACCTCTCTGACCTCTGGGTCAATTCTGTTCCCTCACTTTTAATCACGGAGCATAAGACGTTCTGTATTTTAATCAATTGGACCCACAGCACCGAGGGCCTGACGAACGTCCAAACTTTCCTCTGCTGCTCCCTTTGGAGCTGGGGGGGGGGGGAGCTGGAAGCGGTTCCCCTTGGCCTCGGTGCAGGTGACAGAGCTCCGAGGCCTGGCAGGCCCACCGCAGGCCAGATGGCTGCCGGCCCCGTGACAGCCCGGCTTGCGCGTCTCCTTTCCTGGATCACGGTGCTGTAGCCCGTCTCCCTGCCTCCGGCGCGCCGGGCCTCCCACTGCCGTCTCCGCGGCGACGCGGCACAGGAGCACCGACCCACCCGGAACTGCCTTGCGGGCAGCGCCGCGGGACGGCGTCCCACCCCCCTGTGCCGATCGGCGTGAACGCAGCACCGAGCTGACGGATGGAGGCGGCCGATGGGTTCTGAGAGCTGCCTGGAGACGCAGGGAGGCGCGGACACTAGTGGTGGCTTGGGGATGATCCGGACTGGGCGCCGATCCCCATCTTTAGTGTGCGCTGTGGCGGTTGCATGGTGACACCCCCATCCCACATTCTGACAACAGGTGCCCTGGTCGCTACACGCAGCCTGACCGGCAATGGCGCACTGCTCACTGGCAGGTAAGGCATCACGCCGCTGTGAGCGGGAGTGTGAGCGTGCGCGTGTTGGTGGGGAGCGCACTCCTCACAGGATACGGGATACCAGAATAGGCGAATGTGGGGCTCTGAGACCTGC
This sequence comes from Hippopotamyrus pictus, assembly GCA_026781145.1. Lineage (NCBI taxonomy): Eukaryota > Metazoa > Chordata > Actinopteri > Osteoglossiformes > Mormyridae > Hippopotamyrus > Hippopotamyrus pictus. Next base: position 1,971,838 of record JAODLC010000052.1, on the reverse strand, counting down.
ACAGGAAAGGGAAGGGAATGGAAGGGGGGGTCATTAAGTTGAAAGCAGGAACCACATGGGAGGGAGGATTTTAAATGGTTCCCCCACAGCAAGGCCTGAACCTGGCCAGAACTCCAGAGCACCGCTTCTCAAATGCAATTAATTCAGACCGGAGCTTACTGGGGCACAGAGACTCACATGCAGCGGGAAAACGCACACGAACACACACTCCTTACAAGGATACGCACAGGCGTGCATACTCAGTCACATAGATACACATTCATGCACACTCAGTCACATAGATACACACTCATGCACACTCAGTCGTATAGATACACACTCATGCACACTCAGTCACACAGATACACATTCATGCACACTCTGTCACATAGATACACACTCATGCACACTCAGGCGCATAGATACACACTCATGCACACTCAGTCGCATAGATACACACTCATGCACACTCAGTCTCATAGATACACACTCATGCCCACTCAGTCACATAAATACACACTCAGTCACATAGATACTACACTCAGTCACATAGATACACACTCATACACACTCATGCACACTCAGTCACATAGAAACACACTCATTCCCACTCATTACAAGTATACATACACATGCACACTCATTACAAGGATACACACATGCGTGTACACTTAGTCACAAGGATACATATGCGCACGCACACTTGGTCACATAGATACGTACATGCACACACACTTGTCACAAGGATACACACGCCTTCACACTCAGTCACGAGGATACACATGTGTCCACACTCAGTCACAAAGATACACACATACACGCACACTTGGTTAGCTGGGTACACACACAAGCATGCACTCAGTCTCAAGGATAAACTTAGGCAGTTAGTCAGAAAACACATATATACTCAGAAGGATACACTCACAATCATATGGATACACTCACAGTCATATGGATACACTCACAGTCATATGGATACACACACAGTCATATGGATACACTCACAGTCATATGGATAAACTCACAGTCATATGGATACACTCACAATCATATGGATACACATACAGTCATATGGATACACTCACAGTCATATGGATACACACACGTAGAGTCAGTGACAGGGATACACTCCCTCACAGGTACAAACATACAGAATTCGCAAGTACAAACACTAATGCTTACACATCCACACGGTCTCATTAGCACTGACACACACTCACGGTGATATTCGCACGCATGCAGACACGCATGCCATGTCCACGTCAGCACCCCAGACAGGGAAGCAGGGAGCATCAATGACCACCCCCTCACTTCTCAGAGAGACCCACCCCCCTCAATCGGTATGGAGCACACAGGACAGGAGCCCTTCCACTCCCGTCCGATGTGGGACATAAAATCCCCATCGCCCCGCCTACTTTGGCCCTCCCGTGACCTCCCAACATGCACACGCTCTCGAAAGAAGTGACACTAAGCTGCCTCTCTGCAAAAACGGCCGAGAGTGAGTTAAAGGTTGCCGGATCAAAGGCGTCCGTTGAGTGGAACGAAAGGCGAGACGTACGCAAGAGTGCGCGCACACACATGCACACACACACACACACACACACACAAACACACACGTTTGTAATCGTTTTAGTGGGGACTCTCCATTTCTATGGGCAAACCCTAATCGTAACATGACGATCTTAACCCCTACCCAGCCCTAATCTTAACCACAAATGACCACTTCTGGCATTTTTAGTTTCCTGATTGCAGTCACAGATCTTTATAAAACTGAGTTTCCCCTTGTGGGGACCAGGAAACATCACCATAAGGTAAAAAAAACGGTATTCATCATGCTCTGGGGCCATTTGGTCCCTACAAGGTAAGGTATGGACCCCCCCCCCCCCACACACACACACACACACACGCTGCAGGACGGGTTGCTAGGGGCCGAGGAAGGGATCAATATGGCAGAAACCGATCGGGGTCGATAGCACTGCGTACGGCCTTCTCTAACGTCTGAGGAGGAGGTGGATGACAGAGCCGCTCCGCCCCCCCGTTTCCCGCTCCCCCCCCCCCGCCTGTGTGTACGAGTAAAGGTTAAACGCGCACACTGAAGCTGTCAGGCAAAGGGACTCCTGGCAGCCATTCTCTACACTCCTCTGCTCTGTAGGATTATTCTGCCCTTTTTAAAAAACTATTTCTTTAGCATTTTGGTGTATTTATTTATTTTATTAAAAAAAAAAAAAAAATGAATGGGGCCATGCCGTAATTCGCACGGCTCCTTCAGAACTGAAACCGAAAACAAACAGACTGGCGGCCTGCTGCATGGGCCTGGCGGCCTGCTGCGTGGGACTGGCGGCCTGCTGCATGGGACTATTTGATTTTTATTTTATTTTATTTTTGTTAGGTGGGCCCACACATACAAAGAAAAAGACGTTAATAAAATTTCGGAGACAGTCCCTCCTGGTCCGTCCCGCTTGTTGAACTCCGCCGCCCACACGGGCTGAAGGCTCTCCGGCAGGGAAGGCTCTGTTTTCCAGGACACGGAAAAACAGAATAAAAAAAAAAAGAGGGTTTGCGTGTACGTGCGGCAGCGGCGGGGGGGGGGGGGGGAGGCTGAAAGTCCACCGCTCGCCTGCACGCCGCACCACGATTTCTAATTTGGAGACGGCGTCGTACCTGGCTGTGCGACTGTGCTGTTAAAAGCACTGGCCCAATTATAGCGTAACACCTAGCCTTACCGTTTCCATGGCTGCGCGATGCATCTATCCCCCGGGATGCACCGTGGAGGAACGAGCGTCTTATCAACCATCACCCTGGTAATAACACTCCCCTGAGCTTTCGCCGCCTGCGTCAGCCCTTAACGAGAACCCGGACTCAAATCTCTCTCCCATTTGAGCAGAGCCATTGATTTGTGCTTAATCTCTCGGTGTGTCCCCGCGTGTGTGCGTGCGTGTGCGCGTGCCCCTTCCTCTCTTCCAATACCCGGCTGCGACGCACGCCAGCGGCTCCAAGCGTCTCCCCCTCTACTTTCTGTTTTTCTCTTTCCCAAACGTGCCTCTCTTCCCCGTCTGATGATCTTTCACTTCACGGATGTCTTCAGACGTCGGTCAGGGCGGGAGGGAAAAAAAAAAATAAAAAAAAATAAAGCCCTCCACCGACATGTTATTTTTGCACTTTTGCTGAGGAAACAAATCGCTTTTTCGTGGCCGCTGCATGTCACCGGGTCGATCGTGTGCGCGTGAGCGTGCGCGCACGCACGCTTTTTAACAGATGACAGACGACTTCTGAGTGATTTCGCGGCTTTACAAAACAGCTGCTCTCAACCAGTCATGTTAAATAGCAGTTAGTTTCCGTCACTGTACTGTAACCCCAAGACCAGCGTCTTTCAGATATGAACTCCACCGGTGATTCATGCCATGAGTTATAGCGAACTATGTTCAGAGGGCTCAGAGTGTTCAGTTGGGCACCAGTGGGCGAGAGGGCGGGTTCACGCGAATGCTGTGCCCCCCAGTTGCCTACCCAGGTGCGTCACAGAGAATCACAGCCCGGAGTTTGCTGCCCCTCCTTTAGGACCAAATAACATGGCCTGGAAATTCCGCAGCGCCTCATCCAGGCGCCTGTCGTCGACCTACATTCCAGCAAAGGCTCGTTACTTCAGACGCCCCTACCTTAATTAGTCGGCGACTGAAACGACCCCCGCGGGCTAACCCCAGAGGCGCGTGACAGAGTCCCCTCCCCCCCCTGCCGTATGCACGCCCCCGCCAGGACGTGGAAACCAGCGAGACCTCCTCTGCGATTGTTTGCCGCTCTGACCGTTATTTGAGCGCGTGAGTCATCAAGGTTACGGTTTTACCGTTTGGTAGAAACAGCTGAGTCAGATGGGGGGGGGGGGAGCAGTCTCTCTCTGGCTCTGCGTGGACCGCTACAGTCAGTGTGGATTTGGGAAACCATGACACAATCCCCCTCCCACCCATAATGGGTTTCTTTGCTCCCCTGCC
>JAODLC010000052.1:1943863-1959024 GCA_026781145.1 Hippopotamyrus pictus | reverse complement strand
GTCCTCGCTGGCTTCTGACATGACTAATGACGCCGTCCTCTTCATTTCGAAACCATGGCAGGGGGGGCGACCGTGACGGGGAGGGTGGGGGGGGTGGGCGCGGAAGCCCTGCGGACACACGGCGGGGACAGGGCGCGGGCTTGGGGAGAGCAGGCGCGCGGCGGTGACACCTGGCGCCTCAGATGATGAGCCCGGTGCCAGATGGACTGGGCGAGCCAGTTACAGGCATCTCACACACACACGCACACACACGCACACACACGCAGACACGCACACACACAGCGCCCGGACACGGACCGATCGCCAATATGGGAGATTGTGTTTAGGGGGGATATTTTTTTTAAGCCGGCTCATTTGCTGAGCGGATGCGTGGTGGGTGGATGGGTGATATAGAATAGAGATGGCCAACACTTGTCAATTTCAACTGGGGGGTGGATATGTGGAGGGGAGGGAAGATTAAAGGGAAATCCTGTGCTGCCTGTGTGTGTCTGTGTGTGTGTGTCTGTGTGTGCGTGTGTCTGGCCCCAAACATCCTCTATTCCACCACCTGTCACTCCCCGATATCACAGCCTCATCCCATCCTATTAGCTCTTAAACCCTGCCCACATCACACCCTCACCTCCTAAGCCCCGCCTTCCTCCCTATCTGATCCCAGCGCCGCCCAGCGCTTCATCCCTCCAGCCCCTACCCGGTCTAATCCCTCCATCCAGAGCCCTTTTTTAACGCCCGCCTCCAGGAACTCTTAGCGCCTCGACCCCCTCGGTCGCGCCTCACACCCTTACCTCCAGTGCAGCGGACGGCTTCTTTTTAAGTTCCTCGCACTTGCGAAATTTACAGATCTGGTGGCCCGTTTTGCGGTTCCGGCAGCTGCTGCACTGCTCGCAGTTTATGCGCCGGCGGCACGGCGGGCACATGCCGCAGCGTTTCCGCTTCTTCTTGCCCGAGCTGATGGCGGAGGCCAGCTCGCTCTGCATGGGGTACTCCGCCAGGCCGGCCATGTGCAGCGCGCTGTCGGCGAGGAAGACTCCGGCGGGCGTCATGATGAAGAGGCCTGGGTTGAAGGGGAAGCCGCCCAGGTAGGGGAAGTCCGCCGGGCCGCCGATGGCGTCGGCGCCGGACACGCCCTCCAGGTCGCCCAGGCCGGCCGCCGCCTGCTCGCCGGGAAGCAGCATGTGCTCCATTCCAGCGCGCTTCAAGAGTGCTGCCGCCTGCGCAAAGTGGAGTAGCCCATTCTGTGCTTCAAGAACCTGGTCCAGGGTCCGCTCCACCTTGCCCGGCACCACCTGCTGCTTGTCCTGCGCCGTGCCGGAGTTGCCCTTGGGCTCACCCCCCAGCGCGCCATTCTGCAGCAGTCCATTGGAGCAGCTGGCGGTGTACTGCGACAGAGCTCGTGACTTCTTCAGGCTCTTGCTGAGCGGCTCGCTGATGATACCGCTCCGACTGCGCCGCTCGGCGACGGGCGCCGGTGCCTCCTCGCCGCAGCTGCTCTTGTCCAGGCTCTCGGCGCTTTGGCTCCCCTCTGGTCGTCCGCCAGACATGGTCCGGCGCGTGCGGAGGAGGGGCGTTTGCTGGCGGTCTTGTTCAAAGCCCAGGTGAGGGCGATACCTCCCCTGCTGACGGATCGGCCAATCGAAGCCCTTGGAGCCCTCGACCCAGCTCTAAATCCCCACCCTCATCCACATCTTCCCGCAGACGAACTGAAAACTGTGGGAGGAAGACAGGAGAGAGAGGGAGAAACGTTAAAGCGGGGCCGGCCGCTGAGAGAAAGCGACCGGGCGGCTTGGTGACGGCCGTGTTGTTGGAATAGACCGGACCGGGCTGTTGGATAGTTTCTGTCCAACCCTCGAGTGCCCTGTACATGGTCACCGTTTGCCAAGAAGCAGTCATATAAGCCAGGGGGCAGGTGGAGGGAGTGACAGACCTGGCAGATGGGTGGGGGAATGTCCTGTCCTCCCTCTCTTTCTGAATCAACACACCCCTGTACATCTATCCACCATTAATAACATAACAGCCCAACATTAGAACCAGCGGCAGGGCATCTCACACACTCCTCACACACGGACACCTGCTCACCTCACTCTCACAGGGGCGACTCTGAAGGAGTCACTCTTGCAGACCCTGTGGTACAAATAATACAGACACACACACTGGATGTTGAGAAAAAAATAATTAAAAACGACGTCTGGCTAAGTTTTAGTCCAAAGTGTGATCTGACCCAGATAAACATCACTCTCCGGTACATGGTACCCTTTCCCCCGCATGCAGGTACAAATCCGTGTTTGTATACCTTAGTTCCTCGTTTCTTAAACGCCATCTGGCTGACGTGCTTCTTCCGGAAGGTGAGCCCCCCCCAGCTCCCCCCCCCCCACCTTGTTTCATCGCTCCACTGAGCTGAAGCGACATGAGCCATCCCTACTCATGCTTTATCAAAGAACATATTATTATTTATTAACTATTATTATTTCTTCCCCGCCTAGCTATCGTTAGCCCCCAAAACCTGCTCACACTCAGTCATTACGCGGGTGTTTTTTTTTTCCTGGGGCATATCAGGTCACATGACTTGAGCAGGTACCCCACCGGTCCCCCAGGACTTGAACCTACAACATCCCCGTCGGCAGCCCTTTCCGGAAAGCTACCCCGCCACCGTAGCACAGTCCGTAGCGGTCGGGCCGCCGGTAAAGGCAGCCGAGAGCCTTTGGCTGGCGGAACACCTGTCCTAGAAAAGCTCCGCATGACGCAACCCGCGAGGGGCCCAGCGTTCCGGCAGCACCAGCCCCGTCGCCGGGGCGCCATGTGAGGCGCCGGAAAAAAATAAACCCTAAATTTTCCTGACCTGTCCTTCAGAAGCCACAAGAGCGCGGCGGAAGCGCGTGCACACGCACACACGCAGGAGTGCACGGCCACACACACACACACACACACAGGCACGCACTCGCGACACCGCAGAGAAACGCCAAGGAAGGGGGCCGTGCTGGACCGGCCCTTATATGGCAGACAAAGGCGAGGGGAAGGACGGAGGGGGGGGGGCACAGTGTGTGTAAATTGGAAGGCCAGAATTAGTAGGAGGTAGAGCTTCAAAGGCGGGAACGCAGCCCCCGTGTTCCCAGCAGCACGGGGGCCCGCGGCGCCAGCAGAACCGGGCCAGGCCGCTCGCCGCAGCACAATGTGTCTGATCAGGAGCGGGCCCCCCCAGGCCCTCGCACCGCCGCCGCCCCCCTGGCTGCCCTCCCTCTCGCTCCCTTCCTCTTTTACCTCGTTCTTTCTTTCTTGGTCCCTTAGTGTTAAATGATCTACCAAAAAAAAAAAAAAAAGATTAAAAAAGAAAGGAAAAAATGGCAGGAGAGTGTGCAGCCTATCAAACAAGGCCGTCCCCCCACTGATCGGGAAACGGGGCTTCCTGTAATACCGACTTGAACTCCCCCCGCAAGCGGTTTGCAGGTAGAAGGAGTCCCTGTGCGGGGCCCCCTAGAGGAGCAGGAGGGGGGCCGCACCATCATATAACAGGACCAAATGCAGATGCGCTGCAAAAAAAAAAATAAACAGCCACACTAATGTCAACAAGCAGCACTTAAAAAAGGGGGTAACTCTCATGACATCACATCAAAGCGGGTTACAACGAACGGATGCCAAACCGTGGACAGCCATTAATACATAACCTTACATATCCGAGTTGAAACAACGCCTGTGATTGGCTGCTGTCACTGTGGAGTACATACGGCTGTCAGTGCCAGATTCCCCCAATAATTAGGCAGGAATGTGTTGCTAAGGGTTCAATTTAGTGAAAAAAAATTCAAAACAATTTGATCTGGGGGACGGCGGATCAGCGCAAGGCACTTACGCGGGGTCACGTTTGGATTTTTGCACTTTTTTCCCGCTGGGTGCTCCAAAGGAAAGCCAAGCGAGAATGATTTAGAATACAGCTCCTTAAGCCCGATTTTACTGTACTTCTGAAAGACAGGGATTCTTGCACTGATCCTTAGCTTAAGGTAGGAGTCACAAAAAAATCCCCCTACATTTTATACCCAGTAGCAATAGTGAGCAGTGAATTTATTATTATTGTTGTTGCAATTGTTTTTAATTAAGGAAGCTTAATTCAGTGAAACGCAACCTATTTCATCATGACACCAGCATGAAAAGACAGAATGACTTTGCTAATTACACAGTCCTAAAAAAATGTTGGTCGGATATTTCCAATCTACTCGCTACGTCTTTGAACTCAATTGCTTAACTAAATGGGGTTTCAATTACTTGCTTGTTTGTTCTGCATTTTGATAGATATCGTCTATGTCATAATTGATTGTAAATTGACCTGAAAATGGGGCATCTTAAATTAACTTGCCACTGCTACAGTTGTCTTCCTCTCTTTATTATAAATGATTAGCCCGATTCATTACAATAATAGCAGACCGGCTCAGTTATCGGGTTGAGAATAAGATCCAGCAGCTTCTTCAGTGCGATTCGGCATCGGCGTTAAATCTGACATCCAAACTGTAAAAAGAAAATCGCCGGACTAACTTCTAGTTTAGCGGCACAGTCACCGAAGACCTCAATGCCTAATATGAAGGCAGATTTCCGCCGAAATGTGACTGATGTGACAATTGCCGGATCGCCTCGGAATAGCTGAAAATTCTCCCTTCATCGGCTGACAAGTGTATACGATTAATAGCACATTAGGCATATAAAACGCTAATCGCTTCATGATCAATCTGTCAAATTATTACGAATCCCTGTCCACTTACAGAAGCAACAGCCTTGTATTCCCTAGTTTCGTCAATACTTCGTGTGCGCCCAAAAGCCGAAACTGAAAGCATTACTTAAAAATATCTTTCAGCATTTTCCTTGTTGGTGGTGGGCAGTCATCCCGAGCGTCCCGAAATCGTAAAGGAATAACAGCCGAGCATTAAGTTGCTACTCCCTATCTGGTGGGGGGTGTGCAAGTTATACATTTATTAGCTCAGGTAATGCACAGCCTAACGTACTATTTGGCCCCAAGCGCGCGTTCACGCCCGTGCGCAAGCAGGCGCGTTCACACACACGGACACACACGCAGACACACATCGGACCCAGCAGACTGCCCAAACGTTAATAATGATCACTCTTATTATACAAGTAACGTTGCGTATTCTTCCATCGCACCTCTGATTGAACGATCCCAGCGCACAAACAAGCCCCGATGCGAAACAACAGTCTAACAACGCGCCGTGAACTGAAGTTAAGGCGCCGTTTAATTGCAGGCAGGAAAACACGCAGCGAAGCAGGAGCCGCCGAGCGCGGATTGCGGCAGCGCCGGGGGGTCGCAGTAAATCCCCGCACGCAGCAGCGCTCGGGCAGGGGGGACATCGCGCTCAGGCGGCGGCCGGATCCCTCCACGGGAACAACAAAGAGCAGGGAGCGCTTCACCAAATCCGCCGAACACGAGCGTGCTCTCCCCAAAGTAAAAATGAAATACATCGGCCGTACACATAGGTATGCTGCTACTAAGTACATAGATAAAGAAAGCCTTTGTACGATTAATACATTTTCGTAGATAATATGTACGAATTCCCCGGGTACGAAAAGTTCATTCTTAAAAGCGGGGGGAAACTTACCATAATATTTAAGCACTTGACACGAAAATCACGACTATCATAAATCACCATCATGGTAATCAAATATAAGTGACATCATTTATTTCGGCATATATAACGAGAGCGTTAAGTTCAGCGCCTATCATAAACAGAATATTTAACACTCCACATTTTTACACACTGGCCAGTTAAACACCAAATAATGCCACGATATTTTTAAATGAGTGTTACAACAATAACCGGTCTAGGAACACGTTTTTAAAGAAGATAAATGACTTAACACAAAGTGCAAACGTAAATCTCTAAAACGCCAAAGTCAATGGTAAGGTTTGTCTTAAACACGCACATGCAGTAAATGAGCCCGTTAGAAATTTGATTTAACATTAAAGCAACACAAAAATACCTTTTGTCTAGACTCATTGATCTGAAACCGGGGTCTCTGCGGTGCCAGCACACGGTCTGCAGCGGCACGTTTGGGGAAATCAAGAAAAAACATTCTCCCGTCCTCCCTGTTAACTTGATCGTTAGGAAGATGACATCCCAACTTTCAGCAGACTTCAACAAAGTATGATTCCCCCCTTCAATGTATCTGCATATTTGCAAACACAGGCCCTTTTCATTCGCACCTACCAAAGCAGATCCGAGCGGAGGGGAGGGATCCCACTGTCCAGGCGCCCCGTCTCCGCGCCTGCTGCGGAGATTGATGCCAAAACCAGGGAAAAATTCAAATTCTAGCCCAGTAGAAATATTACCGCCCTCGACCGAAATAAAGGCGAGGGAAATGGAATGATAAATTGCCGTAAAATGTACTTTCTCGGAAGCGAGCTTGTGGGCTCTCCAACCTTTCGGATCTTGCAATCCCACCTCTACATCCCTGCTTGCGGAGAAGAACATGCAAACACATTTCATAGATTTTTGGTGCTTCACGTAAAAACCGAACTGGACTTCCCGCAACGTAGCCACAAAATAATAACAATAATAATAATAAACACCAAATGGCGAAGCGTGGTCGTTACGAAAGCATCACACCCCGTCCGTACGATTGTAGACCTGTGCAATTGTTTGTTTTTTAAGCGAAACACGTGTTGATTATTACGGATGAGAAATTATTGTTTCGGCTGATGCGCGTGCCTGAAGGTGCTTCTCTGCCTGGTTGCCGTTCACGCAAAATATGTTTTTGTTCTTAGCAGAAAGCAGCTACATTTTTAGTCATACCTCTTTAAGACGGAAGTTTTCTTTCAAACACTCTCACTTCCAAAAGACATCAGCTGGGCTCTCCAGAAGAGTACATTATTTTAAATTATGCACTTGATGCGCCGAGTTAGTGAAGATTAATTGCAAATCACAGTGGTCTTTACTTCTTACTAAGTGTTTTATAAGTGGGATAAGGGTTGCTATAATAATATTATTAAGGCACAATCCATCATTTTAGCAACAACTGCTACTGAAGCGTGGAAATGATTACTTAGACAGATATGTCTGTATTAAGGCACCACGTGTCTGACTTAAGTAAGGAAAAATGCGCATAACTCTTAATGACGTCACATGCCGGAGAGAAATAGGACTTTGGGGTCTTGTCCCTTTTCTGTTTTACGTACTCAAAAGCCCAGCCGCTTCATTTGCTTAGACATATGTTAAGCACAAAAAAAGTTACAGAGACTGCCTGAAATGTACCCCTGTGCGGTAACATTAATCACGTTGTCGATATTTTAGTTAATTCAGCCACATGTTTTTAAATAATGTTTCAAGTCAACCTAAGGTTAATGCAAAACAAATAAATAAACCGCAGCACTTAGGTATAGGGGGGACCGGTCATTACCCGATAAATTTTCACACACTGGATGTAAGAAAGAGCCTGTTGGTGTATATAAGCTGCGATGGTCTAAGGTGCAGTGGCGCGGGTCCGGCCGCGCGCTCGGCTCCTCTTCTCCCTCAATAGCAGAGTCCACTCCACCTCTTGTGAGTGTCCTGTCTGCTGGCAGGCGGCCAACTGAAGTGTGTGGAAATGACACCGCCAGGGCGGCAGAGATTTTCCTTCATTTCTCTTCTTCCCGATCGCAGACGGGCTGACATTGGCTGGAAAGTGGAGCAGCTCGTCAGGGACAATCAATGCGAATCGATCGTGCGGGTTCAGGCTCCGTGCTGGAAAATAACACAGCAGCCGACCTCGGGAGGGAGCGAGATAAGGGCTGGTGCTGTTTGTGCGTGGGGGTGTTCAGCCGCTAGCGGCGGCCAAGCCTGCGCATTCAGGCTCACTGGCAAACAAAACTAGGCGGTAATACTCAGCGTAAGGCTGCCTGGACGCAAACTGCACGACTGAACTACCTAAACGTGTATTGTCGCAGGTTTGTCGTTTGGTTACTCTACAAACCAGAAGTGATCTATTCCGGTGCGTCTTTTGACTTTCAGCCGTAGATCTCGGCGTGTTATAGTTTTCAACAACTAAATTCAGGACATTGCTACTATAGTCTCATGTAGCAAACAGGGATTACAGCCTGTGTAATAGTTGTTGGTCTCGCTGTTAAATGAAGTGGCCCTAAAACGTGATTAATTTTTATTCTCGACAACTATACTGTTGTTGTTATGAGCACAATACAACGTGTTACTGTTACTGATATTATAGCATGCGGCCGCATACGTGTTCTGCATGGGGACAAGGCAGTGCGTGCCTCTGGTTGACCAGATAACCGAAGCGATATTAGCGTATGATAACCACTCAAGTGACGTTGCTGAGCCGCTAGGCACGACCCCACACGACCCTATAAGCGCAACAGAATAAGCCTGAAACTCCAACCATATTCTCTGCTCCATCCCGTCTCGGCGCGCTCTGCACCCCGCGCGCGGACAATTAAATCTATTTCACTAGGAATTTGTTATGTTTAATATACTTTGACAGTCTAACGGCTAAAGGGAAGGGCTCCAGGGGATTCCTCCCTAATTGTCTCTAAATATTTTAAAGGCATTAGTTTCATTAAAGTTATATGAATGGCTCTTAATGCAGCACTTCATCTTGATATTAAAGGAAAGGTGACGAAAGCTGCCGCCTTCCTCCGGATCCTTTTAAGACCGTGATGTTTTGCGTCGTTGGGAAATAACGGGGACAAGTTCTGTCAACTAGATATATCCGCACGATGGTCCCTGTAGTGGCTCAACGCGTCGGCGTGAATAAATTGGATCCGCATTTCTCCGTAATCCCTCGGAAGGAAGCCCGTTTAGTTCGGACCGCTTTAGCAGCCTGATTTTTCGGCGTCTCTCATGCGACACACACCCCAATTGGCCTCGCCTCCGTTTTTCACTTTTGGAAATGATTGCCATATAGTGGTTCACCACTTTTTTATGGTCCGCTCTTGCCAACTCCCGATTTTTATCAGCAAGCGGAGGGGAAAGCAGCACCGGCCTGGGGTCCGTCCACACTGACCACATTCTCTATCTGCGTCCGCCTTGCCAGCATTCCCATCTTTTCAAACCCCCAGCAACATCTCACTGTCATGGAAAAAAATAACCAGAACTGTAAACGGAAAAAAATACATTTAGACGTTAGTCAGTAACGGAGGCACTATATCAGGGTAAAATCTGACGGTTAGGGTAGGAATATAGCCTACGGACTAATGTGCGTGTGAATTAACTCACACATGCATGTGTGAGATGACTGATTAACTTAGTGAGTTAAGGAATTTGATAACAAAAAAATCCATTGACTATCATTACTTATACCAGACCCGTTTATTACGCTTGAGGGAAGCTGTGTTGATTCCAAAATCGGAGCCGATGGTAAACCTATAAGATTATTATATAAAAAAAAAAGCTGGAATTAGGGTCAGCGGACGTGACGCGCTTCTATCTGAGCCGGTTGTCAAAGGGGTAACGTGACACTCGACCTTTATCGTGCAGGAAGAAAGTCAATATCTTGTAAAACAATTGTCTATAATTGCTTGTCTGTGACCCTCTCCTCGTTTACAATAACACAAGTCTGTACATTTATATATAAAAACGAAACCTGGCTACGCAGTGAAAGTACAGCATACATTCTTGAATAAGCAGACCAGAGACCACGGTATTTGAGTACAAGGACCACCTCTTACTTCTATTTCTGCTGATTCATCTCACCTGGGACACGTGTCTTCCTATTTACATCCCCCCCCCCCCGACATAAAGTTTTCATGTATTTTTTTAATATCCCGTTTTCTCATTTACTTACATGTTTTACTTTGGGAATACATAGTTTTAAACATTTTTTTGAATACATTTTATTTGCTTATTGTTGTTTAACGTCTCATGTTTCTATATAAAGACATCTAATCCAATACATTAGCCTATGTCTTCAGTAATATTTTCCTGTTGTAAAATCTCCCATCTCTACGATATTTGCACTATTTATTATATTGGCGCTTGCATTTTTTAATCTTTATATATATGGTGTGTATTTGTAAAAGGCAGCAGCTGACGGCTGATCGCACAGCTGGTTTGGGTGCGTAGGTTCAGATAGCAGAGCCAGATGTGCGTAGGTAGGAGAGCGCAGGGAGACGCGGGGCCGGACGCCATAGCCCGGCTGCTGTGCAGCCCCTGGCCTCAGCCACCCTCCTTCCTTTGTTGTGTTCTCTCTGTAAGGCACGGCGGCCACTGAGCCCTTCCCTGAGATGGGGGCGGGTGGGGGGGATTAGTGTCACATGGCCTCCTCCAGCTAGACACATGACCAGCACCACAGGAGTGCCCAAGGCCAACTTAAAAAAAAGCGTAGCGAGAAAGAACAAACGTCCGGTTTCTCAGACGCTGAGGAATGTTGTCAGCTAGCCCTCCAAACAAACAGTCCCCGCCAGTCCCCGTGAGGCCTGCTCACCTCCTTCGGCTCCCTCTATCTCTTCTCATCCTCGCCCTCCTCACTACTCCCACTCCTCAACCCCCCATTCTTTTTTTTATCACCATTCTTTTTCTTTATTTCCTTTTTTAAGTGTTCCTTCTTCTGCCAGTTGTTGGTCTGGTGTTCGTTACACTTCTGGAAAGTTAAACAGCCCAATTTGCACTTTCGCTATAATTTTAAGGAACCGCTTTTTATTAAGCCTACACGCATTCCTCCAACAGGAGCGCGCGATGCCATGTAAGTCAATTGGTATACATTTTCTTTTTTTGTCAATACATCTGTCGAAGTTCAAAGGTCTGCAGAAATAAGTGTAGCTGTCATCAGTGCTGGATCATTCTGGAATCTGGTTTCTCGAGAACCTGAACACAACATAGTACGGCTTGTGGTCCGATATGAGCCAATCACACCATTAAAAAGCATGAAGACATCCTCTTGACTCACACACGGAAGGTAAATCCTGTATCACAGTGCCATCTTCAGGCAGAAGATGATAAAAGGCAAAAGCGTCTTGTTAGGCATTTTCAGGTTGAACGGAACCTCATAGAACAAGAGTCGACTCCCCCCAGTGGTAAGAAGTAGGAAATGCGTTTTATCTGCCACAGATCTGAGTAAAAATGTGGGAAAATATGAATACTTATAAAATATAAAACAGATTACCGACATGCTCGAAACTCAGCAGCCCGGCCATGGAATTTGTTACAAGTACTACGATGTTGTACTACAAATAAGCCTACTACAATGCCAATCTTCCTTAATATTAATATTCAGTCATCCCTCGGTTTTGGCGGATAATTGCTTCCAAGACCCCCGCAGATACCAAAATCCGCGGATGCTCACTTCCCGTATATAAAACGGCGTACCACTTGCATATAACCTGCCCACGTCATCCGAATACTTTAAACCATTTTTAGATTACTTTTCATACCTAATATAATGCAAATGCTATGTAAATAGTTGTCATGCTGTATTGTTTAGAGAACCGCGACAGGAAAAAAATTCTTCCTGGAATTTTTTTTCCCTGAATATTTCCTATTCCCAGTTCCTACGACTTTATCAGAATTCACTTTACGTACCAAAGATTTGTTTCTGCAGTACTGGTGTTTACATTCACTGATAACAGTAGAATAGTAAAATACTGTACAATATACTACCAATAAGTATAGACTTTATAATCAAATGAACCAATTTACTCTGTTAGCGCGCAAGGTTATTCACTCTCAGCTAGTTCCACGTTAAAGGTGCTTTCAGTGCCCATCCGGTGCGTGTCTGCAGTGCAGGTACGGAAGGAGGCCTTACGTGTGCACTGGAGTTTGCATATTCTCCCAGTGTTGCCATGGTTTCCTGGGCATACTCCAGTTTCCTCCCACAGTCCAAAGATATGCGGTCAGGCTAACTGGCTTCTCTATCCTACTCATAGTGTGTGTACGCGTATGGATCCTGTGATAGACTGCTTTACGCTGCCTCCCTGTGACGACCGCCCCCCCCATGAACCTGACCAGGATAAGCGGTTAGACAGTGGGTGGATTTTTTTTTTTTATTCCTTTCACCGGGGTGTAGTGGGGGGTATGGTTATGGCACCAGTGTGTGGCTCAGTGGGCTAGACCTCCGTGCCTGTGGTCAGGTCGTTGGTTTGTGTCCTGCCTCAGCAGGAGTCATGTCTGTGCCCCCCCCCCCCAGCAGCTCCATGGGCCGTGCTGCAGGTGGCTGACCTTCCCTGCCAAGCTTACGCTCACCTACATGCATGTCATAGAGAAGAAGAAAACTTCCCCACAGGGATCAATGAAGTGTTACTAATATTTCTCACACCTATTTCTCACAGGGCAGGGCGACATTTTGTCAGGGGGCAATTAGCCCAACTGCATGTCCCACCCTATATACATATAATAAAGCATCAAGTCAACTTCTGAACTAATGAGAAAAGGCTATCAGAGCTAACAGACTAGACATTCCACCCCAAAGGCTAGGTAACAATGTAGCACCTTTCCTTCAAGAATCAAAGCCGCAGAACTCAGCATCTCCCATCACGCAGGCATCAGGTCAGACCTTGCGGCTCGAGCTCCGCTTCTGATTTGCGAAAGACAACGCGTCGGATATCGCCGCGACTGGCATTTCAGATTCAGCCGGCCCCATCAAATGAATTCCCAGAGCGCTGTTCCTTGGGTTTCTCGGCACAGCGGGAAGCAGCACTCGTTTAGGTGTCAGACCGCTTGCTAGGTCTTTTCGGTCTTTCCTCTTTGTTTACGGGGCGGCGCCGCGTAACACCGCTGCCGACTGATGAGTGAGCCCCAGGCGAGCTCCTGATGAGGAAACGCTCTACGGGCGCCCGCCTGGGTGATGGGAACCTCAGGGGCCCCACATCCTAATCAGCATTCCGTTCGGTTCCTGTACCGGCGTCGTTTGGGTCCGCCGTTTCCGGAGGAGAAATCAGGCAAGAGCAGAGCAATCATCCGCACAAGGGGAAGCTCTCCTTCCTGCAGGGCTAGGGCAGGAAGGCATTTTCCTCTGCTTCTTACATTCAAGCCAAACCACCTATAAAAATATCTTGAGGACGAGCCAATGTAAAGCTACAGGTGACATATGTCCAGAGGTTTACTTTTCACATGCAGAGCAAGACAAACTTTGTGTATATAAACTGCGGTCAAATTGCTCATGAGGGAGCGCCTCTCAGATCCTGCAGGAACAGCGGTGAAGGGGACAGTAACGCCCTACTCCGCGTCCTGTGAACTTCCACGTTCCTCAGAGGAGCTTTGCAGGAACAGGACATTCCTAAACATAAAGACCTCGCTGCCCCCAGAACCTAAGACCCCCGTTGACTGCATGCCACATCACCCAGGCGCCATCCAAGGGGATCGCTCTTTTTTAGCCTGCAACTTTTCTGTGCGCCAGCTTAGTGTACACAGACACCGTGTGAGCTAGCACTATTCTGGGCACTGGGATTTAAATGCAGTCCACTGATAAGTACAGTTTATTGGCTGGGATGCAAGATTAGCTAATGGGTACAACCACTCAGGGGTCAAGCTAGTCATTCTAGGAAAGGAATTTCAAACGTACACAATTAGCAGCTATAATTGCGACAATTATGAACGAGCATTACAGACGAATCTAATCGGTATTTCCTTTATTAACAGCCTGAAAGTTCGTACTAGATAACACTGTTGCTCTTAACCTTGAAGGATCACATTATTATTCAGTGTAATTACGCATGTCACTTTTTTTTTTAGCTTCAGATGTTGCTGTGTAAATTGTAACGCACAGATTTAAGGAGAAAGCAGTCTAACGGAGACCTTGCAACATGGTCAATGTCCCTGGCTGGGAAGAATGACTAAGCTACGATCTCAGACACAAAAAGCATTAAGGTATAAAAATATTTACATACAACTAAAACCCTAAATCCACCCCCCTACCTCCATGCATTGTGGATCACCTATGTAAAAACCAAATTTATCCAGCTAAGAGCTATTCAAGCTGCCAGATGACAGACTTGTCATGAACTCACCCCAGAATTTTCTTAGTTGGTAATATGATTAGTTACAAGGCGATCAGATTTATACAGCATTGTGGCTTACAAAGCCTGGAACCCACCCCCCCCCCCCAACAAAAGGCCGATATCTCAGTACCTAAAGGGGGGGGATAGGGGGGACGCAGACCTGCCCTTAAGCTGGGAGGCCAATGGGACTGTAAGGCAGGACGCAGGTACCAGAATCTGGTCTCTCGTCAATAAACTGCATCCTTATTAACATGCACAGGGCTCAGGACCACAATACAAAACGTTACCCAGCACTGAGATGACACTGTATTTAGAAGTAAAAATAAAAATGGATAATGGGTTCTAGAACAGTTCTAGAGATGTGGCTGGATTTCCTGGAGACCAGTCCAGGTCACCAACTGACACCCAGAGCACACCGAACCTAGTGTAGGAACACGGTACTGCACTCCGCTTCAGAGTACTGAACACATTCACTCCCACCCCAAGTCTCTGCCCCCAAACTGCAGCTTCAGTAGCGCTAAAATGCAAAACCACAAAGTTTAGTAATAATTTTTATTACACAGTTTAATCAACACAGAAGCTCCATGAGCCTTAATTAAATATACAGATGTTTGTCTGTCAGTAACACATAATCTTGCACCCGGAACCTGAGAGAGTACAAGTCATCAAATTTCCAATTCAACAATATCCAAAATGCAACCTTATTTATACGGGAGAGGACTTGTTCAACTAATAACTCCTTCAAATAACTGGTCCATAAACTGCAAACAGTAATCAGCAGAGTGTGTGTGCATGTATGCATGCGGGTACAGGTGTGTGTGTGTGTGTGTGTGTGTGTGTGTGTGCGCGCGCGCACGTGTGTGTGTTTTACAGGGGGGGCGTAGACTTGGTCACAAGTCAAGCGAGAACAGAAACCTTCCTGAATTCATCAGCAAAATAAAGGTCAAAGGCTTTTCGTCTCAGAGCTTAACGAGTTATGGATTTAAAAAGAATTCGTTAAGGGTTTACGGGACCAAAACCCCTTCACGTCCAACGCACACATCGGTTGGAAGCACAGGGGAGAACAGGAGTTGTGGCGGGTGGGGGGGGCTGGGCGGCAGGGGTCAGTCCTATGAGGACAGCCTTGGTCTTTAAAAAAATACCAAGCAATGCTTTCCGAATCGTAATTATGATGGTGGACCGGCCATACATGGGCGGACCCTGTTAAAGACAGGAAGCGGGGGGGGGGGGGGGGGGGGGGGGGGGGAGG
>JAODLC010000052.1:1908839-1932640 GCA_026781145.1 Hippopotamyrus pictus | reverse complement strand
GGAGTCCCGAATGAGGCACATTACCTGCATGGTGAGGGAGTCCCGAATGAGGCACATTACCTGCATTGTGAGGGAGCCTCAGTTACGGCACTACGGTCACGTGGCGTGACTCCCTGACGGTGATCCGTCTCACAGGATCCTCAGTGCTGCGGATCCAAGCGGCTGAACCAGGCCAAGGGGACGCCCACGTAACACCTGGCCATTTCCAGGGGGTGGGACTGGACCATATTTCAGCCTGGGGGGGGTCACCAACTGGGATCCCGTGGTGTTTCAACGTGTGGTGGCTGTGGCAACACGGTGAACCAGTGCCTTCTCTCCAACCTCACCTGACCTTTCTTTATTGTATTTGAAATATTATTAGGTGTGTTTGTGTGTGTCAGAGATATTAGGACGTGAAAGCTGGACTTGCACTAAATAAAATGCATGTCATTCAATAACCTGTTAAACTGCAACGCTTTATTGTTCAGTTATGCAAGCCAGTGATGACGGAGGCCATTCCTGACATACTTGCTGCCCACACTTATCACTGCTATAACAAGAACACTGCTCCATATCTGCCATGTCTGTCTGTCAATGGCACATTTCACACACAGGCTATAATATCTAATGCCAGTCTTTGTAGGCTCACGGTTGACTAAAAGTTGTATCACAGAATAATGTCCCGGCAGGAACCCATCTGTTTTGCATGTTTAACGATCATCAACTGTTGAAGTCTTGAATGCATTTTTATCTTACAGTGAGCATTAAATGGGAACATTCTGTCACGAAATTCAGCACAATAATAAAAACCTTGTCATCTGCCTGATATGTAACAGCTGTCCCACTGCCTTCAATGATGAGTGTGAGTGGTCTTGCCTTTGCTGACAATCTGTAGGCCTAATCATCTTAACACAATGTTGGCATGATACAGTACAGTGTCCATGCGTGTTTAATATTAGTCACAGGTAAAAAGTAACAAAGTACAAAAAATTTGTTATTCTACTTCAGTAAGTTTTATTTTTTTGAGATTTCTACTTTACTGGAGTATTTCAAGTTGTTACAGCTTTTACTTCACTACATTCCTGAGCCAAATAACTTTTTACTCTGATACATTCTGCATGACACCATCATTACCCAAGAAGAATACTTTTTGCTACAAGCATCCAGTGTGCCTCAGTTGAGTAGCATATAGATGAAGTTAAGGTTTACCTGGGTAAATTATACTCTAGTTATATTCTAAAGAGTGATGCACTAGACAGGAGGAGACACCTTTATGTTAGATCTGGTGGGGCTAGTGCAGACTGAGTATAATATGCATTATTTTAATCTTAAAATATTGGGATAAACAATAATATTGGGTCGCCACACACACCCTCGTGGGACCAAGGGTGCCGTAAAGGGGGGGGGAGTTAGGATGATACCAAGGGCCCTAAAAAATTTTTGGTCTGGGTTGGGGGCCCAGAATCTCCAGGGGGGGCCCCGTGTGGTACCATGAGGGGGATTTTAATTTTTTTTAGCAGAAAGAAAAATGTGAACGCATGGAAAGCGATATACAAGTAATCTGCTAAACAACCAGCATCAGACATTTTCGACGGTAGTGCGGATTAGCAATGTCGATAATCGTTTTTTTTTCTTAGCCTCTAAAAACAATTGATTGGAAAACAATTAATGGGCAGGTTGATTTAATTGTGATTTAAAAACATGTCGCGGCCGGCTCGTCTAAAGCAGTGGTTCACAAATGTTTTCTGCCCCCTGGCACGTCAGTAAGTGTCACTTCGTCATACCACCTCGATGACCGATGTTTACGTACACTGGTATCTTCGCGTATGATTTCAGCAGTTAAAAAGATGATTGTAATGTGATGTTTTTTTTTATCTGCATTGAAAACATTGGTGTTCACGCTGGAACTGAAAGCTGACTACCCTGGAAAAGGCAATAATAAGTTACTATCAGATAGGCCTACTGACCCCGTGTTACTAGTGTGATGTTGCTGATTACTGATAATATCGCCATATCACATAGACCTAGTGCTACCTGGCACTGCAGTGGCCTCCAACTGTGACCAAGTGACCTACAAATATCCTATTCTGTGAACATAAGTTTTCCTTATTGCGCTGCATTATGACTCAGGCCTACTTGCGCTGAGTAGATTTAAAGCGATAGGTTACTTTTTGTGCGATCAATAGATTGGAATGTATAGTGCTTCTTACTTTTGATACTTAAATACTTTTAAATAGAATTGAATTTAGTGATCATTGTTGGCACACCACAGAGAAGCGTGTACTCTGCATTTAACCCAGGGCTATTCAAGTTACAGTCCTCGAGGTCCGAGCCCTGCTGATTTTCCAGCTTTCCTTCACCTGTGAGCCAGGTGTGAAGCCTCTGACCAATCAGAATCAGGTATTATTAAACTAACTACCTGGGAGAACTGAAAACAAGGCCTGGATTTGGGATCGGGGGCCTGAATTGAATAGCCCTGATTTAACCCATATGTGACATTGTAAGATAACAGGGGGCAACTAATTCAGTGCCCAGGGAGCAGTGCTTGGGGGCGGTACCTTGCTGGTCGGGGATTTGAACCAGCTATCTTTCAATTACAAGTGCGCTTCCCTAGCCATTAAGCCACCACTGCCCACACAAAAGCAGTGTCCAAAGATGCACTGGGCTGGGCTTGAACTACCAATCATTGGGTCAGACGTTTAACCCACTGAGATACATGATGCTTTTTACTTTTACTTAAGTAGCATATTGTTGTTATATCTGTATTTTGACTTAAGTATGAAATTTGAATGTTTTTCCCACCGCTGATAATATTGATAAATAAATAAACCATGTCGATTTGACAGACATTTCCTTTTAACTCAGGTTATATGGCTAAATAAAGGTATACTTTTAAAAATAAGTCATGAGAACATTTGTAAAAAAGAGCAAAACAGGAAAAGCGAAACAGCAAATAGGTTAAGCTTTTGTTAACGTCGCTACAAATGACTGTGACAGGAAAAATACCTCAGACCACAAACATAAGGAAATGAAATGTAAGCAAACTAAAAAATAGCCTACATTAACTATTTTTGGTAAAACAGCAATGGTAGCAGTTAGTAATAAAAAAGTGAACTGTTCTTCAGAGAAAAAACTTCTGGATTATTTTTTTATTAGACTAACTTCGCTTTTTTATCCCTCACAGTGACTATGGCACAGTAGGAAATCTTTGTAATGGGTGTTACTTCAGTAAAGATTTACAGGAATAAATCTTGTCCTGGGTATGATGTTAAGCTGCATCTGGCCCTGCAAGAGGTCCTCCAATTTTACAAATTTTGGGGGGGTTGGTGGCGGGATTGGCACCCCTGCCACCATAAAACAACTCACAACTGCTCGATACAAACAAGCTAGATACTCTTCTGCTCACTGTGGCAGTAGCTCTGCTGTGGCTGGCTGCCCACAGGAAGGGTTAGGCTTAGGGGATGGGTAACGCCTTCAGGAGCTTCATATCCGTAAGAGTCTAACCCGTCGGAGAGCTTATAGGGTCAGGGTTAGGGTTAGGGGATGGGTAACGCCTTCAGGAGCCCCATCCCCGTAAGAGTCTAACCCGTCGGAGAGCTTATAGGGTCAGGGTTAGGGTTAGGGTATGGGTAAAGCCTTCAGGAGCCCCATCCCCATAAGTGTCTAACCCGTGAGAGAGCTTATAGGGTCAGGGTTAGGGGATGGGTAACGCCTTCAGTTGCCCTATCCCCATAAGAGTCTAACCCGTCAGAGAGCTTTTAGGGTCAGATCTACTGGGGATCAGGGCTGGTGTGGTGCTGAGGGGTCGCCTGCTGCACGGTGGCACTTGGGTCCCAGTTTGAGGTGGCCCGTCCGGGTTGGCGCATGGAAGGTCTTGTCTCTCTGGCGAGATGACCGTCTTCCTCTGCTGTCGGGGGAGCTTCGTAAACTCCGTGTTTCAGTGGCAGCGCTCTCTGAGGTCCGGGGAGTGGCCAGATCTCTGTAGGTGGGTATACCTACTTTTGGTCTGGTCGGTCTGACGGCCGCCATACTCAGGGAGTAGCTGTTGCTGTAGCAGATCGGCTCCTTCTGATGGTGTATGATGTCACCATCTGTAGTCTAGTGACCCACGTCCTGCATACTTGCAGTCAGGGCAAGTGATGGAGCGGTCCTTACGGGTGACACTGCAGTTGTGACCCACTGGGCTGGCTACTTTGAGCAGCTGTTTAAAGCTGACCCTCCAAATACGATGTTGGACATCTCTGGGTACACGGTTCTCGTAGCAGATCCTCCAATCAGCTGTGAATCACCCAATCTCACTGAGATTGCACTGGTGGTGAATCAGCTGAGGGTAGGGAAGGCAGCAGGGATCTGTGGTATCTGGGGTGAACTTCTCCAGGCTGGTGGTAAGGCTGTCCTCCTAGCATTGCAGATAATCTTCCCTTCCATTTGGGAGTCAGGCGTCATCCCTACTGACTGGAAAATGGGACTTGTGGTCCCTGTCTGGAAAGGGAAGGGTGATCGCCTGGACTGAGTGCCGGCTAAGGTCCTTGCTAGGGTCATCCTTAACAGGATCCATGATCACTTGCTTGCCTGTCAGCGACCGGAGCGGTCTGGTTTTATTCCTAAGAAGTCTACCATCGACCGGATCCTGGCCCTGAAGGTTCTCAAGTGTGAATATTGGCAGAGGTTCTTTGCAGCCTTTGCTGCTTTTCGTAAAGTGTTCAGCTCAGTTGATGGAGTCGCCCTGTGGGACATCCTGAGACTTCACCGGATCCCCCCGAAGTTGCTGGGCGTCATAGCTGGCCTGTACAATGGTACTGTGAGCACTGTGCAGAGTGGAGGGAGAACCTCTGTGTTCTTCCCAGTAGATTCTGGGGTTCACCAGGGGTGTGTTCTTGCTCCTACTCTGTTCAGTGCTTGTATGGACTGGGTGTGAGGCAGGGTCATGGGGTCCAGCGGCTGTGGGGCATCCATTGGTGAAGAAAGATTTACTGATCTTCACTTTGCCGACGATGCTGTGAGTCAATGTGTCACGAAGACTGGACTCCTTCGGTACTGTGTCTCTTCGGAGAATCCTTGGGTACCGCTGGTTTGACTTTGTGTCGAATGAACAGTTGCTAGAGGAGTCCCGAATGAGGCACATTACCTGCATTGTGAGGGAGTCCCGAATGAGGCACATTACCTGCATGGTGAGGGAGTCCCGAATGAGGCACATTACCTGCATGGTGAGGGAGTCCCGAATGAGGCACATTACCTGCATTGTGAGGGAGCGTCAGTTACGGCACTACGGTCACGTGGCGTGACTCCCTGACGGTGATCCGGCTCACAGGATCCTCACTGCTGAGGACCCAAGCGGTTGGATAAGGCTAAGGGGACGCCCACGAAACACCTGGCTGTTTCGCTGTGTGGTGGGTGCAACAGCGCGCTGCATCAGTGCACACTCCCCAACCTGTCCTGACCTGAAAATCATAAAATGCGTGGAAAGAGGGCATTTCAGGATCCACCCAAGGGGAGCGGCCTGCGCTGTGTTATTACGGTGACCGGATCACATCAGGAAGAGTAAGACGGCGCTGAAGTGAAAAAATGACAGGCCTATATCAAATCACAAGTTAAAAACAATCCCCTCACATTAATCATATGTGGGGTATATTTAGCAATGTAAATATTTACGTTGGCTTTGTAATCTTGGGCTACAAGTGGTATCAGGTGTGTGTAGCGTTCTGCCGCAAAGCGGCTTTTCCCTTAAATGCGATGCAAAGCTGGCTTGTGACTGGGAACGGACGCCCCCCCCCCTCCCACCCCACTTATATACACAAGGTTCAAAGAGAGCCGCATGTAATAGCAAAACATGGCGCGTGCCTGGGAAACCCCGGCTTGCCTCCACCTGATGGCAGTATCAGGCAGTCCCTGGAAGCTATTGCGTGGGAGTTCCCTCTTCGCCATATCGGGATGGTGAGGATCTCCAATACTGAACGCCTCTCTCTCTCTCTCCCTCTGTCTCTCCCTCGCTCTCTCTCTCTCTGCCCCCTCCTCATTCCATCTTGCCATCCTCCCCCACACGACAATCCAGCACAGAAGCCTTGCATTGTAGCGGCAGACATCTGACATCCCCGGTCCGGTGGCGGTGAGACGCGGGGAGGGGGGACGCACCGAGTGATGCTCCTGCAGCACCGTCATCTCGCGCCAGCGAAAACAAACCAAGAATAAACAGTCACTTCTGCCGGAGGAATAAAAACGTTCGCCTCGACAGAGCAACTGCTCATGAAGATGTCTAACGTTGACATGGTGTTAAACGCCACTGAACGAGTGGTCAAATGTAGGTGCAATTTTAATATGTATTCAATTACTATTGTTTCAGTATTAATAGCAACTGGTAATTTTAGGGGCATTGTTATATAATAGGTTGTGCGTCGTTTACATTGTATATTGCTATCGGGCTTGATTGCATTGCAGTTATTTTTTTTTATCGTACTTCAGAACAATTCGTTGAATCGATTTGGGGGGATTATAGTTTCTACATCTGCATTACATGCTTCGCGATGACGGGATGCCTACAGACTGCGTTTCGTTTCTTTTTTTTCTGAGGTGGTGGGGTTGAGGGGGTGGGGGCAGAGTTTCTTTGGATGTCTTTGCGGGTGCTGCGTGAGGCGGTGATGCAGCAGGATTTCACAGGCGGAGTGACAGGGAGCGCAACCGGCCAGCGACATCCACACCTGCCATAAAGGCGGGCAAGAAAGACCGAGAACAATACTTGGCGATCATTGTCTTAGTTCCGATGAGACGTCTTTCCGTCTGACGATGACATCGAAAGGTAGACTGAAAGGTAGTGTCCAAATTTATGATAAGAGGGGTTTCCCCTTTCGTCAGAGGACTCAGAGGTCTTTAATCGCCTCCATCAAAGCATCTGTTCGCACGGTGTAGGATCGCGGGTGCAGGCTGTGGGGTTTGCATAGGTGAAATGTGTGGCATAAAGATGTAGCTGGAAGTCAGCTCGGGTGACCCTGTAAAATGTTGCAGCACGAATCTTTGGGATCTAACGTTATGTATGCGGTCCAAGCCGGTTTCTCTGCGTACACGGCACCGATGCTGAGGCGCTGGGAAGCGCGACCATTAGTCTATAGCGATGTGAGCGCATAGTGACACCGGGATTGTCTCTGGAATTAATTTTATTGCGACCAGATCTGTATATTTCCTTCAATGTCACTACGGTACTATCACGAGAGACTTCCCGTTATCCTTATCCTTATATATCCTTATGGCCTGTAAAAAAATATTGCCCGCATAAATGGAACCTTACAGTCCTGGTGTGAATTTGTGTTGTGTTGTCCTGTTAATCGTAGTTACCCTCGTAGTAAATCATTACGCTGCCATCATTCACTGTGCGGAACTGATAAAAAAATTATTCATAAGCAAAACCATTATTCTCGGACATGCTCACCTGGTAGCATTGAAACCGATTTTGAGACCAAGCCATTTTAAGGAGCGATTCTAAGAAATTTTTGGTGGTATCGTTAGGAAACTAAGGAGAGAAAGACAATTGTGAATGCACCCTGTCACTTTTAATATAGCAAATAATCCATTCTTACCTAATTGGGTTCTGAGGCTTTGAAAGAGAAGCAATTGTGTAATATGTATGCACTCGTTGGTGAATTTACATTATCGTTAGTGATATTAAAGTTAATACTGGTCAGTGTCGGATTACTGAAGACCAGGGGAGCTGCTGTCCGTCTGGCGTGGTTGTCTGCATGTCCGCGGGAGCACGACGCTGTAGCTCTCCACCGTAAGGCTGCAGACCTACCTTACAAAACGCGAGTTCTGTAGAAATATGCTGTATATAAGTGAGTGAGGCGGAAAGGAGGGCAGATTTATAGTATCCGTCTCATAATATCATAACGCAAGCGGCAAATTCGGGGACCGGCTCCATGCAATGAGAAGCATGTCCAGTCAGTACAGTTCAAGTTTACGGAACAACACGTCGATGACTTTTCAGAGATAAACACTAACAAATGGCAAGGCAAAAATGCGATGTGAAACTGGTAACAGTGAAATTAATTCCGATATTAAGGGTGAGAAGCTTTGCGGATTCAAGTAGCCTATACGGTTCGACAGTATTTAACCAACAATAGGAATTAGGTATGGACATTTAGAGATTAGTCTAGAAAACAGTTGAGATAAAGCAAAGGCAGCCAAATAAGGGAGTTTGAAAGGCGAGTGAATCTTTACCTTTAGGAAATAAGATTTATTTCTTGGTTTGCTTTAATTATATATACAGGGAATGTGGTTTGCACAATTCAGGCTGTACGTTGTATGTAGAAGACAAGCAATTGGTATCTGCTGTTGAGCATCATGCTTTGATGTACGGAATGTCGGTTTTGTGAAATATATATGTGTGTGTGTTATCGTATTTTTACAGTGTGTTCTGCGCATGCCCACCAGCATACCAAGTTTTTTTATATACTCTGTCCATTGTGCAAAAAAGGCTTGTTTAGTGTGAATAGCACAATTCGACGCCTCTCCGCTGGCATTCTTTGTCCGGGTCTGTTCGTTTTAACATACGTATTTTGAGTATTCCACTAATGAAAACTGAGACAGAAGCTGCACTGTATTGAATAATACAATATCTGGTGTAATTTTGATTCATTATTTAATTACTTGGATTACTTAATACTTCATTGCACTCGAAAAATTAGGTAACTGAATGATTTATTATCGCTACAAAGAGGAGTTTTTTTCTTGAGGTGCACAAATGAACTAATTGAAATTAAGGTATTTGATTTGGTTTCCCTACTAATTATCATGTAGGATTTTTTTTCAGACGACCTGAATCCAGGCAGAAACTATGTATGCATTGTCTTCCTGCTGTAATTCAGTGTTAATAGTTACATTAAAGGAAACGGCAGAGTAGCAGTTTCTAAGATCTGGGCTGTATGCAGTTATAAACTCTAGCGCACACAGTAAAAAGCTCCCGTTTGCTGTTCTCTAATGGATTGTCTTCCTCCTAAATGTATTCCTTATTTGCTCAGAGTTAATCGCTCAGTGAATACCTTTGCTTAAGCTTTAATGATATCTTGAAGTGCGCGTTGTGTCTTTTTTTTTAATGAAAATCAGCGTAGGTATTCAGGTATCAGCCCTCTGCCGTGTTGGCGCTCCACCAGCGCTCCGTGTATAAAGCTGAGGTTCTTCACCATGCCAGGCGGGAGACCAGTATCAGATGAGCGATCACCGGCCTTCGCGGTGGCCTTAAATCCAGCCGATGCTCCGCGCTCTGCTGGCGGAACTTAGCACAAACTCGAGATACATTTAAGGAAAAAGAGAGTCGGCTGATAAGATCGGCTCCGCATGACTCCCGGATAGCTCGCTCTCATATGCATATCTCGGAGGACGCTCCATGGCAACACCATGTGGGAAATGTTTTGATAGTGGTGCCTGGGGACCCCCCGCCCTGGCAGATGAGCGGTGGTCGGTCTTTCCTGGGGCTTCAAGGCGCAGATTTATGACTGATATCTGCTCCTGCGTCAGACGGGGGTGGCTTGTTGTTCTCGATTTCGGTGCGGCGGGCGGCTGGTTTGTCTTACAGACAAGGTCGTTTTAGTAGCGCTCAGCTGACGAGGGCACGTTTCTGTTGCTTATGTACAGATGGTCCTTATTGACTGGATTGTGTGTTAATTTCGGGACTTTAAACGGCACTTTAAAAAGCCCTGCAAAGATTTGCAGCCAATCTGGGTCAGAGGCATGTGCCACCTGGCTCAGGTTGCTCCCCCCCCACTTTCCCCTCACCTTCCTTTGCCCTCTTTCCCTACTTTCACTCCTTCACTCAAAAGGTGAATGTCCTTGAAAAAGGCATAAAAATCAATTCATCCTGAAGCTGAAGAAAATGCTGTGCTTGGACAACGCAGAATACTGAAAGAATATCAGCCCATTACAATCAATGTGTCAGTGTCAGTGCAGTCAGTGTCAGAGCAGTCAGTCTAAGTGTCAGTGCAGTCAGTGTGTCAGGTTTAGTGTTAATGTGTCATTGTAAGCTCAGTCAATGTGTCAGTGTCAGTGCAGTCAGTGTGTCAATGTCAGTGCCTGCAGCGTGTCACTGTATTTATAGTCATTGTAATCTGTGTGTAAATATGTCAGTGTAAGGACAGTCAGTGTGTCACTGCAGTTAATGTCTCTGTGTCAGTTCAGTCAGTGTGTCAGTGTGTCAGTATCAGTGCAGTCAGTGCCAGTGGGTCAGTGCAGTTAGTGTGTCATTGCAGTCATTGTGTCTGTGTCATTGCAGTCAGCATGTCAGTGTCAGTTCGGTCAGTGCAGTCAATGGGTCAGTGTCAGTTTAGTCTGTGTGTCAGTGTGTCAGTATAGTCAGTGGGTCACAGCAGTCAGTGTCTCAGTGTCAGTTCAGTCAGTGTTTCAGTGTCAGTGTAGTCAGTGTGTCACTGCAGTCAGTGTGTCATTGCAGTCAGTGTGTCAGCTTCACCCTCTGGCATTCAGTGTGTCTCACTTATATCCCCCGCTGCTAGGGTAGTGTTACTGCAATACCACCTCCCACCTATAGCTGTCATCTCAGATCAGCTCCATTATCAGGGCCGCATCACATGGCTCACTGCATTGTCACATGGTATCTGGGGCTGCTGTCTGTCCCACCTCTGAAGGCTTGACAACCCCCCCCCCATCCTCGAGATGAGTTTGCCGATCACTTATACAGCAAACCTATGTGGTCTTTTTATAATGGCGCAGTTTGTTCTGTTTTTTTGATATGGGAACAATCCAGGCTGAATTGCAGAGCTGCATGTCCATTAGCTCCTGCAGTGGATGTTTTTTTATAGGGTGCTGGCAGGCGGGGAGTGGGGGGGGGTCTTAGCCGGCTCTCGCCGCAATGGCGGCTGCGGTGACAGGTGTATCTGTGACGTCCTGGGGTGGGAGAGGCTGACAGTAGTCTGTTTTCCAGAGCGCGATCTTTGGATCCTGGACATAGTGCTGAGTAGTATTGATGGGGACCCCTGTTGTTGGGGGGGTTGGGGGGGGTAAATCTAAGGACCCCACAGTGCTTGGTATCTCCTTAAGCACTTAGCTATTTATGGTTCCCAGCTGAAAATGCTGGAAGGCTGCACAGCTACGTGTGCTTAGGCTGCTGTATGTTTGTCTGGATCTCCATGCATGCATCTCACAGCTGCTGAGAAAAGCCCCCAGATGCCTGGCGGCAGACCGTTAGCTGGTTAGAGCAGCGGGGGGCCTGTCGGGCCGCGTTTGCGTCACTATGCCCGCTCGTTCGGGCGGCGGCCGCGATGCCGGCCGTAGCGGGACCGGGTCGATGACGCGTGGGTGGGCCCTCGGAGCACCGGGCCGAGCCGCTCACCGGGCTATCCGCGGGGTTTTTCGTTTTCTTTTCACTCTCCCGCTCTCTAGAGCTTTATTTAGCTCTGCAGGTGAATTATCGAAGCGTCGGTTTACAGCGGTTGTTCCGCTACGCGGAGGCCTCTTGCATAACTCCTCGTCCCCGAGGTGTGGGGGTGCGGTGGAGCGAGGGGCGGGAGGGGAAAGGGAGGGAGCAGCAAAATGTATGCTGACTCTCCGCCTCTATATACCACGGTTTAACGGCAGATCAGCTGACGATGATGTCATCTGTTTTGATTGTCGCTACACAAACTCCTGCACTTCCCCCCGGGCAATGACTCGGGTCATGTGACCTGATGTCCGCTCTAGACGCTTTGTGATCATCCTACACTGACACGCCCACGCAGCCTTTCTCGTAGGAAGGCGTTAACCTCCGAACCTCGTTTTATTCTTCCTTCGCTGGCATTTTGAGTTTTCATGCATGTGTTACCTGCTTTCTGCATTACACAATGCCACACGCACTGGCAGCGATTCTCGACCCAGAGGTCGTGACCCAAATTTGGGTCACGGCAAGTTCTGAAAGATTCGCAAGGCAGAGCAAGCTCCTATGCTGATCCACGATCAGATTTCCCAGCCCCAATCCTAGAATTACCCTATATGAAGGGGTCTTGGGTCTGCAAATGCTTAGTGCAAAACTAGTGAACACTCAGCCAATCCAAACCACAGATACTTAATGTGGATGCACCACTGCTCATCTGCTCTTGACCTTCATTTTTGTATTCTGGCTCATTTGGAGTTTGGCTCTTTCTGGAGCTGTCACTTGTACTGGGTAGTAAATTCAATTCTGCATCCAACCAGACACCTGAGCCAGAGACTTGGTCTTTGATGGAGGCAGGTCAGCCACCAGCTTTTCTGGATCGCATGCCTCTAGTCTATCAGAGGGTGCTCGCTCAGATACAAAGCTTAGACCTGCACCTGGGGGTGTGTGGCCAAAGTTAGACCCACCCACAGGAAGGCGGAGTCAAATGAAGTCACACCCACAACTAGGTGGGGCCAATGTCAGATATGCTGTCTCATCATCCCTTAACTGGTCTCTCTTGAATCCTAAATGCTGTTCTCCACTTGTCTTTGATTTGATAGCTCTCATTATGTTCTTACTTACGTTTGTAACATTGCACAGCTCATGCTAAACTTGTTCCTGGTTACTGACTGGAAGCTCAGCTCAGTCACACTTATCCCTGGCTGATTTTTTTGAGAGCCGTATGCCTGACATGTACCGTCTACCTTGCTTGTATTTTAGACAAAAGCAACTGTTAAATAAAAGAGCGTAAAGAGATTGTTGTGTAAGGTGTACTCTAGCGCCATGGGCTGCGTAATCTTAGTTGCTGCGGTCGAAATACTTGCAGCCCTAGTGAATGGGCGTCTGTAAACGGTCGCTCGATGTTGACCGTGTGTTCCTGGGCTCTGTGACGGGCTGGCACTCTCTCCAGCTTATATGCTACCCTGTATGTCCTGGGACGGACTCCAGGCACGCCACGCCAAGCCGGGCGGGAGTCGAACCCGTGACCCTGGAGGTGCGAGGCCCCAAAGTCACCCACTGGGCCACCTTGTCACCCTTGCCTTTGTAAACAGGAGCTGGTCCAACCTGGCCCACTTCTAACCACTTTTGGGCATTAAACTTTATTAGCTCTGATATTATAGTGATTTTATGAGGATGTGTATCACGGTACTTAATTGCTATTAATCAGACTCTGTAACAAGGGCTAACATGCTAGTGCAGTGTTTCCCAATCCAGTCCTTGGGGACCCCCAGACGGTCCACATCTTTGCCCCCTCCTAGCTCCTGGTGGAACCTGGGAGGAAGCAAAAATGTGGACTGTCTGAAGGTCCCTGAGGGCTGGATTGGAAAACACTGTGCTAGTGTGTTACTCATGTAGACTGTTACAGATGGCTGCTCAGAGGTCCTCAGAGGAAAGCTTGCTGAATGGTAATTGCTGAATGGTAGTTGCTGAATGGTAATTGCTGAATGGTAGTTGCTGAATGGTAATTGCTGAATGGTAGTTGCTGAATGGTAATTGCTGGATGGTAGTTGCTGAATGGTAATTGCTGAATGGTTGCTTGTCGTGATTCAGGACAGTGTGTTATGAGCCACAACGTGCATTAAATGTGTTTCACTCGGACACTGGCAGTCGACCCATACATCGGGGGTCTTTAATCTCCTGCATACGGCTTCTGAGTATGGAGGCAGGTTGAAAAACCACAGAGCCTGAAATGCCATTATTTCCAGTGGTAGTGCTTTGTTCCACTGCAAAACACGTCCGGGTTTCAAAATCGCATGTCTAGTAGTAGGGAACTTCACGTCAGCATGTCCCAAAAGGGACACCGCTATGCTTTGGGAAGTTTAGGAGATCCCGCCTATTGTACCTTACCATGCTTGGCTGTGCTGGAGGGATTCCGTCATAGTGTAGTATAGTTATTTACCTCCGTCATGTGACTTTCTGTATAATAGTTATTCACCTCCATAGTCTGCTGAGGAAGACGAGCATTTAGATGTACATTTAATGTGTCCCTCGTGTGGCAGACAGCGGAGGTCTGCTGGCAGCAATGAGTGCCGTCTGCACCGCTTAATCTGCAGTGAGCTTCCGTCGACATCACTCTGCGCGTCCCTGAAATCTGTTACCCCACCGCCCTCAGCTCACTGGCCGCACCAGGACCCGTCATCCCCCGTTTGCGGATTCCGATCACACGGCCCGTACGGCAGAACCCGCTCATTCCTCAGCCCCGTGCCGCGATCTGGGGAAGCTCTGTGCGTCGCCGTCACGGCCGAGGGCATTTCCCCGAATTAAATCCGACTGATCGATGGTTTTCTGCAGGGAAGGCCGCCTTCTGCCAAATTAAGCGCGGGGGACCAGCGTCTCCCAGAGGGCAGCGCGGTCCCGGCAACGGCTGAACAGAGGGGAGGCGGTAATTAGTGTGTGGGTGCGAAGTGTGGAGTTTTAGCTTTAGGATCCGGGGCTGTGTGTCGTTTTTGCTGAGAAGCAGGGATGCAGAACGCATTGGTTTTAGAAGCAGTGGGGGCGGTTTGTAAAGTGTAGAGCCGGAAAAAGAGGTGATTTAATGTGTTCCTGAGATGGGACTTTCCATGGGAAAATACGGCTGAAAAATTTCCCAAAAAAGGGCTATAAGAGGCTGCACACTGAATATCGCTTTTTTTGAGTGAGATTAATTGCAAGAGCAGCATCCTGAGGGTTGGAAGGTGTGAGTGTGTGTACAGTAAGCACACCTGAGTCCTGTGCTGCGATCCGTGTGCATATGGTCACATGAACAGTGAGCTGTTATCCATGCATGTGTGGTCGCATGTACAGTGAGCTGACATCAGCCCTGTGTTGGGTGCAGCCTGTGCTGTAATCTGCGCATGTGGGGTCGCATGTACGGTGAGCGCAGCCCGTGCTGTGATCTGCGCATGTGTGGTCGCATGTACTCTGAGCGCTCCTCAGCCCTGTGCTGCTACGGCCTGTGCTGTAATCTGTGCGTGTGGGGTCACATGTACAGTGAGAGCGTCAACCTTGTGCTGTGTACAGCCTGTGCTGTGCATATGGTTGCATGTACAGTGAGCGCAGCCTGTGCTGTGATCCATGCGTGTGTGATCACATGTACAGTGAGCGTGTGTCAGCTCTGTGTTGCGTTCGGCCTGTGCTCTGATCCGTGTATGTAAAATGTGCAATCACATGTTGAGTGAGTGCCCATCAGCCTTGTGCTGTGTATGGCCTACACTGTGAATAGAAAATGTGCAGTCACATGTACAATTAGAGCATTAGCCCTGTGCTGTGATCTGCGTGCATTCAGTCGCATGTACAGTGAGAGCGCCAGCCCAGTGCTGGGTGCAGCCTGTGCTGTGATCCATGATTTTGTGGCCACATGAACAGTAAGTGCACAGGAGCCCTGTGCTGTGTACAGCCTGTGCAGTGATCTGCGTGCATGTGGTCGCATGTACAGTGAGCTCAGGACCGCAGCCCTCACAGTTTGGCGGCCGTCCAATGGCTGGCTGCGGTTGCCACGGCAACGGCTGCCACGGCTCCAGATAGCTCTGCGGAAGCAAGAGGAGGCAGTGCTGTCTCCGTGACGATCGCTCCCCCCCTTTAACTTTCCTTCCCTCTCCCTCTTTCTCTCTCTCCTTCTCTCCCTCCCTCCCTGTCTTAGTGTAGGTGGTGTAGAAAAGGCGTTCTGGTGGGGGGTGGGGGGTCCCACGTGGGAGCGGTCCTGTTAAATTAATAAGCCAAATTGGATCCCCCCCCCATGCCCAAAATTGAACAAAAAAAATTAAAAGTAGTGCAGAGTAGGATAAAACAGCACCCCCCAGATCCCTGCATGGAGGTGTCAGTGTGTAAACCGCTCCGTAAGGAGTGACGATGACAGGGGCATTGTCACCGTCACTAGCTGCTGCAGTAAGCCTATGTTTCCACGGTGAGCTAATGAGCGACGTCACCTTGTATCCGCAGGGCGGTCCTGCGGGGTTAGTGCTCTCCATGCAGCTGGAATTTCTTGCTACAGTAATGAAGAGCCTGAACACCAGCCTCACGCATTGCTGAGAACACATGGCTGAACACCAGCCTCACACGTTCCTGAGAACACATGCCTGAACACCAGCCTCACGCATTGCTGACAACACATGGCTGAACACCAGCCTCACACTTTCCTGAGAACACATGCCTGAACACCAGCCTCACGCATTGCTGAGAACACATGCCTGAACACCAGCCTCACGCATTGCTGACAACACATGGCTGAACACCAGCCTCACACTTTCCTGAGAACACATGCCTGAACACCAGCCTCACGCATTGCTGAGAACACATGGCTGAACACCAGCCTCACGTATTGCTGAGAACACATGCCTGAACACCAGTCTCACGCATTGCTGAGAACACATGGCTGAACACCAGCCTCACGCATTGCTGAGAACACATGCCTGAACACCAGCCTCACGCATTGCTGAGAACACATGGCTGAACACCAGCCTCACATGTTCCTGAGTACACATGGCTGAACACCAGCCTCACACGTTCCTGAGAACACATGCCTGAACACCAGCGTCACGCATTGCTGAGAACACATGGCTGAACACCAGCCTCACACGTTCCTGAGAACACATGCCTGAACACCAGCCTCACACATTGCCGAGACCACATGCCTGAACACCAGCCTCATACGTTGCTGAGAGCAGATCCTTGGAGAATCATAGTGAGAAGCAGAAAATTATATGACTTATCCTGAAGAATGATGGCTTAGCCTGCAGGGTTGTGGGGTCTAATCCTGCCGCCATCCTATCTGGGGTCTTCCCCAGCCCGGGGTCCACAGACCGGGATAGGCCTCCAGTCTCCTCTGACCTGACCATGATAAGTGGACGGATGATGGATATATGGAGTCTGAAAAGGTTATTTACCCGGAACAAAAATGTATTTTGTAACTTAGTTATAAATAGTCATACATTCTACACACTATAGCCATTGAACTAACTACACTTACATGCTATGACATTGGTTTTGTTTGCAGTCATCGGTCTTGTCTGCATTTCTGTCTGCGATTTTGTCTGCGGTCAGCGGCGGGTGCGATGTATCTGCACAGGTGTGCGGGCTTGCTGCTTTAGCTAATGCGCCTCGCATTTCAGTTTGTTGCATCATGGACATGACCTCCTGCGGTTAGCAGTTAGCGTTAGCCTTTTTTGATCAATTGCGTGACAAATTCCGGGACGGATTACTGTGTGGCTGACAGATACGTAGGCTACATGTATTTGGTATTCCATGAAAGAAGGAGTTTAACATTTATGGTTATCAGGCAAGCTCCGCAAAGTGGAAACTGTGTATTCATGCTAGTCACCTGACTGGAACATGGCCAACAAAAGCGAGACTTGGTGTTGGACTTCTTGGATCCTCGCTGGGGAACCTGGGAGGGAGGGTGGCCTTGCGGCCAGCTGCCGCTCAGGAGGAAGTGCCCGCGACTGTCAGAAGTAGGACGAGAACCTATGTGTGGGAGGCGAGTCCACTGAGGGCTCTCTGCATGAGACCCTTATTTGTTGACAGCCTTGCCTGAGACAAGAGGGTGCATGGTGGTTCTTCTCAGGAGGGGGCAAAGCAGCCATCCCACGCAGTGATGTAGCTCAATCTATAGGGAACAACAGATTTCAGAAAGGGATTCTGGGAAATCTGTCACAGTCTGGGTATAACCTCTGTTCGGAGGTCTGCTCTATGTCGCCCCCCTGTGGTCATGTGCTATAATAGGGCTGTGCTTAGGCTCTGCTGTCGCCTACAATATTCCGGTATCAGTAAGCTGGAAAACCACAGTCAGTGCAGGGCGCCTGCTGCCCCACTGATGGAAAGCCGTCGGACGGCAGCGAATGTGTCTGTGTTGTTATACTCTCTGCATCTTGATTTCTAGCAACATCACAGGGATCCAAAACAAAGAAAGTGCAGCAAAACAGGAGCATTATATTGCTTCTTGCTCCTGCTGTGTACGGTCCGCTTCCCTGCGGCTAATGCATACCCCGAATCGGTAACGCTTGGAGGGAATTGACGCTTAAGCTCTAGGAGTGCTGAGGTTGAGGCGGGACAGATCAAGTTACTTACCGGCCTGAAAAGTCCCTGTGATTAACAGGAATGTCTGCTGGGGACAGCGATGTCCACCTGCGGGGGAAGCAGGCAGCAAACCACCTCAATTGCCTGTTTATTGATCGAAAACAAAAGCAAATCCTTTTGCTACGGCTGAAACAAACACACACAGTTACTATTCTTGTTGAGTTACAGGACTGGGTTAAGGGTCAACGCCCTCTTTGGTCCAGTTGCTGCGGGACTAACAGAAGGTCTACTTAGGATGAATGTTTAGTCCAAACACAGGGATCGTCGGGATTCACCATGACAGCCAGACAGCCTGTGACACCCGACACCTCACTCCCTCCTCACCAGGATGGATGAGATTATGTACATTAGTGACAGCATTCATTCAACTGGAGTATTCTTTAATGACAGAAAACATCTCCACGGTTTACTTGCAGCCAAAATGAAAAGTTATTTTTTATCTGTTACTGGTTGGCAGTCTAGCCCAACAAATATTACTGGCTTGGTTCACAGCGTCAGTTTCAAAGTGGCGTCTCGCCGGGAACCGTAAAAAACAGCTCTAATACCCCTGGGTCCATTTAGCGCCGTGAGCTAAAAAAAGTAAACAGTGGTTGTCAAGCAGTTGCTAGGGAAAAGGAAGGACAGGCGTTCCTGTGGATCCCAGTGCCTCACGACTGGGTGGCTGTTTTGGAGCCTTAGAAGAACCTGGTGAGTTTCACTAAGTGAAGTGGGGGGGCGGGGGGGTGCTGTTCTCCACCTTTCGTAGCTGCCTCAGGTTTTAGCTCAGCATTCTCACTCTCAGGAAGTTCTCGCTGGCCTCCTGGGAGA
The DNA here is from genome assembly GCA_026781145.1 of Hippopotamyrus pictus. Taxonomy (NCBI): domain Eukaryota; kingdom Metazoa; phylum Chordata; class Actinopteri; order Osteoglossiformes; family Mormyridae; genus Hippopotamyrus; species Hippopotamyrus pictus. Next base: position 1,913,919 of record JAODLC010000052.1, on the reverse strand, counting down.
GACCCGGACTGCTCCGAACCTCGCTCTGGCCCGGCGGCTGCGTCGCGTCCTCGCGAACCGCCCACTCAAGCAGCGAGATGTGGCCCCCCCGCCGGCTGCCTCTGACCTCACTCAATGTGTTCCGCGGGGCGCTTTCGGACCTACGCGAGATTCAGACCGAGGATGGAAAGGGAGCCGCAGGCGTCCTCGCCGTACCCATAAAAGGCGTCTCAGGGAGGATTCAGGATCGCTGCCTTGTTTTATTGCCCATAGATGCTGTGTGTTTATCACTAGAAGAGTCTCACTGGGTCACCGTAGTTATACTGGTTTCAGTGATGTAACCGGATGGACAAACCAGTACTAGATGAGAGATTATCTAGAAGATGGATGGATGGTTGGATGGTTTAACCTGACTTGTTTATTTCCATTATTGCAAGCACATCGTCTTCTTGGTGATAAAGCTTTCATCTTGCGAATACACTGTCAATGTGTCACCATTTAGGTACGCCCAGTGTGACAAGATTTTCTGAAACATACAGTGCAGATTAAAGCACAAGGCACATTCTGCCTATAAACCTACAATGAGGCACTTAGTAAAGCCGGGATAAAAACAATATTGTGTGGAAGTACTGGCTTAGCCATGGAATGGTAGGCTACTGGTTATTCAGCATTTTGGTCTTGCATCTGTTCTGTTCTTGCTGTGTTTGGGGCTTTGCACCTCGGGTTCTGTCCTTGCTGTGTTTAGGGCCTCACACCTCGGGTTCTGCATGTTCTCACTGTGTTTAGGGCCTCACACCTCGGGTTCTGCATGATCTCACTGTGTTTAGGGCCTCACAACTTGGGTTCTGCATGTTCTCACTGTGTTTAGGGCCTCACACCTCGGGTTCTGCATGTTCTCACTGTGTTTAGGGCCTCACACCTTGGTTTCTGCATGTTCTCACTGTCTTTAGGGCCTCACACCTCTGGTTCTGCATGTTCTTGCTGGGAAAGACCACCTCCTAATGCTAGATAAGCAGCTATGTAAATCTTACGGATAGATGGATAGATAAAAAAGAGTGAACTGCACCCGTCACACACCATAGCCAGGCTATGCACACGTATCTCGCGGCGCCACACGCAGCAGCTGATTGACCCTTTACTCTCATCAAAACAAACTTTTCTAAATATCTAATTAACCGAGTGGTGCTGAAAAGTTTGATGGATCCCGAGCTTCTTGGAGGATGAGTCAGTGAGCTGCTGCTAATTAGCGGTGTTCCGATGCGTCCGGCGTGCAGCCAGCCAGCTGTTCCCTGTTTTAACAGTCGCCTTGGTGATGAGGCCACGTGGGCGGAGCCTAACCGTTGGGCCTGTGGCGGGTCTGCTCAGAGCATCCGTTTTGTTCTGTTATTTTCTCTGCCTTTCGGAACACATTACCACATTACCGCTCTTAGGCAAAAGCCAAACTATTAGCAGAAGTGTGACCACTTTGTTTTGCAGAACTTAATTTTCCATGGAGCAGAGTGGCATAGCAGAAGGCACTAGGCCCGAACCCTAGAGGACAATGGTTCAAAACCATCCCCTAGGCCTCCGCCTGGCCACTGCTAGGCCTCCTCTAGGCCGATTTTAGGCCTCTGTTTGGCCTCCGCTAGGCCGATTTTAGGCCTCTGCTAGGCCTGCATTTGGCTTCCGCTAGGCCGATTTTAGGCCTCTGCTAGGCCTGCGTTTGGCCTCTGCTAGGCCTGCGTTTGGCTTCCGCTAGGCTGATTTTAGGCCTCTGCTAGGCCTCCGTTTGGCCTCCGCTAGGCCGATTTTAGGCCTCCGCTAGGCCGATTTTAGGCCTCCGTTTGGCCGATTTTAGGCCTCCGTTTGGCCTCCGCTAGGCCTCCGTTTGGCCTCCGCTAGGCCGATTTTAGGCCTCTGCTAGGCCGATTTTAGGCCCCTGCTAGGCCTCTGTTTGGCCTCTGCTAGGCCTTCGCTAGGCCTCTGCAATGCCTCTGTTTCCTGTTTCCTGTGCAGTTTCCTGTCATACAAAACATAAAGTATACAGTAAATGGGATCCTGGGGTGTGATATAAAGTTGAGACTACGCATGCAATATGCTATCTCACTTTCACAACGTTTTCGAAAAAAAAAAAAAGTCTTCTAAATAAATAAAACCTGAGCTCGAAATTCCGCTGAATATTGCAATTCTAAGTGAAAGATTCTGTTTCAGTTTATTGGTTAAATGATTGATTGATGTATCGATTGATTGGATAGCTAGTCATAGGGGCAGCGCAGGGGATTATGTGTAGCAAGGTTGCCTCCGCTCTCTGGAGTTGGAGGTTTCAGTCCTGCTGCCACTCCTGCTGGGGATTGTGTTCTTATTGGGTATGTGGACCAATCTGTGCTCTACCCGAGAAGGCCTTACCAGGATCCAGTTCTTGACGAATTATTGTAAGATGGATTGATCTTTTGTTAATCGTTATTATAGACACTGTATGTAAAAGTCATGGCATAAATACAGTAAGAGTTGTGTAGCTACGGAAGTCGTTCACGTAGACGGTGTACATCGAAACACAGATGCACAGCTCTCGATTCACCAGAGGCTCCTTCCTCCGGAGCTGTAATCACATTCGGCGCCTGGCCTCATTACCCTCGTAAGGCTTCACTCCTTCCCCCAAGTCACGTATTTATTATTTAGTATTTGCTGACGCTGGCGACTTAGCCGTCTTTTCAGATCGCTCGATTCCCATCCAGTTTCAGCTGCTCCATCTCGGCGATGCCGCGTGCATGCCGCACATTCATGTGTCGATGTGTGTCTTGTTTGTACGGCGACGTCATCTTCTTCCGCGTGTTTCAGTAACGCGGCCGTCGATGTGTATGTGCAGTCGTACTTCCATACGCACGTCTTTCCGTATCCATGCCCGAGTGGCGCGTCTCGGTTATTTGGCCCCTTTCTGCTGTGTATATTTCCTTCCACACTTCTCTAATCCCATCTATATTCCTATCCCAAAGGAGGTTTTATCGCGCAGATCCGTCTGTTTTATTTCTTGGGAGAAGCTCTGGATGTTATTTATATCACGGTACAGTGTCTTTGCTGTCAGAATAATTTCTCCCACATTTTCTGCTGGAAAAACAAACACTATAAAAAAAGGAGATGCAAAGATGAGATATTAGCCAGTTACATGACAACCGAGGATTTATAAGACTCATGATGTATGGGTGTCAGGGGAGACACTTCAATGATGGCATTTCGTGTCAGGAGATACTTGGAGTGAGGCCCCAGCTGAGATCTGTTTTTTAGATCCGACTGAGCCATCTGTGAGTTTTTTGGGGGTTTGTCACGGGTCAGAGTAGGAAGTGCTGCAGCGATGGGGATTTCATGTAGGAGAAATGATAGAGAAGGATCTCGACATCTGCCTTTCTCCTCGGGGGCTCACTCTTATATTTATTGTGCCCCCCCCAGCTGTGCCCTTCCCCCTGAGCCATCGGCTCACCATGAAGGAGGTGTTCGACTGCGAGGGGAAGCCCCGTGTGGACCTGCTGAAGGCCCACCTGACCAAGGAGGGCCGCGTGGAGGAGGCCGTGGCCCTGCGCATCATCAACGAGGGCGCCGCCATCCTGCGGCAGGAGAAGACCATGCTGGACATTGAGGCCCCGGTCACAGGTAAGCCTGGATAACGTCTGAAATTTAATCACCTAAACGAAGCTTTATTGCCGTAACGGCACGATGCCCGTCTGTGGTTAGCAGTAAATGCACGGGATGCTGGGTAACGTTTTTCGGAAAGCTGACAGTCGGAAACTGTAATTTATAAAGACATTCATTCAGACAATGCTTGGAAATCAGATGTATGGATATTGACAGAAACTGTCTTGACTGTGCTTGATCATGTGCTGCTAATTTCAGCAGATAACTTCAGTTCCATGCATTTAAGGAATTTGCGCCCTTACATCAGACACTTTGTGTGCAGTGAGCCGGTCGATATTCAGCGCAGACGTGAGTGCGTTTGAACCCGTAAGTCTCTCGCATGCAGATTCACGCTCGACTCGCTCCATTATTGTACCAGCTCTCCCAGTGCTGCTGCTTCACCGTGCACGATGTGGGATCTAGCGACATTTCGAGTAGGTCTGGAGCAGCTGAACTTAGCAGCAGACATCACAGATAGTGGCGCCGCTGAAAGGGTGCCGTGAACCCGGAAGATGGAGCGGCCTTCCTCGGGGAAGATCCAGAAGGCCATATTTTACTTGCAAAAGCAATTTAAGCAGTCAAGCAACATGGGAAGATGGGAAGTCACCTTTAACCTCTAAGGGGGCCTTTTTTGAAACCTTGATGTGGGGGAAAATGACCACCTCAGGTTAATCACAAATAAAATCATATTAAATGTCATTATTCTAAGTTTCAGGTGACCTTTTGCTGGAAAAGTTGTATGCAAGATGGAAGGAATGATATGTGGGATATTCAGACTTTCCCGCATCACCTGTGTCTGTAGGGCCATTCCGCTGCCCTTTTGTACCCCGTCCTCTTTCCAGGACGCCTCAGCTTCATTCATTCGTCCTTTTTCCCATCATTCTTCATTCACGCTGTACTATTTTCCTGCCTCAATGTAGCGCCCCCTGCAGACAGCGCTGTGTAATGCTGCTGCGTAAGGACAGGCTAGCAGGAAGGAGCTGCTGTCCTTGGTGCTGAAGCTACTCCGGTCTCCATGTGTGACCATGTTCAGCGCACAGCCGCTTTCTAGGGCAGGGGTCCTATGTCCGTGTTCAGCGCACAGCCATCTTCCAGGGCAGGGGTCCAGTGTCCGTGTTCAGCGCACAGCCGCTTTCTAGGGCAGGGGTCCTATGTCCGTGTTCAGCGCACAGCCGTCTTCCAGGGCAGGGGTCCCATGTCCGTGTTCAGCACACAGCCGTCTTCCAGGGCAGGGGTCCAGTGTCCGTGTTCAGCGCACAGCCGCTTTCTAGGGCAGGGGTCCCAAGTCCGTGTTCAGCGCACAGCCGTCTTCCAGGGCAGGGGTCCCATGTCCGTGTTCAGCGCACAGCCGTCTTCCAGGGCAGGGGTCCCATGTCCGTGTTCAGCACACAGCCGTCTTCGAGGGCAGGGGTCCAGTGTCCGTGTTCAGCGCACAGCCGCTTTCTAGGGCAGGGGT
>JAODLC010000052.1:1895266-1907534 GCA_026781145.1 Hippopotamyrus pictus | reverse complement strand
GTTCAGCGCACAGCCGTCTTCCAGGGCAGGGGCCCGGTGTCCGTGTTCAGCGCACAGCCGTCTTCCAGGGCAGGGGCCCGGTGTCCGTGTTCAGCGCACAGCCGTCTTCCAGGGCAGGGGCCCGGTGTCCGTGTTCAGCGCACAGCCGTCTTCCAGGGCAGGGGCTCGGTGTCTGTGTTCAGCGCACAGCCGTCTTCCAGGGCAGGGGCCCGGTGTCCGTGTTCAGCGCACAGCCGCCTCTCTGTCGCTCTCCGTCACTCTATATCGCTTTCTGTCACTCTCTGTCTCTCTCTATGCTGCCCTTTGTCACTCTCCGTCACTCTCTGTTGTTCTCTGTATTTCTCTGCACACTGAGGTGTCTATATCCACACACAGCGCTAGCAGTGTCTTTAATTATTACCCTAACCCAGCTGGGGGCTGGGCAGTCAGGTGAAGATCGCTTCACTCATCATGTCAGACGGGCCCCTGGGAGACGGCTTCACTCATCATGTCAGACGGGCCCCTGGGAGACGGCTTCACTCATGTCAGACGGGCCCCTGGGAGACGGCACACCCTTGTAGCACCAGCACTTGTCTGTTCTCTCCCTGCCTGTTTCCCCTTTTGTGTTCGATCCTCTCCCCAAAGCCCTAACAACGCCACCATTCCTTCTCCCAATTCTTCACATCACAAGCATCTGCTGTCTCCCAGACTGTATCGGGTATTCAGCAGTCCAGGGCGTTCATTTTTATAATGAACAGTCACCTGTGAAAGAAGTATTCTCGGGGGGCTACTTCAATAGCCAATGGGCATGGAGATCGTGAGGCACTGCATTTCAGCAGCCAATCAGGTGGCCTGTTACATAAGGACTTCGGTAGGGATTGGCGAGTCTCGGGAGTTGTGCCGTTCCTAATCTCCATGGTGGTGGCCGCTTAGGGGCGGCGTCAGAGGATGTCTTGGCTGCTTGCTGCCCCCCACCCCTCTGTCCACCCCCCAGTGTGTCGGTGTCTCGGGGGGGGTACGGCCTGGGGAGGACACGGCGTGCTCGTCTGTACGCCAGCATGCCGCCGTGGAGGGGGGGCCGTCACTCGCTTGTGTCACTGCTTATTTTAGCGAGAGGCAGGTCACCATGGCAACAAGAGTTTTCGACTCCACTCTTTGTCGGAGAGAGTCTTTGAGTCGAGGAGCAGCAGGCAGCAGAGAGAGATGCACACACAAACACACAAACAATCGTTTATATTCATATATTTGTGTGGACTCTCCATTCATTTCTATGGGCATAACTCTAATCCCAACAATGACGACCGTAACCCCTACCCAGCCCCAACCTTAACCATAAGTAACCAAACAAAATACACGACTTTTGTATTTGACTATTGTATTTTTTTTTTATTGCATTCATAGATTCTGTAAAATTGAGGTTATCCTTGTGGGGACAGAAAAAATGTCCCGTCAAGGTAAAAAGTTACAGGACTTTATCACATTATGGGGAAATCTGGTCCCCACAATGTAATAATTACAAATAATGCAGACACACGCACACACACACACACAAGCACACCATGATACTTCGCTAATTGCATTGCGAGAAGAAAGATTATGTCTTGAGTTTTGTTTTTTTGCACACTCATCTCAGGAAGGTCCTTAATGTACTGTTGGATTACACTCAGTGCTCATCAGTAAGATCGACGCCTTCCTCACTGGCGGAGGAGTTTCGAGGCATGCTGGTTATTGACCGTGGATGTTGAACATGCCCGCCCCCCATGGCTGCAGCTCATAAGCCACCGTCTTCCTCGTGCCTTGCAGTGTGTGGCGACATCCACGGGCAGTTCTTCGACCTAATGAAGCTGTTCGAGGTGGGGGGCTCGCCAGCCACGACACGGTATCTTTTCCTGGGAGACTACGTGGATCGAGGGTACTTCAGCATCGAGGTACGACGGATGCCTCGCCCACCCCCCACCAGAGAGGGCGCTCTTCTGCATGCCTGTGTGTGTGATACACTTCGGCATTGAGGTATGATGGATGCCTTGCACATCCCTGCCAGAGAGGGCGCTCTTCTACTTGTCATTGTGTGTGATGCACTTCAACATTGAGGTATGACGGATGCCTTGCACATCCCTGCCAGAGAGGGCGCTCTTCTACTTGTCATTGTGTGTGATGCACTTCAACATTGAGGTATGATGGATGCCTTGCACATCCCTGCCAGAGAGGGCGCTCTTCTGCATGCCTGTGTGTGTCATACACTTCTCTACCCTTTAGACCAGTGTTTCCCAATCCTTGGACCATCTGTGGGTCCCTGAGGACGGGGTTCGAAAACACTACTTTAGAGATACACTTAACAGATATACTTCTCTACCCAAAGGTAATTTAAGAAGATAAGAATTGACCTTTAACCTCTAGGGAACCTTTTTGAAACCTTTGCTATGGAGCAAAACAGAGTGACCACCTCAGGTTAATTAAATCACAGATAAAATCACAGCTGCATATAAATAATACATTAACCAAGCGAGTCGGCCATATTAGACCTCAGTAAACACTTAAATACACAGAGGAAGGCTTTGCGCTCGTTTCTGGTAGGAAGTGGCTGGTATTGCCCGATGCTTAGTTCAAAGTGTTGAGCTTTTGCCTAGTAAAGATGCCATCTTCCCCTAATCACCTGCCCTTAGTCAGCAGTCCCTAAAGAAGTTCTGTAGGAGCTCCTGGGTCCAAGTTGCTCGCTGTAGAGCACAAGACCAGAAAGCATGACGTGGAACGTTGCCGCCTACATCCACAGCGCCTCCTACTGCTGTGTGGAGATCTACCACACAGGGGTGAATGCAGGGGCGGGGCCTCAGAGACACTGTTGAAAGTTGATTGGCCCCCGCACTGCCCCATTCCCTGTCACTCACTGATTCAAAACATATCATTGGCTAATGAGAAGGTTGGCCCCTCTATATGAATTATGGCCCCACTTATGCTCCTCACATTAAAAAAAATCCTAGAATCATCTCTGGTGCTACAGCAGTGATGTCCAGATGAAGAACAGTGAGAGTGCTCAGGCCTAGCTGTCATCGAGGGTCTCTGAGCCATCCCATACTGTTCTGGTTACCCATAGCGATGGCATTGACCTAGGAAATCTGAGATCAGCCACTTCCTTCCATGTCCTTTTCTTGAACCTTTGCTGTGGAAATGCTTCACATCAATGGCTACAAGATGTTCAGCGAGCCCCGTAAACAGCTTCCAAGTGCGACAGGATGTCAGTCACCTTGTTTCGTAATTGTTTTCCTGTTTAATCGGCTTTTATGTGTACATTACAGAGATCAAGAAAGATTGCGTGTCTTGTAGTTTAATCTAGGGCTCCGTTTCATTTAAAAGTAATCATTGTATTTGTGTTCTCTTTGCAGTGCGTGCTGTACCTCTGGTCGCTGAAAATCCTGTACCCAAAGACACTATTTTTATTGCGAGGAAACCACGAATGTAGACATTTGACAGAGTATTTCACTTTCAAACAAGAATGTAAGTACACCTCCCCCCCACTACCTCTCAGGTCGGTTTAACCCATCTGTGGCATTTCATCTCCGCAGGCAGTGTAATGCAGTGGATGCATGGGTCGGATCAATGCTCACTGTAGGCGGGGGTGCACTGGAACAGGAAAATCACTGGCAGAGGCATTTTCAGAATTAGCCTGGGCCTGTTTCTCCTATCATCCCGCCCACTTGTCCCCCTGTCCTTTCTTCCCCCCGTCCGTGTAACATCACTGTCTCCTCCCACTCTGTCACCCCCCCCCCCTTGGCCTCCTGTACCCGCTCGTTCCTCTGCTCTCTCTCTTTATCTCCCTCCCTGTCTCCCTCCTGGGCTCTGACAGGCCCGCTTGCCTCTCACATCTCTTTATCTCCCCCACGTCCTCCCTCTGCCCGTGTTAAAACGTTTCCTCTCGCTCTCTCAGTGGCAGAGGTGCAGAGCGGGCAATCGGTGCGAAATGAGCAGGTTATGGGTTCTGCGGGGGTTAGGAGAGACGACTCTTCAGGCGGAGGGTGTGGGTTCACGACCCACTGTTCTGAGGCTCCGTGCTGGAGGAGAGCACTTAACCTGGATTACTCAGCTGTACAAAAGCAGGGGAAAGAATAACAATAATAATAATAATAATAATAATAAAAATAATAATAATAATGATGATGATGATGGCTACCTCACATCTCTAGGGTTATGGGTTCAGGTGGGTTTCCTCAAGATCCTTTTTAAAACCTCAATCTGAGGTCATGCTTTTGGCATCTTGAAATCATAGTTTGGCCTCACTTACCATCCCTTCCTGTTGGACAGTGGCTTTTCTCAGCAGACAGAGCAGGAGACATGTCTGGGTTTGAGTTTGAGAGGCAGCTAAACAAAACCACTCAGCAGCGACACTCACGCTTTGCATGTGGGACAGTGTGTCCTGCGACACTCACGCTTTGCATGTGGGACAGTGTGCCCTGCGACACTCACGCTTTGCATGTGGGACAGTGTGTCCTGCGACACTCACGCTTTGCATGTGGGACAGTGTGTCCCACAGATGTATTCAGCTGGATTTTGATAGGATGTTGTGCGATCTGTTATAGAATCTGCACTGTGATATTTAGACAAGGTTCCCAAACAAATTGGCTCAGGGGGCTGTCCCATCACACGTCCCACTGTCCCCTCACTCCTCAAATGAGGCCCACTGTCCCCTCAAACGTCCCACTGTCCCCTGGAAATACTCTTAGTGTGAGGCTGTGTGTGTGATAGTCTGGCATTCCATCCCGCTGTCCTGTGCTTCCAGAAATTGGCTCCAGCCTCTCCCTGCCCTGGAGAAGCAGTTATGGGAGGTAGATAGCTGGATGAACCGAACGGCTAGAGATTTCGCATGTTTAATGTTCAGTTTCCATGAACCCTAGAAGCTTAGAGACAATGAAGGGATCATGGTGTGATACCAAGCAGGAGTAGCATCAACTTACCGAAAGCCTAAAGTGATCCCCGTGCTAGCTGATCAAAGACAGAAATTAGATTTTTTATTTGATTCTATTATTTAACTGCAATACAGAATGACCTCATGGTGTGAGAGACAAGTCAGTGATGAAAAAATCACATTATGGCAGGATTCCCCTTTAAAGACAGTTCTGAGCCAGGCAGATGAATGAGGGATGTGAAACGTGGGCTGGGGAGGGGGGGGGGGAGGGCTGTAGACCCGGGATGAGGGGGTTTAAAGGAGAATTTAAAGGAGCTTTCAAAATGGGACAGCTTTGTTGCACCGCTGTGAGGCAGCCCCTCAATTCGGGTAACTCACTCAGTCCTCACGTAATCCAATGAAGAACTTTCGCTAAATTTCCAAAACTCGCAGAAGTTGAAATGTATCCCATTTTGGAAGTTTGCTCTTCAGTGGTGGGTTTCGTCTGAATTCTCCATGGGACCGCATTCGGACTCTCCCCCCACCGCCCGTGGTGTCCCCTGAAGTGTCACCTGTCCCCTGCAGGTAAAATCAAGTATTCCGAGCAGGTGTATGACTCGTGCATGGATGCCTTCGACTGCCTCCCCCTTGCCGCCCTCATGAACCAGCAGTTCCTGTGCGTCCACGGCGGCCTCTCCCCAGAAATCCACACCCTAGACGACATCAAGAAGGTGAATCCTAGCGATGGGTACTGCTGAAACGCCAGAAAGTGCTCAGATTCCCAGATGTAGGCAGCAGTCGACTTACGTGACACCCACTTGCGTAAATCCGAACTTGCTCAAGAATAACTGCGATACGTGGAATTTACGGAACCGCTAATGCAAAAAGGCGACATAGGCAATATGCAAGTACAGAATGTTTTACTGGTAATTTACAGTGAAAATACAGTAAACTTTATCTTTTCATTTATTTGATGTGTTCTATAATGCATATTACTAGTATACTTTTAGCTTGTGTTTTTGCTATAAAGTATCTTGAATGGTAATGGAAAGAAATTTATGTAAAATTATGTAAAATTTGACTTTGTATTGTGGAACGAGTCATTTACGTCCGTCAAAAACTGATAGTATATAAATGGATGAAAGCTGCATAAATGTGCCAGCAGGAAGGTAAATAACAGGAATAACGGCAATAATAATGGCAATAATAATATAGCTGGTGGGTGGAGTTGAGCTCCTCCTGTACATGCAGTATATGAGGTAGCAGCCGGCTGCTAACGTCCTCCCGCTTATATTCTCCCGCTAACGTCCAACCCACTAATGTTCTCCCGCTAACGTCCTGCCGCTAACGTTCTCCCGCTGGTAGGTGGAGTTGAGCTCCTCCTGTATATGCAGTATATGAGGTCGCAACCGGCTGTTAACGTCCTCCCGCTAACGTCCAACCCGCTAATATTCTTCCACTAATGTTCTCCCGCTAATGTCCCGCCACTAACGTTCTCCCGCTGGTAGGTGGAGTTGAGCTCCTCCTGTACATGCAGTAGGTGAGGTAGCAACTGGTCGCTAGCATCCCACTGCTAATGTTGTCCCGCTAATGTCCCACCACTAACGTTTTCCTGCTAATATCACGCCGCTAATGTTCTCCCACTGGTGGGTGGAGTTCATCTCCTCCTATACATGCGGTAGGTGAGGTAGCAACTGGCCGCTAATGTCCCGCTGCTGATGTTCTAACTGCCCCCCACTGTCATCCCCACTCGGCCAGCTGGACCGGTTCAAGGAGCCACCCGCATTTGGGCCCATGTGCGATCTTCTGTGGTCAGACCCGCTGGAGGACTTTGGGAACGAGAAGACCCAGGAGTACTTCAGCCATAACACGGTCAGAGGCTGCTCCTACTTCTACAGGTATGTTAAGCCCCCCCCCCCCCAATTCTGCTACAGTTCGATGTGCATTATGTGGGCTGGTTGGACAGGTAGGATGAGGTAAGACCCAAACAATGACAGCTATTAAAGGCTGTCGTAAGTGTGTAAGGTCAGTGTCTTTGACACTTTGCTCTCTCGGTGTGGTGCTAAGACAAGAGACACTCCAAAGGGCATACCTGGAACTGCCTTGTCACACCTACCAGCATGAAAACAAATGACTCACGTTTCTGTGTGAACCGGACGGGTGTCGGATGCAGGTGTGAGGTCACTTCCTGTGGTTATCGGGACGTGACGCTCGGGTACGTCGCCGGTCGGGCTGCAGTCTTTATTTGTCAAAGACACACACAATGTCACTGTGATGTTTGCTTCCCTGGTGATATGCTTCCGTGCTGCATCCACGCATCCCGTCCTGCTCACTAGAGCTGTCTGTGGAGTGCTATGATAGTGTGTAGGCGATACGGTCTCCATCGTGGTGGCTGAACTTGCGATCGGCGTGCCGGTGTGTGCGTGTGCTTGCACAGTGTGTGTGTTTATACAGTACAAAAAGCATAAAAGGGGCAGAATCAGCCCATTGCTCCTTAAGAATAAAAATCTGCCCCATAATGTCATATTCCTGCCCCATAACGCCATGTATCTGCCCCAAATTACCATGTATCTGCCCCATAATTCCATATTTCTGCCCCAAATTACCATGTATCTGCCCCATAATTCCATATTTCTGCACCATAATGCCATGTATCTGCCCCATAACGTCGTGTATCTGCCCCAAATTACCATGTATCTGCCCCATAATTCCATATTTCTGCCCCATAATGCCATGTATCTGCCCCATAACGTCATGCATCTGCCCCAAATTACCATGTATCTGCCCCATAATTCCATATTTCTGCCCCATAATGCCACATTTCTGCGCAATGACACTGGCTGAATCTCAATATGCATACTTGACTGTACTTATATTCTCGTCTACCTGTTTGACGCCTCCTTCCATTGCTGAAGACCAGTTCCAATACTAAGATCACAAGACCAGAGGATGGTAAAAATCCCTGGATGTTGGTCTGGCTCCACCCCAAATATCAAGGATGCCTTGGGTGCATCCTTCCCAAATGAGACCAATCCCATAATCCATTGCACACTGTTACAAAGGCGGAGGAAGAAGGCGCTAACCATAACTGCACTACCTTAATCGGAGCTATGTTTCCCTCTGTCAGATAGGATTTTCCCACTGTTTTTCTCTTTTTTATGGCTTGTGAGACTGCTGAACTGAAATGGTTAACACCCCTGTATGGCATTTGAGTTCAAGAAATAATCAAGAATGTTTTAAGTGTAAACTTTATTTGTGGAAAACAGCATAATCATGCCAGGAATAGTCGTTTATACTAGACATTTCAATCATGTGTCATTTATTATAAGGTACGACAAAGTCAGGAAAATTACGGGTAATCAGCTGGCCGTACAGCATGGTGGAGCAGCTGTACCCTATGATACATATCCCTGCCCTATGATACATATCCCTACCCTATAATACATATCCCTACCCTATAATATATATCCCTGCCCTATAATACATATCCCTACCCTATAATACATATCCCCACCCTATAATACATATCCCCACCCTATGATACATATCCCTATCCTATCATACATATCCCTACCCTAATAATACATATCCCTGCCCTATAATACATGTCCCTGCCATATAATACATATCCCTGCCCTATAATACATGTCCCTGCCATATAATACATATCCCTGCCCTATAATACATGTCCCTGCCATATAATACATATCCCTGCCCTATAATACATGTCCCTACCATATAATGCCATATTGCTCGCAGTGAATCCTGAGATCCCCCCCCCCCTTTCCACTCACGTCTCATGTTTGAAGTTTATCTTCACCCGGTCACCTTTGAACTTCTTTGAGGCCCCCTTTGCCTTTGGAGTCCTCCAAGGGTGGTGGTGGGGGGGCGATCAGTTTGACCAGGAAACCATGTACATGAGAACCTCAGAATTTCTGAAGACACAGAACAGACAAAGTGTGAACATAAATGTGAGCCATGCCTCTAATGAAGTATCGTGTAGGGGGTGCCAGTCTGACAATCGCAGATCTTTTTCTGAAAGCTCTCATTGTTTGGGCCCCACTTTACTTCTTCCCCCCCCCCCCCCCGGATGGGCCCCCCCGCACGCTGCCTTAGTCTACTTCCCACATCTCCTGGGTGTTCTGGCTCCTCTCAAAAAGGACGTATCATGTCTGCTTCTGTTCATCCTTGACTCGAATGGAAGAAAGAAAGAGGGCAGAGATGTTTGCGGAGCCTTGGTGGGCTTCCGAAGTGAGCAGGGCAGCATAAATCTCCTCTACTCTGAATAATTGACAACCCCATGAAAGATTGATGGGATCGTGGGGGGGGGGGTCATGCTGCGGTAAACGGGATAGAGGTGCGGGGGCTTTGCACAACCGACAAAATACATTCCATTGAATTTTCCAGAATGTTCCACAGAACAGAGACAGACAAGCCAATCACTCGTTCTGCGTGACCGGCTTGTAGGATAGTGCAGCTACAGCGGAGCTACACTTTAGCTGTCAGTGCTGTCATTCACTGAGGAGACTCTCCATCAAACCGCCATTTTCACACTCGTTTAACCCCAACGCCTGTGGTCCATCCAGCAGCATAAGAACACTTGCTGACTGATAAGGTGCCCCCTCCCTTTTACGGTTTAGGGTTTGGACCAGCGCTGGTTGTTTCCCATGTGGTGCCCCCGCCAAATTTCACTTTGTCTCGGACATACATGTGTCTGCCTAGGCCAACTGCCCATCTTGCTCGCATTTTGGAATCCACGTCTCACATTAGGCCTCTTCCCCATGGAACCACAGCTGTAGAATCTTTCCGGAATTTTCCTGCGTCTTCTCCAAAGTCCAGTTTCCGGCTAGTGGACTTTATCTCGGAGTGATGTGGGCCACCCAGGACAACCAGATTGGGAAGGGTGTGTAAACCGGTAGAGACTGAGGGCCAGTGCTAATATTACATGCCCTCTAGTGGTCGGAGGACTTTCGAACCTGTGAAATGAATGATACTAAATTATAAATGAATATTTTTATTCATACTCCTGTTATTTCCATACTAGTGAAAATAAACCCCACTTTATTTTTTTGTTGGGTTGGTACGGTAACAAAATCACCCCTACCCCCCAGTCATGGGACACTGGTGTGTGATCGCCCTGTCGTCTCCCGGAAAGACTCCCCGCTCCCTAACCGCAATCGGAGCGCGTCCTTCACAGCAATAACACGGCTTCACGAGTCAAGCCTCTTAAACGCTGACTGACAGCTCACCCCTGACACAGGCAGGCACACCGGGTTTGACCAAATAAAGACGGTGTTTTCGTTTTAAAAATAACATAAAAGGGTTCCGGTCTTTTCTTGGGCTAACGTCTCTGGTCTTCAGCTCGGCTAAAGTGCAAAGGATTTACTTATGTGCCATTCAGTCGATTTCCACTTCTTAAACCGCGTTTTTTTTTTTTTTTTATTTCATACCTGAATCGACAGGAACCAGTGTGCCCCTTTCTTTACGCTCGGGGTCTTTGCTGGGACACTGTGGCACATTCATCTTGAGCAGAGGCAGTCTGTAAGAAACACTCCACTTTCTTTAAGGCTTCCTATCAGGAGGCACCTGCTGTGGAGGACGGGCCTAAATTTAACTGCCTAACGCTTCGGTTTTCCTGGCAGGCACTCAAGCAGACACCTATGCTTTGGAAATGGATGCAGGCACGTAGAACATAACAGCTGTGCCCAAATTCAGGGACTCCATCCTTCGAGGGCCTTTGTAGGCTGCGCCCTTCAAAGGTTTGCGCAATGAATCTTGGGGTCTCGGCAAAAGAATGACGCACTTCTAGGGTGCATTTGAAAGAGCCTTCAGAATGGGACGGCCTTGTCGCACTGCTGTGACACGTTCACCCTTCAGATGTAGCCTTTGACGGATTCAGCCCCTGAATTCGGACACAGCCAAAGAGTTTGCTCTTACCTGCGATCGTGCAAGTAACATGTGTGATGGTACGTTGACATTTCTCAGGCATTTCCCAATCTGGGAGTTAATGGAAGCATCTTAGATTGAGCAAGTAAGGTGAGAAGGCTGAGGTGAGTCTGGGCCCGAAGATTGAAAGCCCACCCTGAACAGGACAGACAGACGGAGGATGGGGCAGAGCTTGTGATGTGTTCTTCCTCAAGGGGTGAAAAGTTTGCCCCCCATTAAATTGTAACGAAAAGCGGAACCCAAACAATTTCTGGTACCGTCTTGACTTGGAGAGCTATCCCAGAATCCCTGGAGGATCTGCGAATGCGGTGTTGCCATGACGACCGGCTACCTCTGCTTAAATTGGAGTGTGAGTGATAGAGAGGTGGAAAGACCCAGAGAAGGAATGATCAAAGCAGAGCTGGGGAGGCAAGCTTGTGCTGGAGAAGAGCTGTCATCTTAAAGCAATCAGCGGAATCACGCGAACGCCACCGGGCCCATTTCCGGTCGCTCCATGACAACACGCTTCAGCAAATATTTCTCCTGCTGTTGGACCACAAGCAAAATTCTTTTGGCTTGAAAAAGTGCCAACATTAAGGAAAGGGAAAGGAGACCAGAGGACAGTGGAATGGAGGTCCAGCCAGCACTGCTGTCCTCGTGCGAGGCGCGGTTCACACTCGTGCGGTTTCGGTCGGCGCCTATAGGGATACTGGGTTTGAATAACGCTAAACCTCAATGGTGTCTTTAGCATGGTGCCTGTAGGGACTCTGGCTGCATTGTTGAGGTTGTTTACGTCCCAATAGGACATCATAAACCCCAAGGAGGCGGGGCTTGTGTGTGACCCTGTGATAGGCTCACACATACCCTTGAGGATGTCTGATGCTCCTTTCTATATAGCTTTGAAAATCTGTCAGCCATATATACAGGCGTGGTGACTAGAGTCTGTATGGCAAGTTGGATTTTCGGGTTAACAAGATAACTTGTTGGATTTATGGTAGTCTGGGCTAAATGTAAATGAACAAAGATAAAGTCCAAATAAACTGGGGCACCTTAAATCTGATAAGTTATCTGGCTAAACAAGAAATTGGGCTTTGTGGTGGAGGCCCGTAGCAGGTAGTCAGCTAGCAGATAATGATGGAGATAAATAACTAGTTAATTGGCCATCAGCCATTAAGAAAAAACAATGGGGGCCTGGGGGCGATGTATGGCTCACTGGGTCAGCATGCAGTGCCTGAAATCAGAAGGTCATCAGTTCAAATCCCTGGGTCAGCAAAGTAATTTCACCAGTGGGCCCTTGAGCAAGACCCTTACTCCAACATGATCCGATAAAGGTAATGAATATAGGTTTTAATGGAATGAACTGATTATTGTCCACTCATTGTTATACTCTCAGTGACTGAGTGCTGTATTGTGTTGAAACGTATCGGTGAAGGACACACACAGAGTATTAGTGAACATGCCGTGCGAGTGTAAATACTGGAGCATGGA
>JAODLC010000052.1:1866397-1886368 GCA_026781145.1 Hippopotamyrus pictus | reverse complement strand
GATCAGGGATTCACCAATTACAAAGGTCCTACTAAACGCAGATCAGGGATTCACCAATTACAAAGGTCCTACTAAACGCAGATCAGGGATTCACCAATTACAAAGGTCCTACTAAACACAGGTCAGGGATTCACCAATTACAAAGGTCCTACTAAACGCAGATCAGGGATTCACCGATTACAAAGGTCCTACTAAACGCAGATCAGGGATTCCTTACTGTCCTGCTTTTGCCTTTGTTTTAGCATCTCTGTCACCAAGTTGCTAACCTCAGGTTTTGGGCTTTCACAGTACACTTACAGATTGGCCTTCACAGACGGTCCGGTCCACACCACTGTCTCTCGGCAGGATACCGAGGAGGTGCAGACCTGCCCAAACGGGCTCAAGCGTGGCACAAGGAGGGGGTGGCTGTTTTAAATGTCACACGATGTTTACACGAGTGAGTGGTCTCATGTGATCTGTAAAGGAAGCAGCCTGTATCACAAGGGTATTTGGTTCTGAGACACGTGGATCGGGGCGTTAGGGGAGCCCAGGTGCAGCGATCAGCGGACCGTAATACATTCAAATCAGCCGCGACCGGCCGGACAGTAAGAACCTCTCTTCCCCTCTTTCTCAACAGCGGTCCGTGGGTTTTCGCCCCAGCACAAGATCAGCAGCTTCGAGGAAGCGAAGGGCCTGGACCGCATCAACGAGAGGATGCCGCCACGCAAGGACGCCGTCAACAACGTGGGACACTCTATGGGCAAAATGAACATGTCAGAATCCAACGGCACGGACGATAACAGCAATATACAGTGATCCGTCCGCTGCGAGCGCAACCCGCCGTCTGCAACGCCGACACTGCTGAAGACACGCGGCCGAACATCGCAAGCTGCAAATTCAGGCCTCAGCTAACCAACAGCGACGAGACGACAATGGACTGAAATATGTGTTTCTTTTTTTTCTTTTGCTTGAATTTTAATTAGAGAAACCATGAGATTTGAAAGGTGCTTTGCTTCTGATGCTGTGTTGCTGGCAGCGGATGCCTCGGAGGGGCAGGTCTGTGCATGGTTGGATTGGGGTGAGTCCGCTTTCAGGAAGTGGTCCCGGAACATAAGCCGTACATAAGCCGCTTCCCTTTCCTGTCAGGTGTGGGTCTTTCGGGTTTCCTTTGAGATTCGTTATTTACATTGCATTGGCACTATATATACTATACTATATAGCTATGTTATATATATATATTATATATAACAATTTTAATGACATTTTTAAATCATAATCATATAAAATGATACTGCTGTTCAACATGTTTTGCTACTAGTATTAATGAATATAAAATATTTATAAAATTAAAAAAAAAAAAAAGTTTAAAAGCGGTAAAATTTTAAACTATGTGCAATGCAGCCTTACCTGAGATTTTGTTATTTATTATTACAAATTTGTCTTGGGGGTATGATGACAAGCCGTGAGGTAATTGGCTGTGGCGTGCGCTCCGCCTGCTTGTCCTGAGTGCGTTCATACCACATTCAGTGTGCTGGCAAACTCCACTGTCTCTCACTTGCCTGTGATCAAAGAAGTAAAATTGCACAGTTTATCTTTCTTTTTTTTCCCTACAGACCTATTTTGCCATCACAGTAAAAACAACAGACAGACTGAACAAAGACAGTAATTTGTACAGCATCCGCAGAACGCATCGTTGCATGCGATTAAGTTCCTTATTGATATGTGAGATTATATTTGTGCTGTGTTTTGGTATTTAGTAGATTTTAATCATTTCTCACTTCAAATTATATTTGTAAGGTTATATTTTTGATTTATATAGCTTTTAATTTTTTTCCCCCTTTTATACGTTTCCACGTTTTCATTATTTTGCTATCTTTGAGTTTATTTTCTGCTGTATAGACACCGACGCTCTTAAAGGTGTGAAACCTCGTGTTTATTTTTTCTGTTCTGTTGATGTACAGAAGTTGTTCAATAGTGTGAATGAATATATTATTCAGTGACAAGCAACATTCAGGCTGCCAAAGCATGATCGCATGGTTTATTCCGACATAAACAAATCTGACCCAAATCCCGTGTCTCACTTTTAAAAGGCAAATATATTCACATTATAATTCTTGACAATATTCCTCTTATTATTATTATTCTTATAATTAAACTTACTGTTCCTTATTCTTCCACTGTTTTCTGAACTTTGTTTGGTCTCAATGTGGTACACTTTGAGAAAGGAATTTCATGGAATTTAACTTGTGACATTTTTTCTTGTATTTTTCTCTGGAACTTAAGTTTTCGCATACGACTCCCTAACAATACACACATTGTAAGCATGCCCTATGGGACAAGCCTTTTTTTACTCTTGAATAAAATATGCATGAAGTACCGAATTGTCTCATGATATTTCCTTACACCAGAAAACACATATCGCTTCTTTACTTGTTCATTGTTACTCGCTCACCTTACGTTGCGTTTTTACTGTAAGTAGCAGTGAAATTAATCTGACAGGCATATTATTGTGTTTGCCACAAACTGCTGTCATGACATTGTGGAAATTGTTCTCTATGAGTATTTCTTCCGTGATGATCAAAAACATTGTTGAACATGAAGAATTTAATTCATTTTTCAATAATAACTTGAAGGTAAAATCAAATCTGCAACAAAGATATTTAGTGATGGCCAAAATGATGCTTCATGAACCATTTGCTGTATTTTCTCTTCCCACTAGATGGCGCTCTCTGTTCAAAAAAAAAGGGCTGAAAGCATGCCCCAAAGCAAACCAAGAGCACCATCTAGTGGGGGCAGAAAATATGGTTCACGATGATGAATTTGCCCATCGCTAGTTCATGGTGGTTGCTTAATTTATTATTATCAGACAAATAATTAGTCACAGTACTTTAAAGTCATCATGTTTGCAAAGAGGCAGGTCCTTCGTTTGGATTCGGAAGAGGCTTGTCGGTAGACTGGTAGGTAGTGGGTCGCTCTTGATGGATGTTAAATGAACAGTTTGTCAACATTTGAATACATTCTTCCTTGGGCTTGTACTGTTTACCATTGTTTTTGGTTCCAAAAGTGTCTCGAAAACAGAGCCAGACACTTCTAAGTCATAATTTCCATAAATTTTAACGGATGACGTTCACAATACAGTGGCAACATCTAAGATTAAAGTAGACACTCGGTTGTGTAGCAGTAGTGTGTTTCTCTACATGATCATGTAAGTAATGTAAGTAAGAAACAGTCACTGTTTTAACTCACGTTTCTCCTGGATTTCATCCATAAAAATTTACAAAATAGACTTTTGGACCTAAAAAATGGAGCTCATCAATGCAGCAGAAGCTTCTCCTCATCACCTCGCTTTGGCTTAAAGGCTGCTTCAGGGTCTGCTTGAAGATCTCACCTGCTCCCTTTCCAAACTTCACTTCATTGTGTCTGACCCCAAAATCTCTCCTGTGACTATTATCTTATTTGCCTTATGTTTTACATTTATTTCTCCAGTTGAGATTATAAATTTAAAAAAGCTTTTTTTTAAAAAAAAAAAAAAAAAAGTGAAAATCTCTGAGATATAGAAAAGCATTTATTGTCTTCAAAAATAGACGAATCAATATTTTAGCATCTTTTAAACGGATTCAGTGTGTATTTTTGATGAAATTATCAATATTTTCCATTTAAAGGGACAGTGTCAATATCTTCCATTTAAAGGGACAGTGTCAATATTTTCCATTTAAAGGGACAGTGTTACGCGCAGGAAGTTTACACAATCTGTCAGTTGTGACTGTGTGGCCATGTGTGGGAATGGCACAGAGCCATTGGGGCCACAGCTGTCTCACACTCGACCTGAATCACCAGCCATGGACCAATTTGTTTGCCTTTTTCGCAAGTCTGCTGCACATTTCCTGTCATTCTTCCACAGGAAGTCAATAGAACAGCAGCCACTCCCATCCCTCCCACGGGGAGGCACTCCGGGGTCTGGGTCTGGGCACTGACTTGGCACTCCACAATCACAAAGGTCCGGAGCCTTAAGGAGACACAGACGCATGCAGTAGTGGCGCGGTGACACGCCACGCGCTTAAACACGCACACACGTGCTGGAGGACACTCGAACGCCGTCACCCAGACAGAGTACCCTCTGGATTCGGAAATGTACCCCTATTTTTTCTGCTGCACCCTGCTCCTGACTGGACATCTATGCCACATCTCGACAGGTTAGTCAAGCAGAAGAGTCCGTGTAAGGGCCCTGTTTTCCTGCTCCCCCCTGTTTCTCAGCTTCGAGCCTTGTTCAGACTTTGGGGTGGCGTTCTCTCTGGGGAGTGTGTGGATTTCCTTAAAATCTTTCACATTTTGGATACTGGAGTGCCGTTAAGCTGCATCTTCGAAAGCTGAGGAGTGACGGGGATGAGTGAGCTTGAACGAATGCTTTGAACAAAATGTTTACATGCTTTAATTCCAGCTCAAAGTCCCCTGGTACCAGTCGGCAGGACAATGATAGGCGCTCATGTCACTGCGTCCTCAGGGCGTATGCAGCTCACCCCAGGTATGCCTTGTGCGTCCTACAAAATTCAACACCTTTATTTCACTGCGCAACATTCAGCGGCTTTTAAACCCTAAAGATGTTCCGGCATTGGTTTCATTTTGAAGCGTTGGTGCATTTCCCATTAAGGCCTGTTTTATCACGGGTGCTAACTTACAGCCTGTCACCTTTGAGTCGACGTGCTCTAGAACCTGATATTTCGAAACGGATGCAATAGACAGTGTCAGTACCTGAACCTGGGAGGTGATGACAGACTTTGTCATCCTCCTTTCAGATGCCCCACCAATTCTTGGGCTGTCACCCTCCCCGTTTAGCCAAAGAAATGTGACGGAATCAAAGAGTGACGACAAGACACTGTCTGTGACCGTAAAATCTGACCCGATGCATCGCACGTCAGAAATGCCAGGTGACATTTCATCGTATATGTATCTCCCTATTTTTTTAATTTCATAGTTTATTCTTTTAGTTTATTTTATTTGACCATCTCTAAACCTGCTATCCCACTGTTGTGTTTCATGTTACTGAGTATCATAAAATAACATTTCACCGCAAGTCATACTGTGTATCATTGGGATCTGACAAACAAAATCTGAATATGAATCTTTCCCCATTGTGCCCTGCTTGGGTCACTGTCCCGATACTAAACAATTCTTTTCAGTCGTAGACATCTGTACCTTTATGTTCGGTTTACATGTTTGGTTTAGCAGATTGATGGTAAGTGATGTAAACAATCAGAACCTTTGTTACTATAATAGAGAAGAAGCAGATCGAGAGTCTCAGGCAAGCCTGTCTTTTGGATTTTGTCGCTAAATCTCACCCTAGCTGATAACATCTGCTTGACTTTTCTCTTGTTTCTACTATGAATGTGTTGCATATTCATCTCTGTACAAGTACAGCTGCCACAACGTTAAGGAACACTATCAGGAACAGCAGCTGGGCGGGCACCCCACCAGGTAATATTTTTTCACGGGGGCAGGGATGAATCAGATAAAATGGCGGGAATTAGCTCTGTCATGCTGAAGCTGTTCTTTTCAGAAATGGGGGGGTAACAGGGGGCCTGGGGACCCCCAGCCCCCCCCCCCCCCCCCCATTTTATGAGTAAATATATTATTGTCCATTTATCTTGAGTTCTTGTCTGGTTTCCCCTATAAGGTAATTCGAACACGCGGTATGTGAGGAAGCCAGTGTGGATAATCCATGCTAACGATTGGCTAATGTTACAGGAAACACCAGCACAGCCAATCGTACGTCGGCGCAGGCAACGCCCACTACAGGCAGGACCCACCCCCAGGCCGTGACACCCTCCCATTCCACTAGATCAGGTCACTTCCACCATTGTTTCAGTAATAACCCCTACAAAAAAATTGGGGGGAGGGGGTTTGGCATGTACACAATAAAACGTTAAGCAGAATGGATTCTGGCATATGTATCCTGTTATTCCGGGACATGGAATCCTGTGCTTTTTATGGGCTAAAGCCAGAACAGGCAGTATAGGGGAAATGGACTGTAGTGATTATGACAACATTTTTCCGTTCAGTGATGCAACTTTGATGAGGACACGCACTTGTCCGATGATGGGCTGCGCGTCTGGATGAATGTAATGGGAAGGGCCAGTTATGCTGAGGTGGCTGCCACCGGTTTTTGTCGCCCTAGTGCTGACAACAGCTGCAAGGAAATCCGCAGTAGTGCCAGGCTCGCTCAGCAACACCACAGGGATCGTTCCCACCCCGGCTCCGGAAAACAGCCTGGCCATGATCGCCTTCGGTACACACCAAAGCGCAAACTGTTTTTTCATCACGCCCAACGGCTCCGCACGACTCAGCCTCACTTTATCATTAATTATTCAAAGAGATATCATTTTACCGCAAGGCACATTATCGAAAACGAAAACGAGGTCGGTCTTCGCATCCAGCTGTTTCGTCGTTCTTGTGTCGCTATTTATTCTCTTCCAGGAGTGATGAGTTTCATTCTTGTCCTGATCATCGTCATGGTGATTTTGGTGACCGCTGTGAATATGAGAGGACGGTGCCAGAAAAACAAGGGTGAAGGCAGGTGTTTGTGCTCGCCATAATCCAGAAAGCTCTGGAATTTTCTGAACTGTTTGGCGGATATCATGTAGTGAAAAGCTATATGCAAAATGAATGAACTTTGTCAGCTGATGTCTGTTTGCACTTTTGACCAAAGTACTTAACCCAAACTGCTTCAGCTTCAGTGTCTACAGCTACGTCTGCAGTGCAACAAAAATATATATTAATATTATGGTGACCTTAGAAGCCTCTTCTAGGAGGAGTTGACTTGCTGGTCACTATCACAGCCTTTGGAGTTGAGGATCAGGGTCCTAGCAGATTAACTGCAATGTCGAGGGATCTCAGAGTAGAATGGGTGAGCTCTCCTTCTCTTTTACAGGTAAAAAGATCTGTGATTCTGTGGTGTCAGAAGGGTATGTACGCCTGATAGCATAGCATAGCATGCTAAGACATGCCTGAAACATTCAACGCAAAGTTACGCCCATTAGCATTTTGTTGCCTGTCTGCTGAATGGATGACTGTATCTTTTACCCCCCAGCAACGTCCCAATTCCCGGCAGGAAAGAGAGCATAACTTTGGTGTCTGTGAAGATGATAAACGCAGAAACAGGTGAGCACATCCCCATGCGCGGGGTGGTAAACGGTATCCAGGGGCGTATACAGGGGTGGGGTCACGGAGACACTGTCCCCAGCGGAAAGCTGATTGGCTACAAGAGTGCCTCCTCCCCTGTCACTCACTGATTCAAAACATATCATTGGCTAATGATAAGCTTGAGCCCTCTATATGAATTATGCCCGCTCTTTTGCTGCCCCCCTTATGTTATCCGCGGGAGACATGGTATGAGCATGTGTGTGTGTGCGCATGCAGTACGAGTGTCTCATCTTGTCTACATCCCTCCAGATATAGACACTCCACTGATCCAATCAGGTAACAGCATCCTTCAGGACAGCGAGGACCAAGAAATACTTAAGGACCTGTTGAACAGCAAGGTGGGTCCTCGCAAACCACTTTACACAACATAACAAACTTCAATATTCCAGTATTTCCCAGTATACATCCCTTACTGAATGTATAATTCCTGTAGGGGACTGCAAAGTCAGTAGTGTATAACATTATACATCATACGCTTTTATCTGTTTTTCTTCCTGTGTGGAGTGGGGGAGTATGATGAAAATACGCCTGTTGTGTTACAGACAAAATATATTGAGTTGGGGAGCGTTGCATTGTGATGATGTATGACTTTATTTTTGACCACGTCATTGTATTTTACTTTTAGGTGTGAGCACGGTGTGACCAGTCTTGCTGAACAAGAGACCCTCATAGTCACTGTGAGCAATAAACAATTGATACATGCACAACTGACGTGTCCGAATTTCATATGATTTCATTTAGCCCACTTGACACGTGCCTGAAAACGCTGACGCTGAATTTATGGTTTTATCTTCTAATGGCTTAATGTTTACAAACTGGGCCTTTTTGTGTGGCAATCCTTTTTTTTTTTAGATGCATTTCAATCATTGGTTTTTAATAAGCCTGTCATCTCGCAGTAGGTGTACTGCCTGCATACTTGATCGCCTTTATTTTTTCATTCTATTCATACGCACGTACACGCACGCGCATGGACAGTGGTCAGGTTAAGCTATTTCCAGCTGGCATCGGTAATCGCAGAGGGGGGGTCTCAGTCCACCTGCCCATGTATGGACAGCGCTGGATCCACGTCCCCCGCCCGGCGCTGGGACGCCACCGTCGCCGAGGAGAGATGAACGGGACCAGCTTCCGCTTCCTGCTCAACATGGAGGAAAATGTCAGCTCCGCTCGGCGGCGGTGTTAGATTTCCCTTCGCCATGCAATTATTTCGCCTGCTTTCGGCACTTGGGTAACGGACGGGCTTTAAGTGCGAGCGTGTAATAATGCGTCGTGCAAAACACGGCTCAAGCAACCAACACTGGGAAAAAAGCGGCACAATCGGCGATCCACAAACAAGGTTATGCCTCTGGACGTGCATTTAAACATTAAATAGCCGATCGGGTCTGTTAGCGGAAAATCAAGCCCCTGCTCCTTCCACTGCCAGCTGCTTCCTTTCTGCCGATATAAAGGGGGGTGATCGCGGTTTGAAAGATTCGAATTAGAAATGGATAAAGAGGAATCGGAGCGGCTGATAGAGAAGGCGAAGCAGTGTCTCCGCTTCGGGCGCAGGGACCGGGCGCTTCAGCTGCTCTATGAAGCGCAGAGGGTCTACCCCAGCACCCGGGCGAGAGGTAATGTTTATGGGGACGCTGAGTGCGCCCTGTCGGTGTGTGTGCCTGTTTTACTGTGTGACATCCCGTCTGGATGCACATCTCCTACCTAATACATCTAATCTGCCTCTTGCGAAGTGTCATGGAAGTGCCGTCACGAGTCATTGTATAATACAGATAAAGGGATGATGTTTACTGGTGAAAATGTGCCAGGTATGAATCGACAGACAGATGTTACAATAATATTGCTACTTGCCCTGGGGCCACTGTGGAATCTTATGTGCCTGGAATTGTAAGCACAGAGGAATGATCCTTTAGTAGATCTCTGATCACTCCACTATGACTGTAAGTTATTGGTAGGTACGCTGGTGATTAGTTGGGGGAGAACTTGCCAGCCACTGACCAAACTAGTGCATATGTAAACCAATGGGAATTAAGCTAATTCACCAGGTTCACGAGGACATTAACTCTAATTTTGCAGTGGTTTATAACTCCACTCTGAGGTATTATATTCCACACGTCATTGGAGACTCGTCCTGCAATCCCAAGACATGCAATTAGGAGAAATGGTGTCTCTGTATGAGTGTGATGGACTGGTACCCCGCCCTGGTACCCCGCCCTGGTACCCTTCTGGGACAGAGTCCAGACTGCCTGTGACCACATACTGGAAAATCGGTTATGGAAGACGCATGGATCTTTTAAAATGGTAACTTTTAAATATAAATTATATGTTGTCCTTTGGAACTTCAATAAATCGATCAGGTATATATATATGCTTTGCAGTTTGATTTACAAGATTTCAAAAAGTAATTTTTCATGGGTGTCTCCATCCTCAACTCCTTTATCCAGTACGATGGAATTATAATTTATCAGTATGTCAGAAAGTGAACATATTACACTGACCCCTTCAGGGAGACCATCCACATTTTTCCCGAGGGACTGATACATCTTACAGGTTGACGTTTTAGCATCTGGATATTTTGGCCGCGCTCTGGTAGCGGGGTGGTGCTCCCTTGGGACCTGCAGAAAGTAACTCTGGTTATACCTCCTCGTCTGAAGCCTTTGTTTGACTCCATCCATGGGAGTCAGTCTGAAATGCTGGATTCCTTCTTCCTTTGCTCCTCGCCTCCGGAGTGTTTCCTGCAATATATACCAGGAAGTAAATCAGGAGAGGATGGACGTGTTGGCGACCAATCCGGGCGCGACAACAATGGAGAAATCTGAGCCATTGTATTAAACAAAACCGCTTTTATGGCACAGTGCAGGAAGTCCGTCAGTCTCATTCCCAGTGATCAGAATGTCATACTGTAGGAACCGTCCAGTCATCTTAGAGCTGGGAACCTGCCGAATTAATTATTATTAACGATTCTTAATGTTTAGAGCTAAATAAGTCTCTGTTGTGATTTTCCTGTCTGTGCAGAATAAAAGTCACAGGCTGTGTGATTCAGACCAGGGTTACAGCATAAAGGTCCCTGTGGATTTTGTGAAAGTGCCAGCTAACATCCCTGGTCTAAGTGCAGGGAGACATAATGTCCATTTGTCTTCTGACCATTTGTCAAGGGGGGGGGACCTCTCCTGGGTAGCAAAGGTCCTTTGGTTGGGGTGCACCCCGGACGGCACAAACGGGGGCGCCACCCCCATCGCAGGGTACATCCACACGTAACTGCCTGTCTTTGGACCGCTGGAGGAATCCGGACTACGCCAGAAAAAACCCAGGTGGCACAGTGAGACCAGAGGTGGACATTTCAGGTCCGGAAAGTAAAAATCCAGACCAGGATTTTGTTTTAACAAACCTTTTGAATACTATATGACTGTAACTCTTTATGCTGAACTGGTTGGTTGAAACAAAATCCTGGTCTGGATTTTTACTTTCTGGACCCGAAGTTTCCACCTCTGAGTGAGACATACAGCCTCTTCATCGACAAAGCAGGGTGTGATTCATTTAAATTTTCATTCTCTGTAAGTATCTCTGGATCAGATTAATGTCACTTAAGTTATTATTATTCTTACGACCTTCTTTCAACCATCAAAGGTCAGTGTTTCAAATAGGGCAGGTGGCACTCAGCCCGTGCTGGAGAAGGAGTGCTCGTCCTTGCCTGAATCTTCACCGTGTGCCTGCCTTTTCCCCCAGTTCTAATTGACGCGGTCCTGAGGGATGAGGGTGGCCCCACTGAGGAGGTCCACGCTCACGATGCTCGTGGGTGGAGCTCGAGGGAGGAGGATGGCAGCAGGGGAAGCGAGGAGAAGTTCAACGAGGATCAGCGTCAGGGGGTCCTCAGGTGAGGATTTTCACCGTCCTCTGTACTTCTTGGTGTTGGAGCTGGTCTCCGGCAATGGAAGACGACGTAAAACAGGTACACACGAGCACGAGTACGCAGATCGAGAAACACCCCAGGTCTACTTATTACATTTGGTAATGTGTAGACAAACAGTTGTAGCTCAGAATTTGGGTTAAGGCTCTTCTCAAATGTTTGTCTACTTCAAACTTTCAGGATAAAGAAATGCAAGGACTTCTACGAGATCCTCGGCGTGGCCAAGGACGCCAGCGACGAGGACCTGAAGAAAGCCTACAGGAAGCTGGCACTCAAGTTCCACCCTGACAAAAACTGTGCTCCTGGAGCCACAGATGCTTTCAAAGGTAACCCCAGCAGAACCAGGTATCCCACAATGCACCACTCGGACAAATCACTGAGCGACATAGTTTTTAAATTGTGTTCTGAAATGTTGTTGTATGAGCGTATTACTGTCGTGTCATCAGTCAGTATTTATTGCGACTTCTGTAAATTGTAAATTATACCAAAATAAATCAGCTGTAGAACTTTGCCAGCGTAGTTTCTGATATGCAACTTTACTAAAAAGAAAAACTTGCTTCCTGTAACTTACGTGAAGGGCTATTTAATCCTTGTTCATGTGAGGCAGATTTGCAAAGGCTTTGGTGAATATGCTTTTTGAAACGAGGGAAGTTCAGTTGAAGACTAGCATGCTCGAGTACCAGGAACCATCGGAATGATTGTGACCCGGTCGCCATGGTGACCGCAGCCATAGGGAATGCGTACGCGGTCCTGAGCAACCCAGACAAGCGGAGGCAGTACGACCTGTGCAACGAGGCGCCGTCGGCCGAGAGCCCCCGGCACCAGACGGCCCACCCCGCCCCCGGACCCCACCGCAACTTCGCCCGAGACTTCAAGGCGGACATCTCCCCCGAGGAGCTCTTCAATGCTTTCTTTGCGGGCCGGTTTCCCACAGGTTAGCAGTCTGCCTCATTCAGCTCTCGAGCTGCGGCATCTTTGGTTTTATACGCCTCCTGTTTGGCCTGAAAAGAGGCCCAGTATCCATCTCCCCCAGAATTAGCCCAGTACCCTAGTAACACAGCATCACAAAGAACACATTAGCATTTTAAAGCTTTTTTTTTTTTTTTTTTTTTTTACAGTTTACTGTAACACCTCATTTTTGCACATTGAATTATAGTTATTTGGGTGCTTTTCCAGCACTTGTGTCCATTGCAGCTTGAATGATTGAAATGTAATCGAGGTCTCTGACTCGGCCGCATTAACTTATGGATTTTAATTCATTTTGTAGGCTACAGTTTTCTTAATTATTGATCGACTTGCTTGTTTAAATTGTTTTAATATATATTTTCTTCACTTTTTTCTGATGACATTTTGTGGCACTTTGAGATTTATTTTAAATGTAAAGTGCGTTACAAATAAAATCAATTATTATTATTATTATTATTATTATTATTCCGGTAAAGGTGCTGTGTAGTTGGCCAAAATGCTATCAGCTGCTGTGCCGCGTCTACAGTCCCCTGGCCCACGCGCTCTGCGTTTTCCACAGGAAACGTCCACGTGTACACAAACAGGGGCGCCACCTACACGCACTACTACCAGCCGCGTCGCCGGCGTGCCCAGGAGAGACGCGAGGAGGAAGCGGAAGACAACCGCAGCCAGGTGAGCGGAAGGTGCTTCGTTAGCGTAGCGGCCATACCGGATATGGGCAGCTGAAGCCCTTACCGGTTTAGACGGTTGAATTTATACTGGGCCCTCTTGGAAATGGGTTGCTGGCAGGTCGGTGGCTTGACTTGTGCCCCAAATGCTAGACTGATTAATTAAACCTACTGTTGTGCTCAGAAATAGCCCCACCTGGCAGTCGCTGGTATATAATATTTGCTGATGTGTTATTTTCTGCTGAAGGACAATGATAATTTACTAGTGGGCTGTTACAAAGCCATCTGCTGATTGAGACAGGTCGGTAGGTCCCTGACACAAGGTCCTAAGTGCTACGGTGCCTCTCTCTTTACTGAAGGCTTCAGTCTCTCGTCCCGTGTGCTGTCAGGGGGGGTTCTGCAGGAGCAGTGTGAGGCCAGCTGGATGTATTTGTTTGGTCATTAAGGAGACTTTCGGCCCTGCATGACCCCTAGTGGGGGTGTGTGTGCCTGGTTATATGTAATATATGAACTCTGGGTGCAAAATCAGTATCAAGCCTGTGACTCTTGTGACATTGCTTTGTTTCCCACGGTGACAGTGAGGTCCAGACCTCGGTTTTATCCCAGTATTGTTCCCGCTAAGCACCGTGTTGACAGAGTGCAGGGCCATTTAAATGCATGCGAGTTGCCCAAAGGCAGTTCTGTTGCGCCGTTAAGTTGGATGGTGTCCAAGGCAGAGTGCTGGTGTCTTTACAGAACACCTTCACGGCCTTCCTGCAGCTGCTGCCCGTGCTCGTGCTGATCCTCATCTCCGTCTTCACCCAGCTCATGGCCACCAACCCCCCCTACAGCCTCTTCTACAAACCGTAAGTCGCCGCTCGGCCGCAGCAGGGTGCGGGTTCTGCGCGGAGCTCGGCCTGCAGAACCACGGCACTGCACCGCAGGCTGAGGCTGGGGGTCCGGTTTGAGAGAGATCAAGAACCTGAAATCGTAGCAGTAAGATGCCTTCCTTCCTTCCTTTCCTCCCTCATAAACGTCTGTATTCCTTGCAATTATGGCACAAGAATTTTTCACTGCGTTCCCCGGAGCACCTGACACAATAAAACTCCATGGGAGGCGGTGCTCGGATCGGTTAACACAAAAAAAGATTTTTATTCGTTGCTGTTAAGTTCGTCGCTTGCTATCGTTCTCCTTTTTCAGCATTTCTCCACTAACTATGGTGTTTTCTAACAGTTCTTGAAACATATTATTCTTGTGTGATTTCTTAAGTCTAGTCCTTCACCCCTAGAGCACTGAAAAATGGTGGTTCCTATCCATGTAACGATTTCAGATAACCAGTAATCTATATATTTTGATGCAGCTCAGCAAGTACAGTATTGCGCTAACGCACACAAACGTTGTGGGTTCTGATCCCACCGAGCACACATAAAATTGTAACCCATCTATTGTAAGTAGCTTTGAATAAAATCAGATGAGTGCATGTAAATGTAAAATGTAGTGAAAACCAGTTTGATAGCGTCACTCCTTCCAGTCTCATCTGATTCTTTACAACACCTGAGTTTTGTTTAGCAGTAAATTGTTGCAGATCTGAAGCAGAATATTGGTGGATCACTCAGTAGTTTTCTTTTTTATTCCAAAATGCATGGACCCAGTCTGTCTGCCGCCCTCTCTGCAGGACTGCTAAAGCTTGTAGCGTAAATGTCTGTTTTATCAGAGTGACCTCACGCAGGGGACCCTTGTCTGTTATTGTGGAACCAAATGGTGCACTAGATAAAACCAGTGAGATGGAAAATGATTGTTAACCCTACCAACCATGGGTTTTGAGGCATTATTCCTGCTGCCAGTACTGGAAACCGCTGTTGTTTTTGGTGTGTGGGTGTGTATCTATGTTCCATGCTCTGTGGGTGTGTATCTATGTTCTATGCTCTGTGGGTGTGTATCTATGTTCCATGCTCTGTGGGTGTGTATCTGTGTTCTATGGACTGTGGCTGTGTGTATCAATGTTCTATGGACTGTGGCTGTGTGTATCAATGTTCTATGGACTGTGGCTGTGTGTATCTATGTTCTATGGACTGTGGGTGTGTATCTATGTTCTATGCTCTGTGGCTGTGCGTCTATGTTCTATGCTCTGTTCTGCATTAGTCTCTCTCCACTGAATAGGTCCATGGGCCTGGTAGTTTCCAGGGAGACGCAACACATGGGTGTCACATACTATGTGGACAAGGGCTTCCAGAAGGAGTACAAAGGGGCTTCTCTGCTGGAGCTTGAGAAGTCCGTGGAGAATGATTACATCGAGCATCTGCAGAGCAGCTGCTGGAAGGAGAAACAGCAGAGTAGGTCTCCAGTTCTCTATCCATTTGAATCCCCCCTTTCCTGAGTAGGTGGGAAGGCTCCTTTTATAGGTCCAGAACCTTATGACATACGGTGTCACCCATCTAAACGGTGTCACCCATCTGACCTTTGGGATGAGCGTGTGTCATTTAGCAAGAAATGTGACTTTGTAGCAAAATGTGGAGGCCAAGCCTACAGCGTGGAGACTGGTCCTCAGATGAACGATTAGCATTTGGAGCGGGGTTTCGGAGCTGTCTCACGTGGTGATGCATCGGTTCGTGTTCTCCCTCCTCTTCCTCAGAGTCGGACTTGGCCAACCTGGCCCAGCTGTACCGGGACGAGAGGCTGAAGCAGAAGGCCGAGATGATGAAGATGGACAACTGTGAGAAGCTGTCCCGCATAATCGAGCGACAGAGGGGCGAATGAGAGATGGCCCCCACACCCCGAATCTCCCCTGGGTGTCCGGCTAGCGACGGCCGTGATCTCTGATCCTTATTTCAGTTTCTTCTTATTTATCGTTAACCGCTCACGTTACGCTACGACGGCTGCGGACTTTCCAAGCAGTCCGAATTTATCTTCTCACTGAGCGGAAAAACAACAGCATGTGAATACGGGCGCAACTCTCTCTCAGCCCTGAGATCTGCTAGTTTTATCTCCAGAGCATGACTGGAGGAGACAAACAGTACCTTCACTTAGGGCTCCTAGAAGCTTGTCCATTTCCTTACATTAAGGAGTAGTGTCACTAAACAGGGGCAAGTTCACATCGTAAACCCCTCCCCTACCCGCAGCGTCTTCTCTTCGTAACTTATTGTAGTGTTTCCAGAATCCATTTTATTTCTCAGAGTCGTGCGTGAGACTGGTTTGTTGTGCAAGCTAGGTACTTTATTCTATTTATGGACCGAGTTCCTGGCAGGAATATGACGCAGAGATGCAAAGGATCCAGGCCGGTGCAATACGAGCTTTCTGGGGGAGTTTTAACTTCAGGACGACATGCCTTTAGCTAACAACCCAGATACCTGTATGCTGGTCCTAAACTTTCAGGAATGTGAGGGGATGGGTACTTTAAGGGAATATTAGGGAACCTTCGCATTAAGGTCCATGAATGCTTTCACATAATATAAATTTGCACATTTGAGGGGGGTTAAAATGCTATTCTAGTACACTATACTGTATATAACAGACGTCTTGTAGCTGTGTGGTCAGGAATTAAGATTCCATACTCATACTTGCATTTATGATAATATATGATTTATGATAAAATCCTGAGTTCACTGATCTCTTTGAGAAGGAGGATGATCTCTGTTGCTCCTCCTATACACACCCTCCCCCCCCGTCCGTCCGTCCCAGATGCATGTGGGATGCTCTGATCTCCAGCCCATCCCCTGTACCCCCAAGCTCACAGCGTCGCAGTGTTGACGTGTGGACAGCCTGTCGGCATCCGTCGGATTGTTACATTGAGTTGTGCTTGGATTTGAAGTGGACTTGGATCCCTGGGTGTGTGCCCCGATCGCTGTGTTTCTCGGGGACACGCTCGTCAGTCGCGTGACTTTGTGCCGTTTTAATAAATCTGGAGACCCGAAGTTGCGTGTGTCCGGTGGAATCTTTCCAGCGGCGGCGGGCAGA
Source organism: Hippopotamyrus pictus (assembly GCA_026781145.1). NCBI lineage: Eukaryota > Metazoa > Chordata > Actinopteri > Osteoglossiformes > Mormyridae > Hippopotamyrus > Hippopotamyrus pictus. Next base: position 1,869,727 of record JAODLC010000052.1, on the reverse strand, counting down.
TGCACGCTTGTCGGAGCAGACGGCGTGAAGTTTCATGAACCATTTGTTGTATTTTTTTACCCCACTAGATGGTGCTCTCTGTTAAGGCCTCAAAGCATACACCAAAGTAAACCAATAGCACCATCTAGTGGGGTAAAAAAATACAGCAGATGGTTCATAAAGCTTCGTTTGGCTATCACTGCATTATCCGTCGGCTCTTAAGGGTTAAGAAATACCTTTAAGAAATAAAAATAATACATGCTACTGTCCTATAAAATATTCCTAAATTATAAATCAGTACAATTCAAAACATCCATATATACATATTTTCAAGGCCTCTTCTGTCTTTACGCACTAACAATAATCAACCAACAGGTAAACATTTTTCCCGAAGCGAAGATCTCCTCAGACTCACATTTTTCATCGCGTTCATTCTCGTTTCTTAGCCATGAGCCTGATTTACCATAAATCAAAACTGTCATGCCTGACTAATACCCACCAGTTTTTTAGACTTGAGTCTGACGGTTCATTCAGCCCACAGCTTAATTAAGGCTGATTAATTAGGAGCTCAGCTGAAAGCCAGCGTACCCAGGCTGGAATCACCCACTTCCAGTCTAGACAAACTCTCTAGTCTCTGGCCAGGTAATTAATCTTACATAGTGGGGAATTTGTCTAATTAATCTGCTAGCAGATCATGCTACATACCTGGGCTCCCCTTACTTTTTAAAGGAAGGCGGTTGCACAGCCATAGTCAATGTAAGCGACTAATGAATCTCAGCAGCTGCTCCTGCCATTGTGCATCTTTTACGGGGGGGGGGACTGTTAGTGCCACCGAAACTCCCAGTAGCTTAGATGGCTGTGGGATGTCGTCTGTGCTGTAGTGCCCCCGAATTCCTGTTAGATGGCACGCGATATTTTCCATATTCCTGCCGAAATGGTGGACGGATTATCATCGAACAGCCACGGGCAGAAATCGAGGAGCTTTTTAATCAGATTTATTGTTTATGACACGCATTATGTTTTAAAAAAGTATAATCTGTACACAAGACAAGAAGACTGTACAAAACTACACACTGCACTTACAACAGCACAAGACATACATAATTACAACGTATTTTTAAAATTGGTTGTAAAAGAGATAGACATGAGCCTGTCTGACCCCCACCCCCCGAAGTCAGACAACAGAAAAACAAACACTTTCGCTAAGTTCACTTGGATTTTTTGTGACATCCTTGTTCTATCAACGTAAAACCAGGAATACCGATCTGTATCCCCTGGGTGAGATTCTTGTATGAATTCCAGAAAGAGCCGTCATGTTAGCGAGCCTTTTTTTGGTAACAAACAGGATGCGATCGCTGCGACACTCCTCCCTCTCTCAGGGATCATTTCTTCATCTTCATGTCCGCCTCGATGGCACAACGGCGCCCCCTGGTGCCGCCGTCCTGCAGAACAGCAGAGGGCCGAGTCAGGGCCGTGATGCGGTCAGCTCGACACGAACAGCGGCGATACATTATGAGAGACTATTGGAGCAATGTAAGGGTGGAATTTCAGCTTCACCTTTGTCTTCACACAAACACACACACACACACACACCTGTACTCATATCTTTGTGGGGACCATCCATTCATTTCTATGGGCAAACCCCTAACCAGCCCTAACTTTAACCACAAGTAACCAGATAAAATGCAAGACTTTCGGCATTTTTAGTATTTTGGTTACAGTCACATTTTTATAAAACAGAATTTCCCCTTGTGGGGACCAAAACAATAGTCTCCGCAAGGTCAAAAAAAGGTTTTATCACATTGTGGGAACATCTGGTCCCCACAATGTAATATATATGTAACACACACACATTACGCATCAATAAAGTGGTACAGACCATATACACCTCACCCAGTTACCACACTCCTAAGATATCACACTGTGCATTCAGCACAAACTGACTTGTAGTTAAAATTTTAATTCCATTTGCAGTTTAATTTGCATGCAAATATTTTGTGAGATGTTAGGAATTAAGTGGGAGCTGTGACCATTTGCAATATTTTTTTGTAGAAAAGCAGAATCTAAAAATGAACTGAGAAATGGAAAATGTGAATAAATATGAACAAAAATGTGAACGAGAGCCAAGGGCAAAGTGAACCGATTGTGTCAAAGGATCATTTTACATGACGGTCAGGCTAAGTCAGTGTGTACCACAAGGTGGCGCCACTTTGTTTATTTTTTTAATGGCTTGTGACGACAAACATACTTAAGAACCGGGCAGAACTGTGTGTTAATCAAATAAACACGGGGCTTTAACACGTATGTGTTTCTGAGATGCTGAGGTCACAGATACGTGCTGTATATTCTGTGAGCTAAACACTGGATACTTACAAAGAGAGAGAGAAGAAAGGCAGGAGAGGCCATGGGTACACTGTCCTGTGAGAGGACAAACGATAGTCAGACAGAGGAAACACACACACACACCATCCACCGTTCTGAGAAGACAAACGATAGTCATACAGGGAAAACACACACTGACACCATCCACTGTCCAGTGAGAGGACAAATGATACAGTCAGAAAGAGGAAACACATTGACACCCTCCACTGTCCAGTGAGAGGACAAACGATAGTCAGACAGAGGAAACACACACTGCCACCATCAACTGTCCTATGAGGACAAACGATACAGTCAGACAGAGGAAACACACACACTCATACCATCCACTGTTCTGAGAAGACAAATGATAGACAGAGGAAACACACTGACACCATCCACTGTTCTGTGAAGACAAATGATACAGAGGAAAAACACACTGACATCATCCACTGTCCAGTGAGAGGACAAACGATACAGTCAGACAGAGGAAACAGACACTGACACCATCCACTGTCCTGTGAGAGGACAAACAATACAGCTAGACAGAGGAAACACACACCCATACCATCCACTTTTCTGAGAAGACAAATGATCGACAGAGGAAACACACACTGACACCATCCACTATCCTGTGAGAAGACACACAATACAGTCAGAGGGAAAACACACTGACATCATCCACTGTTCTGTGAAAGGACAAACTTTACAGTCAGAGGAAACACACACTGACACCATCCACTGTCCTAAGAGGACAAACGATACAGTCAGACAAACACACACATCATCCACTGTCCTGTGAGAAAACAAACGATACAGTCAGAGGAAACACACACATCATCCACTGTCCTGTGAGAAAACAAACGATACAGTCAGAGGAAACACACACTGACACCATCCACTGTCCTGTGAGAAGACAAACGATACAGTCAGAGGAAACACACACATCATCCACTGTCCTGTGAGAAAACAAACGATACAGTCAGAGGAAAC
>JAODLC010000052.1:1851730-1866297 GCA_026781145.1 Hippopotamyrus pictus | reverse complement strand
ACACACTGACACCATCCACTGTCCTGTGAGAAGACAAACGATAGTCAGAGGAAACACACACATCATCCACTGTCCTGTGAGAAAACAATCGACTTTGTGCAGTCAGACTAAAATCATGTCAGACACAATATCCAGTGAGTGAGGAGAGAGACACACACATAAGATACATGCAGGTAGAGAGAAACAGGCACCCAGAGCCTGAATGGCAGCAAAACACCCAGTGGACAGAGGAAAAGCGAAGAGAACCACAGGAAATGGGGTCACAGGAAGACATGAGAGAAAGCTGCCACCCCGAGTCTTCCACAGGGCATCACTCATGAGTGAAAACACCCATGGAAACGGCAGACAGGCTGACTGGAGTGGTGTATTATTCAGGGGGTTACGGGGGGAATGTGGCCAGGAGCATTCGGATAATGACACGGAAGCGGGTGGGAAAAGGCAGAGCTTAGGGGCATAGAGTCAGGGTGTTGCAGGAGTGTTATACTGACATATTACTGCTCTTGTAGGGGGGTGCTGTGTCTGTGATCAGAAGGTCGCCAGTTCAAATCCCAATGTCAGCAGAGTGATTTCACCATTGGGCCCGTGAACAAGATCCTTAACTCCTAATTGCTGGCTGACCCCACCTTCCTAACTGTACATTGCTTACTGTCTGCTAACTTACTTACTTGCCTACCCCCCAATATCCGATCCAGCAGTTTTTTCTGGTATCGGCCCACTACCTATGGTGGGTATTGGATCAGTCCCATCTCTTATTATTATAATTTTTTTTTTAGTAATAGTATTTATAGCATTGGGTAGAAGTAATTCAGAAGACTTTTTCCATTTCTGTGCACATGTCCTGCTTTTTCCTTGTCATTGGGTACATTCTGTGAGGTTATCTTTGTCTGGCTGCTGGAGATGTGCTGCAGGAGGTGAAGCAGACGGCCTTCTGGGTAATGGGTGTGGAATGGAGCGATACCAAGACCAGGGCACTCTCACAGAAGTGCGCATGCGCATGGCGGATGCAAGCAAATGAGACACATGGCAACAGGATGGCACAGTGCTCATGCAACTGCTGACATGGGCGCCTGCACAGACGGGGGAGTCCTGTCTGTACACCCCCCACCCACACACACACACACACACAATTTCAGTTACTTCCCCATCACATTTCAGTTGCTCATTCTGTATCTTCCCATTGTTCTTCCTGATTAATACCCTCTATCCCTGTCCCTATCACAACCTCACCTTTGCCCCCCCCCCCCGTATACAGGAGGTGTGCAAAGTGATTTTTTTTTTTTATAAGGAATCTGGTACAAAAATATTTTGATAAGTGTAGCTTTCGACAAATATTCTTCAAGTACAGTTAAAATGTGGACTATTGATATATTAAACACTAGAATTCCCTGAAAAACGAGATTCTCCTCACGCGGGTTGTCCGCTGTATCTCCCCACACAAGCTGTCATCCACGAATACGGGGGACCATAGCGGAATGATCTTTTTCACGTTTTCATCTTTTTTGAACTATTGGTATTCCAGACCATATCTTGGTGTTTCTGACCACTTCTCAGCATTTCTGATCATATCTCGTTGTCCCAGACTGCCTCTCAGCATTCCTGACTATATCTTCTGCTGCTTTCTGCATCCTCTGGTTCACCAGGACTTCAGAATTCCACTTCGTCATGTTTAGTCAAATCAACCGTGTCCCTCCTTCCTCTACTCCAGGATCGAGGTGTCTGCTGTGATGTGCTGGGTCTCTGCAGCTCTTACGTTCTTCTTTCTACATTTTATAAGCAGCACCTCATCAGCAGACATATGAACGATCTTCTTCATGTTCTTCAGGAACCTCTCCTGCACTGAGAGCTTTGACGTAACTCACAGACCGCTGTCTGTAGTCCTGAAGACTTTGTCTCCAATCAGGAGCTTTGAATGTTGGGGCATGGGGGGGGTCAGCAAAGAGCATTGTGCAGATGACTAGAAAGTGTACCTTTAGGGGTTGCAGGAAGATACCCAAACTGGAAGCAGAACAGGATGCATGTTCCACTCCCAACCACGGACCATGGCCTCCTCATGACCACCTAGTCCACAGGGTGCCAATGACACGCACCCCCACGCACCCCAGGAAGGGATATGCAAATAGACAACTGACCAAATGACACACCCCCCAGCCCCCAGATCCACTCTACCTTTGATCTGAGTAATATTTACAGTCCCAACTCGGAATCCTTCTCTGAGTTCCCTGGCATGCTCCTTAATAAAGGATACCTGATCCAGCCATCTCCTCTCCAGACGTGGCTTTTCCTCTACACCGTGAACAGGTTTCCTTGACTGACATCCGGACTCTTTCAAACTGCGCTACGGCAAAGCTGAGAAGCTGATACGCGATTTGAGAAACGGCAGAAATTGGGAGCAAACCGGCTAGCCATTTACGAGCGGGTGCCTCCCTGGTGCTCCTCCGAGCTTGTGAAGTCCATCTGACGTATTTCTTTGCTTTGTGATGATGTCCACACTGAAGGAAATAAAGACATCAAAAATATATACATTTATGGGACAGATAATAGACGGCTGTCCTCAATATTGGTCGTATCAAATACCGTTAATTCGATGATGATATTCAAGATTTCTACAAAGATGAACGATAAGTCATTAGATGTCATCTTCTGACCAAGCAGAGCTTCTGGGGCTCACAAGCTGAATGCGGCAAGATGCCTCCATCTTTAATTACACAGGAAGCACGGGAAGAATCTATCAATAATGCTGGGTGAAGCTGGACTTGCCTTCTCTGGATTCGAGGGTGATGTTACTCCAGTTGACACCGCGCTGCTTGAGGTCAGCAGGTCAATGCCGTGAGTGGGCTCACAGGACGGGGGTGAGGACAAGCACAGAAGGCGTCTCGCAGGTTGGGGGCGCTATCCTCGACTCACGGGAACTTCGTACCGACTGTACACTCTGCCTCCTCTCATTCACTGATTTGACCTGATGTCTCGGTTCTCGATTTTATGCTTTGGTGTTGTCTTAAGTGTTTCAGAGTGTGCTAAAAAAAGGCCCTAAAAATCACTTTTCCACACCTCCATTCTCTCCTTCCCTTTTACATTCTTCCCCCACCTCCCCTTCCCTCCCATCCTGTCCCTGTATCCTCTCTCCTCTCCCCTCCCCCACCTTGTCAGAGGAGTCCTGCCTGCGGGCGGAGTCGCGCCCCCGCAGGCTCTTGGCGCTGATGCCCGACTCGGACGTCTGCATGATGAGCTGCGTGGCCAGGAACTGCTGCACCTGCTCCAGCACGTCGCGCTGCATCTCCAGCGCCATGTGGTAGACGTCGTGGTCGGAGCTGTTATACATGACGGCGTTCTGGAACATCAGCATGATGTCGCGCTGGAACTCGGCCGTGGTGCGGATCAGGCCCGTCTCGATGTTCTTCTTGATCGTGGAGAGGTCCATCGGCCTTTTGGAGAGAAAGGGAAAGGGAGGGAGGAACCAAGGATGAAGAGAACGAAGTATGAGAACGCACAGAGGAGGGGGTGGGAATACAGATAGAATTGGGATGAAGAAAATATAACAGAGAATAATGTGTATAGAGGATTAACATAAAGGGGATGATGGGTGAGAATGAAGAGGATGTGACTGGAAATTTGCAGGAAGCGATTAAGCGGATTGAAGTCGGGTACATAAAAAGATGAGGGAGAAGCAGAGCAGAGGAAACACACCTCACCTGTGCACGATGCTGTGGTACCCCGGCGCTATGTCGTCTGTCACTGGCTGCAGGAACACGTTGGCGTACCTGACCGGGACAACACCACGCGGCCATTAATCACTGAGACTGGCCGGAGACCTTCCTCACCTGCCCTGGGGTTCCACAGACGACGGCCACCTGTGATTGGCTGCGGCCCGCCACACCAGCATGATGGCTTTCTTCCAGATCTTCTGTGCCTGGATGGCTTCCTGGTCCTCACTGCACATGGAGCTGTTAACGGGGGTGGGGAGGGGTAAGATGCTCTCAGAGGGTACTGAAAATACACACACAGGCTGGAGAACTACAGGAACAGGCAGAAACACAGACACGGGCTGGAGAACTATAGGAACAGTCAGCAACTCAGACAAAGGCTGGAGAACTACAGGAACAGGCAGAAACACAGACACAGCCCAGAGAACTAAAGGAACAGGCAAAAACACAGAGACAGCCTGGAGAACTACAGGAACAGTCAGCAACTCAGACAAAGGCTGGATAACTACAGGAACAGGCAGAAACACAGACACAGCCTAGAGAACTACAGGAAAAAGCAGAAACACAGACACAGCCTGGAGAACTATAGGAACAGTCAGCAACTCAGACAAAGGCTGGAGAACTACAGGAACAGGCAGAAACACAGACACAGCCCAGAGAACTACAGGAACAGGCAAAAACACAGAGACAGCCTGGAGAACTACAGGAACAGGCAGAAACACAGACACAGCCTGGAGAACTACAGGAACAGGCAGCAACTCAGACAAAGGCTGGATAACTACAGGAACAGGCAGAAACACAGAGACAGCCTGGAGAACTATAGGAACAGTCAGCAACTCAGACAAAGGCTGGATAACTACAGGAACAGGCAGAAACACAGACACAGCCTGGAGAACTACAGGAAAAGGCAGAAACAAAGACACAGCCTGGAGAACTACAGGAACAGTCAGCAACTCAGACAAAGGCTGGATAACTACAGGAACAGGCAGAAACACACTCATAAAGGGGATCTACAGCAAAATAAAGACACACACAGGAATACTAGAGAGATACATAGGCATTGGACAACTTCAGAAGCACACATACAGAGACAGACACAGAGGGGGACTGGAAACCTGTACTCACAACTGGGAGGACGCGGGGCTGCTGGGGATGGAGTCGGCCGTGTTGTGCAGCTGCAGAGAGGAGGCCGTGTGGAGGCTACACCCGTCCTCGCTCTCACTGGCTGCTGGCTCCAACTCCGCCTCCGACAGGTAGGGCTCCGCCCCCTCGCCAGGACACCCCTCCCCCTCACCCGGGTCCCCCTCCCCACACTCCTTCATCTCCGTCCCGCTGCCCTCGTCGGCGTCGCTCCCCACGTCCTCCTCCTTCACGTCCTGCGGGGGGCAGTATTGTTATTCACGGCTTGCTGGGACATCTGGATCAGTCTCCTTCATCCATCCAGCCATCTACCCTCCGCTTATCCTGCTGCAGTTCACATCTCTTCTGTCTCCGTTTGATAATTTTCTGAAGCATCTCAGGTCACCTGAAGGGGGCGCCAGTCCAGACATACCTGAGAACCTGTGCACTGCCCTCATGCCCATTATCTATGATTATATGTGTAAATGTGCTGTGATTTCAATTACCAGTGTTATATATTGTGATGTTTTTTACCCAACCTCGGTAGCAAAAACAAGCATACATCTGTGGACTAGAAAGATTAATATTATTATTGTTGTTTGATTTCTTACACATACTTCTAAAGGCCCAGCGCTGTCTGAATTTGCCTTAATCATAATGAGGGGTCGGTGTTACTCTGAATAATGCTGAATAATCCTGTTCACTGCGGGTAAAAAGCATTACGGGTGTGACGCAGACATCACACGCAATCAGTGGGCTATGAGTGGGCCACCCCTTTAACCTGCGCTGCCCCTTTAACCTGCGCTGCCCCTTTAGCCTGGGCCGCCCCTTTAACCTGCGCTGCCCCTTTAGCCTGGGCCGCCCCTTTAACCTGCGCTGACCCTTTAGCCTGGATCGCCCCTTTAGCCTGCGCTGCCCCTTTAGCCTGGGCCGCCCCTTTAACCTGCGCTGACCCTTTAGCCTGGGTCGCCCCTTTAACCTGGGCCGCCCCTTTAGCCTGGGTCGCCCCTTTAACCTGGGCCGCCCCTTTAACCTGCGCTGACCCTTTAGCCTGGGTCGCCCCTTTAGCCTGGGTCGCCCCTTTAGCCTGGGCCGCCCCTTTAACCTGCGCTGACCCTTTAGCCTGGGTCGCCCCTTTAGCCTGGGTCGCCCCTTTAACCTGAGCCACCCCTTTAGCCTGGGCCGCCCCTTTAACCTGCGCTGACCCTTTAGCCTGGGCCGCCCCTTTAGCCTGGGTCGCCCCTTTAGCCTGGGTCGCCCCTTTAGCCTGGGTCGCCCATTTAACCTGCACCACCCGTTTAGCCTGAGCTGCCCATTTTAACCTGGGCTGCCCCTTTAGCCTGGGCCGCCTCTCTAACCAGCCAGTAGGTTATGCCTCTAGACGCCACGGGGTACCTTGGAGGGGGTTTCTGACGCACAGCAGTCTTCAGCTCCCGAGTCTGGGGAGGAGAGAGCAGCGGAGTCACGGGAGGGTGACACCGGGGACGGTGGCGTGCAGCGGAGCCCCGCGTCGTGCTCACCGGCCCTGGGTGTGTCACCACCTGGCTGCGGCCACTCCTCGCTCTCAAACTTGATGGTGACATGTGGGGAGGCGGGGCTCTGTTCCCTTGGGCCCTCCCCCCTGCTGGTCCCGCCTTGTGTCCCTGCCTCAGGGAGGGGCGACGCTGGCCGTGTCAGGCTGGTGATGACAGCGGAGGAGGAGGAGGAGGAGGAAGGGGCAGGGCTCAGGCGGGAGTGGGCAGCAGCTAAGATGAGGGTCGTGGCAGCCACGGGCCGGCACTTCTCCTCCAGCGGCTCCGTCTTGGCCTCCACGGCGGCATTGGTGACCGACGTAACCGGGGAAACGATGGGCGGGGCCGCGGGGCCTGGCTCCGGCGGCTTGAAGGGCCCCGCCTCCCAGGGGCCCGTCAGGGTGTGGCTGTCGGCCACCTCCTCGCACAGGGACAGAGCGGCCTCCACCGCCGCCGCATCCAGCGCCTCTGCGTTGTCGTCCACCTGCGGCGCCCCATACGGCCCAGTCAGGAGACCTCATTATCAAAAGCACAGCGCCCCCTAAGGGCGTGGAGTCTCTGTATATTTTTAGTCATAGGGGAGGCAGCGGCTTTGTGACATAGAAGAATACGCCGTTATGTGATACAGATTCTGTATTGTTAATTAAACTATTATTAATTAGCACTCATCATCAGTGTCTGAACCAGCTGGTAACAATTTTGTGTATCTATCTATCTATCTATCTATCTATCTATCTATCTATCTATCTATCTATCTATCTATCTATCTATCTACACTAAACAAAAATATAAATGTAACACTTTCGATTTTGCTCCCATTTTGCATGAGCTGAACTCAAAGATCTGAAAATTTTTCTACATACACAAAAGATCCATTACTCTCAAATATTGTTCACAAATCTGTCTAAATCTGTGTTAGTAAACACTTCTCCTTTGCCAAGGTAATCCATCTCACCTCACAGGCGTAGTATATCAAGGTGCTGATTGGACAGCATGAGTATTGCACAGGTGTGCCTTAGACTGCCCACAATAAAAGGCCACTCTGAAATGTGCAGTTTGATCACACAGCACAATGCCACTGATGTCGCAACGTTTGAGGGAGCATGCAACTGGCATGCAGACTGCAGGAATGTCTACCAGAGCTGTTGCCCGTGAAATGAATGGTCATTTCTCTACCATAAGCCGTCTCCAAAGGCGTTTCAGAGAATTTGGCAGTACATCCAACCGGCCTCACAACCGCAGACCACGTGTAACCACACCAGCCCAGGACCTCCAAATCCAGCATGTTCACCTCCACGCAGATGCAAATGAGCTTCCCTGAGACGGTTTCTGACAGTCTGTGCAGAAATTCTTTGGTTATGCAAACCGATTGTTGCTGCAGCTGTCCGGGTGGCTGGTCTCAGGCGATCCTGGTGAACATGCTGGATGTGAAGGTCCTGGGCTGGTGTGGTTACACGTGGTCTGAGGTTGTGAGGCCGGTTCTCTAACACACTGTGCTCACTAACACAGATTTGTGAACAATATTTGAGAGAAATGGGTATTTTGTGTATGTAGAAAAAATTTCCGATGTTTGACTTCAGCTCATGAAAAATGGGCGCAAAAACAAGAGTGTTGAGTTTATATTTTTGTTCAGTCTATCTATCTATCTATCTATCTATCTATCTATCTATCTATCTATCTATCTATCTATCGTCTGCCTCATCCACAAAGGAGACATTTGTACTGTAACTTGTTTCTATTCGTTTCCACATTTTTGCAGGCCGTGTATGTGTGTGTGTGTGTGTGTGTGTGTGTGTGTGTGTGTGTGTGTCTGCGGTGCGTCACCTTCTCCTCAATGATGGCGATGATGTCACCCACAGTCTCCAGGTCCAGGTCGTCCCCCATGTAGGACACGGTCACGAGGTCCTCATCGCCCAGCTCCGCCTCCTTCCCCTCGGCCGCCAGGGGGCGCTCTCCGGCTGCGGGGTTCTCGGCTAAGTCGTCCCCTGCGGGTTTGCCGAGCGTCAGTGTGAACGTGCAGTGATGAGCAGGTCCAGTCAGGAACTCAAGAATGCACATCACTGCCTCGGCTTAGAGACAGAGCTTTACTCTAATACTCCATTCAGTACTCAGAGTACTCCATTCAGTACTCAGAGGAGTACTCCATCATACTTTGTGCATAATGCAGGAGGGAATAACTGTGATTCTCACAGACCAAAGTGGAAGAGCCAAACTGAAATATGACAGGATATTAATGAAATGGGAAAGATCTGAGAGTTAGGGGGGACTGAATTAGGGCACAAATTATTACATATTTATGCGTATTTCATGCAGTGCTGAAACAAAAAGAAGAAATGAAGATGCAGACAAACAAGCTATTCTCTCCTTGTGGGTCGGACCGGCAGGGCAGGGGCGGAGCAAGGCGGTGGCCCAGCCAATAGGGACTCAGACTGGAATCCACGCACGGAATCTTGGCTTTCTGCATCCTGAAACTGCCTGAACACACTATGCAGCAGCTTGTAGGACATTCTCTTTTTGACTCGGGCATCACTCGCAAACAAATGATGGCGTAACCGATGAAGCTAAACTTAGCGATCAGCTGGGGCTGTCTGCCGTCTTCAGCAAACGCTTGGCGTGTTGAGCGTTTACTCTGAAACAGCTACAGATAGTAAGCTGTGAGTAAATCAGATCAGCCTCCCGCCCCATATAATGTTAACATGTGAGGTTACAACGAGCAGAGTGGACAGAGGATGAGTGTTAATGTCAGAAAACGGGGGTCTCATTTGTAGATGGGGAGGTGGGGGGTTGAGTTAGAGAGAGACAAAGAAGGAGGGAGGGGGGAGAGAGCGACCTGTGTTGAGCGAGCCAGGGGTGTCCGGCGCAGGGCTAATGGCCAGCGAGCCCAGGGGAGAGGGGAAGTGGGCAGGCCCGGCTTCCAGCAGACGGGACAGCGTGGGGGCACCTGGCACGTGGACAGACAGAGCGGGGGGCACAGAGAGGGTGGGGGGGCACAGAGAGGGCGGGGCATTCAGCGGGTAGGCGTGAGGCAGGCTTCAAGGACACCGCGAGACTCAGCGGTCGTGCCGGCGCAGACGGGCGTGCGCATGGCAACACCACGCATAATCAACGACTGCACAGGCGCAGACGGGCTCGCACGCGCACCAACATACACGCCGCGTAATCAGTAACTGCGCAGTCGGGCAGGCAGACGCGCACACGGTTCACATGGAGCGCGCATACACTACAGGCTAACCGCTAAGATGGTGTAAGCAGGGTTATCTGTAGAGCATGCGCTGGAGCCCGCTAACGTATCTCTGCTGCGCATGCATGTGGTTTTCAGGCGGTGCGGTCGTCACGGTTACCTGTCGCCGCCTGCGAGGCGGGCAGAGCCGCAGCCGGGAGCTGGAGCTCGGCTGCGCCGTGGGAGCCGGTCACGTGACCCGCGGGGCCGTCTCCCTCCCCGACCTGAAACGGTAGGTAGGGCGGTGAACCCCTCTGCTCCGTAATACCCCCCCCCCGCCCCACCATCCTTCCCCGCTGCCCCCCCCACCAGTCGGGGGCTGGTGGGCAGCAGGCTGCCCTTCTTCAGCAGCTCCGAGAGCAGCGGGGAAGGTGGGGGCGTGGCCTTCTGGCCCAGCAGCTTCTTCTGGGGGGAGTCATCCAGGAGGGGGCCCAGACCCGCCTCCCCCAGGCCAGGTGCTGCCGCCTCTGGCAGGGGCATGAAAACTGCGCCCCCTGGAGTCTGAGGGACGACACATAAACTTAATAATAATAATTGTATTCATTTACATTTTTTTTTATTTTGTCTTTTTTTTTTTCTTCAAAGCAACAAACTTACTTCCTTATAAGGAGGGTTAGATGACCCCTGGAGCAACTGAGGCTAAAGACCCTAATCAGAGGCCCAGAGGAGACATTACACTGCCGACCCTGGGATTCAAACCAGCAACCTTCCGGTCACAGGCACAGCGTTCTAACCTGCTGAGCCACACGGCTCCTAACTGGAACAAGAGCTGAAAAATATCAGAAAACCTCCGAAGAAAGCTTAGTATCCAGAGAAGAATACGCCTCCGAAACAGGTGATAATTATTCTCCTCCTATGAATGTGTGACTAAAATGTTGGAAGCAGCACATCAAAGCGGGACCCATAGTCAGCGGACACTCACTGGCGCCGGGACGCTGGGCTCCTCGGGGGCCGCTGGCGGCTGCTCCGCCGGGGGGAAGTCCAGGCCGGGTGAGCTGGCCCCCAGCGGGGAGCGCACTGTTACACTGGGCACACGCTTGGGGGTGTTCTTCAGTGCCAGGCGAGCTGGGGGGAGGGGGCGAGGAGAAATCCCTTAAACGCTCAGATTACGTTGAAAAACAGGCCACTTTAACTGCAACAGAACTCCAGTGAGGCTTCAGGCAGACACATGCATTGACACGTCATCACCACACGTTAATCAAGCGTGTTAATCAACTAATCAATCATTAAATGAAGTTGATTGGTCTGAATTAGGGGTCCGTGACGTCACATCAATGGCGCATGTGAAATATTCACCGGGGCAGCATGTTTTAAAAGCGGAGATGTTGAGGATAAATAAGGCAAAAAGACTTTGGTGGTGTGATGGTACTTTTTGCAGTTTAAAGTTATTAAACATAAGAATGCAGGAAATTTATACAGGATTCAAAATTTTGTTTGTCACTATTCGCCCCTCATTAATATGTTATGCACGATCTGCTGACCACATTGTTGGTGTAAGTGTCCGTATAGCATCTGGACAAACGCTAGCACCCCTCATCTGAAGCCATGCTGATTATTACGCATGCCCTCTATAATCGCCATATAATCTTGCAGCCCTAGTGTGTATTACATTTAATCGTGAGTGAGACACCGGAGGGATCGGATAATGTCCTGTACCCTGATAGGCGGCCTCTGTGGTCTTCCGCTTTAGCTCCGCCTCTTCCTCTTCCTGCTTCTCCTTCCTGTGACACGGGGAGGTAGTCATGCAGTGAGGTAACGCCCTTCCCCCACTCCCAGAACACCATGGGGGCGGCTGGAGGACATGTCTTACTGCACGATGCCCCCCCATAGCTCCTCCAGCTTGGAGTCCAGGTGTCCGGCTTGGATCAGTTCCGACTCCTTCTTCAGCCTCCTGCGGACGCGGAGGGCGGGGCTTAATGCTTGGGGAGAGGGGAGCGAGTCCCGTCTCCTCCTCTACGTACCTGTGCTTCTCCTGCGTGTCCCTGATGAAGCGCTTCAGCTCCTCGGTCCTCTCTGCTGTGAGCTTACGCACGATCACGTCCTCCACTGTTTCCACCACCTCTCCCTTCTCGCCGCGCTTTCGCCTGGAGAAGAGCATCACCTGCAAACCTGAGCAACAGCCTATCCACTGTCTACCCTCCTAACCCAGCTACACATCTAAAAATATCCTCTAAGGCAGTGTCTCCCTATCCGGGAACTGCAGACAGTCCATGTTATATGATAGTAAAATCCCTGTAATTGTATAATCATATGTTTGCTATTAACGTATATTAAAGATATAAGATTAGTATATGTTAGGATGTTAAGGTATACTTACATGCTGCTTATGAATGTTCTATGAATGCATTATGAAGGCACACTGAGTGTTCTATGAATGCATTATGAAGGCACAGTGAATGTTTTATGAATGCACTATGAAGGCACACTGAGTGTTATATGAATGCACTATGAAGGCACACTGAGTGTTTTATGAATGGATTATGAAGGCACACTGAATGTTCTATGAATGGATTATGAAGGCACACTGAATGTTTTATGAATGCACTATGAAGGCACACTGAGTGTTTTATGAATGCATTATGAATATGTGATTAATGTAAAGCATTACCAAACATTTTTTTAATTTCTAGAAATGCTGCAATTTTCACTTTACAGTGTGTAAGGCTAGGTGCTCTTACTGTTACATTGATAACAGCATCACCCAAAACCCAACCCCCACGCCTGCGTGTCATGAACAGGCCCCGATCAGACGATGGCTCAGCCACTTACTTCGGGGTTTCAGTCGTCTCGAGGAGCTCGGAGTATTGGGAAGCGCAGTGCTGAGACAAAGAGGATCATCAAGAATGTGAGGATCAGACCTACAATCCACCTCAATGCATCATATAAAGGCTGTCCTGGTCGATGACCACTGTCACTTTTTATTTTGATGACCTTACGTTCCAGAACCTGAAACACCGTCATGCGTTGGTATTAATGATATGGATACATTCTAAGAAATGCGTCGCTAGGTGAATCTGTCCTTGTACAAACATCACTGTGTACTTACACAAACCGAGATGGTATGAATTACTACATACCTAGGCTACAGTAATTTTTTTTTCTAAGTAGAAAGAGTATACCCTAAAAAAACGATTAAAAAGTACAGGAAGTACATAAACCAATAACACAGTTGTCATTGTATATAACTTATATACATTTATATAACTGGACGTGCAGTAGGTTTGCTTACACCAGCATCACCACAAACACGTAACGCGTTGTCCTACCACGTCTCCAGGTGATATGAATTTTTCCACCTCTGTTATAATCTTAAGGGACCACCGCTGTAAATGCAATCTGTCGTTGACCGAAACATTGTTATGCGGTGCATGACTGTATTTACATTTTTCATCTTGCCTGGCTGACGGCTTGGACGTTTTCAAAGTGCTACAGGTGCCATCTAGTGGCCGCGCTTAGTTTGTAAAGTAATTCATGCTGCAGCAAGCTCTTATAGCTCAGCACAGATGGGTGTGGCCTAATCAATGGCACTGTGTTTACTGTTTACTCTGACTCACCCCTACTCTCAAAAACACATGAAAAGCGGATACGGCAACAGCCAAAAAGCATTTCTGTGCAGACAGAATGATTAGCCTCTAATATCTGTGTTTTCCAATCCGGTCCTGGGGGACCCACAGCCAGTCCACATTTTTTTTCCCGACCGGGAACCGGGAGGGAGCAAAAACGTGGACTGTCTGGCAGGGAGCAAAAATGTGAAACCGGCTATGGGTCCCCGAGGACCGGGTTGGGAAACACTGTCCTATATCCTAAACGCGGCACAGGGAGTCCCATTGTTATTTTGCCCCAATCTGAAAGGTGTCTTTTGTTTCTAATAAGCAAACTTCATATTATCATGCGTTTTAAAAGGACAAGGGCAAGCAGTTTGGAAGATGAGCTGATGGACCCATCACCACCTAAAAATGCCGTTTCAGTTTTTATTGGCTTCTCCTCTAACATTTACACAGCAGTTCTGTCTGAGCTCACACAGAACCAGGAACCATTATTAAGATAAATCCATTCTTTCCCCCCATCTGTTTATCCAGTAGAGGTTCATGGCTATTCTGGGGCATATCCCAGGATACACAGGGCACCCCCCGAATGGGACGGTGCCCCTCCATCGCAGTATTTCTCCACCCCCAAACAGTCCACGTTTTAGCTCCCCCCCCCCCCCGCCCCCGCACACCTGAACCAAACAATCGAGCAACAAGAACACCGAATACCAGATACAGGAGTGTTGGGTGATGTGAGGAAGCAAAAATGTGGACTGTCTGGGGATCCCTGAGGACTGGGTTTAGAAACTCTTAAAAAGTGTCAGATAATACACTGAGCTCAGTACAGGTGGGCTCCTAATCAGCACCCTTGGGTTAATTCCCCTTAAACCCGGACTGACATGCTGACCAAACACTAGGCCCTATCAGCATGTAAACTCAAGTTCAGTGAGCCTGCATATTCAGCGAGGGGGGCCTTGTATATGTGTGTCTCCCGTACCTTCTGTGAGAACCAGTCGGGGGGTCTTCCTGGCTCTGCAAAAGGTTTGATGGCTCTGCTGACAGACACCCTATGAGACAGAGAGAAATCTGCTATTGCATATGATTTCTCCAAAGAAAATAAAAAATAACCCTATGCAGTAATGTGGCAAGATAAACAAACAAAGGCACCAAGGGTGAAAAAAACAAACACTTTATTAAGGACAGCGAAGAGCAGAAAGCCAAGCTGATGTTCCTGTAGTCCAGAGTTAGGAAACACGGGGGCCCGGCGTACTCTGGATCCAATGTGTGCAGGACAGACAGAAACCCAGCCCGCATTTACCAGTTCTGATCTCCGCTCTTCATGACAGAGGAGGCCAAGCACAGCTTTTCTCTCACTGACCAGGGCTCCGTGGGGCCCAGAGACAGCAGCTTGTGCTCTACAGCGGAGAAGAGAAAGGGACAGGGCGGGACAGGGTGGGACATGGGGGGGGGGAAGGGAGAGGTAAGCAAG
>JAODLC010000052.1:1830258-1845783 GCA_026781145.1 Hippopotamyrus pictus | reverse complement strand
TAACTTTCCATCTGATGTCCTGGTTGTGTTAACTTTCCATCTGATGTCCTGGTTGTGTTAACTTTCCATCTGATGTCCTGGTTGTGTTAACTTTCCATCTGATGTCATGCTTGTGTTAACTTTCCATCTGATGTCATGCTTGTGTTAACTTTCCATCTGATGTCCTGGTTGTTCAGTTTGACTTGCATGGAGGCAGCTTCTTGGGATACAACCAGTGCAGAATGTAAATATGTTGCATTACGCCTGATCAGCTCATGTCTGATCGCATTTACGTCCGAGGCCCAAGGCTGTTGACGCAAGGTTGTTTACGTAGGATCACATTTAAACATGGATGCTTCCTGTGTGAAATGGGAAAAGCAGTCTTGACTTTATTTTTTGTGAAGTTTAATCTTCTTGCGCTGATACCTTTCATAGGTACATCAGCAAGTGGCCCTTAAATACAGAGTGTGTATTTCACCTGGAGCTGAGCGTCGCTCGTAACCGTCTTCGCTGAGGAGATGCCGTGGTCTTCCTATCATGCAGATCTTCGGCCCCGAGACGGGACAGCAGGAGTTCTTCGAGAGCACCATGAAGGAGGCCGTCTGGGGTGTCCTGCGAGGCGACAACAGGCTGCTCTACACCTACGGGGTCACCAACTCGGGCAAGACCTACAGCGTGCAGGGTGAGTCCAGAACCCCCGTCAACAGGCTGCTCTACACCTACGGGGTCACCAACTCGGGCAAGACCTACAGCGTGCAGGGTGAGCCCAGAACCCCCGTCAGCTCACTGCTAGGGCACAGCTTTGTGCCCGCGGCCCCCCCACCCAGTGCTGCCGGGCAGATTCTTTTCCCAGTCATTACTTAGCAAGATTACTATGGTTAAACCATAGTAATCGATTCCATAAGCAGTCAGCTCCAGATTTTTTTTTTTTTTTTTAAGTTTTATAACTTTTAGGTTGCTGATTGGGCTTTAATGGTCTTTCTTAACCTTCTCATGTTGTTTATTTTAATAATTCATTACAATTTGGGCTTTGCCCTCAGTGTAGCCCTATCTGCTTGCATGGCATGAAAACTCAATCAACCAACAAAGCTGTTCTATGCGTCTTTCCGCTTTTCCGGAACAGCCACTTTCTTGTCCTCCATGCAGCCCACTTGCAGACAGACACATACAGCACTGCTCACAAGTCTAAAGATGTCGAACGCTTCTCTGGGTCACCAAGATCTAACTTCATTGCCTGGAGGCCTTTTACTATAAGGTGACTAACAGCTGAAAAGGGACAAATGCATTAAAGGCAGGAGACCTTACTGGCTGCAGGCTTCATGCAGTGATGTTGCAGTGGTTTTGCAGTGTTGGAGGAAGGCAGACTTCTTATTTGCCTGATTTCTCCAAGGTCCTGTTGGCGCCCAGTCTGAAGCAGAGATCACTGCAGGGTGCAGAGGAGAGGAACCTGACCATGACTCATTAGGGGTTTATGGGCTGTTGGGTCTCCTCCAGACGGGGAGTCTCTGTCCTTAGGTGTTTACATTCCCTGCTGTGTCGACCATAACCCCCCCCCCACGCATTCCTCAGGGACCGGCCGGGAGGCGGGGCTGCTCCCCCGGACGCTGGTGGCCTTGTTCCAGAAGCTGGGGACTCGCCTGTACCCCGTCCCAGACCTGAAGCCTGTTCTGTGCCAGGAGGTGCGGTGGCTGAGCCGCAGCGAGGTCCGGGCCGAGGAGATCCGCAGGGACGCCCTGCTCAGCGAGGTGGGCGGGGCAAAGGCCGTGGGTGGGGCTTATAGGTTCAATGACTTTACCCTTACTGGCTGACTATGATGCCCAGCTGAGCGGCGCTTGGTCATTCTCCTTTTGACTCAACACAAGCCGCCTTTTTGGGAAACCTTTGGGATGAACTGATTGGCTAAGACAGCAGTACTAACAGCCCCTTTCTTAGTGTGGCCCCGCCCACCCTTGTGCAGTGACCCCGTCACTCTGCTGGACCACCAGCACAACGTCCACCAGGGGGCGATGTCTGACTGAGTGGGTCAGAATACTGTACTTGTAATCAGAAGGTCACTGTGGTTGATAGAGTGATTTCACCACTGGGCCCTTGAGTAAGGCCCTTAATCTCAGTTAATCCAGGGACTGGCTGACCCTGGCCTCTCAATCGCACGTCACTTTGGATGAAAGGGCCTGCTAAAGAAATGTTAAAAAGGACCTGAATACTGGGTGGCGCAGTGGTTCGATCCCGGGTCCTCACACAATCCAGGGCGCCTGCCCAGGGCTGGTTCCCGCCTGCGCCCGTTGTTCCCAGGATAGGCTCCGTGCTCCCCCGCGACCCCAGCGGGGAATAAGCGGTTACGATAATGGATGATGGACCTGAATACTACCTGAGCCCTGTTGTCTGTGTGCAGTGTGATGTGTTTGATAGGGTTGGTACCGTATCGAGATCCCCAGATTTTAGGTGAGGTTTCTGGTGCAGGTATTGAAAATAAACGTGTGTTCATTTGCCCCCCCCCAGGAGCAATCCCCCGTTTCCCATAATTCCCGGCTGCGGGGCGACACCGGCACCAGCCGTGACAGCGGCATCGGAGGCCTGTCCATGGCAGAGGGTGAGGGGGAGGGACCCTGCAGAACGATCAGTCACCTGTCGGGGTCTCGGCTGCACTGATGACCGGCGCCCCTCTCCCCCATCCCCAGATTCGGCCAGTCTGTTCTTGGATGCCAGCAGCCTTTCTGGCAGCGGCGGGGAGGGCCTTCCGGAAGGCGTGCGCTTTTCCATCTGGGTGTCCTTCTTCGAGATCTACAACGAGTTCCTGTACGACCTGCTGGGGGCGCCGTCGTCCCGGAAGAGGGCCACGCTGCGGATGTGTGACGACAGAAACGGCAACCCCTACGTGAGAGGTGAGGTCATCGGGGATGCCCACGTGTCCTCCGGGGGCCGCGCCCCCACCCTGCACCGGCGTGATATCCCCATTTCCCCTCAGATCTGACCTGGGTGCAGGTCCGCAGCGCCGAGGAGGCCTGGAAAGTTCTGAAGGTGGGCCGGCGGAATCAGAGCCTTGCGAGCACCCACTTGAACCACAGCTCCAGTCGCAGGTAGGACCCAGCGCCCTGATAGTGTCCGTGGGGCATGTAGATGTCAGCTGGTCTGGGGGTGGTTAGTGGCTCAGCGGATTAGGATTCTGTATCTGTGATCGGAAGGTTATTGATTCAAATCCCAGCACTGGCAGAATGATTTCATCATTGGGCCCTTGAGCAAGGTCCTGAAGACCCAATTACTCCAGAGACGCACCCTTATAAAAATCCTGCTTCTGGTGTTCGTACGTGAGCTGCGGGCCCCTGGTATGTATGTGTGAGTAGCGGCCCCTGGTATGTATGTGTGAGTAGCGGCCCCTGGTATGTATGTGTGAGCTACGGGCCCCTGGTATGTATGTGTGAGCTGCGGGCCCCTGGTATGTATGTGTGAGCTGCGGGCCCCTGGTATGTATGTGTGAGCTGCGGGCCCCTGGTATGTATGTATGTGTGAGCTGCGGGCCCCTGGTATGTATGTATGTGTGAGCTGCGGGCCCCTGGTATGTAGCACCCGGTGCTGCTCTGACGGCCTGTTCCCGGTTCACCCACAGCCACAGCATCTTCTCCATCCGTCTGCTCCACGTGCCCCCGGATCACGGCCCAGGACGGGCCCCTCAGATCAGCGAGTGAGTGTCTCAACGCGTCCATGTCGTGGGGGGGGGTGTCTGTACCGCTTCATCCTGACCCCCCCACCGTGCCTAGGCTGTGTGTGTGCGACCTGGCCGGATCCGAACGCTGCAAGGAGCAGCGCGACGGCGGGCGGTTGAAGGAGGCGGGCAGCATCAACACGTCGCTGCACACGCTGGGCCGCTGCATCGCAGCCCTGCGCTACAACCAGGCCTGCCGGTGAGTGCGTCAGCGCCTGCGCCTGCGCCTGCGCCTGCGCCTGCATCCACAACGGGGACTGAAGCTTTACGAGTCATTTATTTCCTGTATGACCTGTATAACCCTAAAGTTATAGAAAGGACTTCATTGTTCTTGAATTTCACTTATTTCACGAAACACTATTTAGTATTATTATTATAATTATTATTATCATTCCTGCGGTGTTTTGGCGCCCGCCCAGGGCTGGTTCCTGCCTGCTCCCATTGTTCCCGAGATAGGGTCCGGTCACCCCCACCACCCCAGTTGGGATTAAGCGGTTTCAGAAAATGCATGGGTGGATGGATTATTATTATTATTATTGATTACATCATTAATAACCCCCCCCCTTGCCCTGTGCTGCCTCAGATTGGCTCCATTCTCACACTATGACCTTATACTGTGGTGGAAAATAATATTTAACCAGTTTAGAAAATGAATGTAGATATTTTATCGTGGGGGGTTTCTGGATGGGGGAGTAATCGCAAAAGCCGACCATCATCGTCAGCAGGGGTCTGGATCCCAGGCAGCACAGGGCAGAAAGGCTGGGATGCCAGTCCATCCCTGGGCGTATTTATTCACTAGAAGGACATGCAAACTCCACACACATAGAGCAGAGGTGGGATTTGAACCGACAACCTTTGGGTCATGAGGTCACAGTTCTGCCCTCCAAACCACATGTACTTCTCGCCTCTTGTCTACTGATTCCAAAGTAATAACGAGTTGTGATTGTGGCACATTTAAGTAGCTTCATTCCACCGGCCCCCCCCACAGGTCACGGCCCCCCCTGCTGGTGCCCTTCAGGGACAGCAAGCTAACCCGCGTCTTGCAGGGATTCTTCTGCGGCCGCGGTCGCTCCTGCATGGTGGTCAACATCAACCCCTGCGCTTCCAGCTACGACGAGACGCTACACGCCCTCAAGTTCTCCGCCTTGGCCACAGAGGTGAGGCGGCGCCAATGGCGGGATGTGGGTGGGGCACTGGCAGGTGGGAGGGGCCTGAGCCACGTGTGCGTGTCCCCTCAGCTCGTCCACGTGCCGTCCACCAAGACGCGAGTGGCCTACATCCTGGCCCTGCTGCAAGAGTCTGACCGCCAGGCCAGCGTGTGCACCGTGGCTGAGGAAGAGGAAGACTGCGAGGAAGACGAGGCAGACCTCACTATGTTCGACTGCGAGGTACAGACTGCCCTGCCGTCCCCAAAACCCCTAATTATCCGCAGCGCCAGCGTTTACCACTCAAACTGCACAGTTTTGTTGGGCCCTCTGTTGGCCACAAATGGTCATTGCACTAAATATAAAATTAACATGTTCCATATTTAGGAGGTCGTTGAAGCAGCATGCTCTGCTAACCAGTTAGTTAGCTACAATCTTCTGGCTTTACTAAGTAGCTATTTTAGTTTTTGAGGAAAGGGGAGCTTTCAAATTTCACAATAATGTTAGCGTGCCTTGGCGGGGGGGGGTGGATAAATTGAATTGAAACGACAAACCCGCCCTGGATCTTCCATGACCACGGGTACCCCCCCCACACCCCCCAGGCCCTGCTGCGTGCCATAGAGGTGCTGAAGGCAGAGGTGCACCGCCAGCGGAGGGAGAAGGAGGAGCTGGAGGCCAGGGTGCGGGAGGAGGTCTGCTCCGAGATGATGGAGGTCATCCGGCGTATGCAGGACGACTTCGGGTACGTCAGGAGGCCTCGCGGGGAACCGCCCCCCCCCCCGCTGCTGAGCTTTACCGCATCTCCCCCGCAGCGACACACTGGACACTGAGAGGGCGCTGCTGGAGGAGAAGCATGAGGAGAAGGTCTCCAACCTGCAGGCGAGCCTCCGGAAGTACTATGTGCAGGAGATGGAGGTGAGAGGGCGGGGCGAGAGGAGAGTGACGGCGACATTCTGCCGGGGACCAGGGTGCCGCTGCAGCAGTTTGCTTGATGGAAGACGGTTTTAACGTCGTTATTATCGTCGCTGATAAACGGAGAAGAAGGAGCTCCCTAAGGGATCTGTAGCTGTATCTGTGTTCAGTCACTAGGTGGCACCCACGCCCCATCCCGCGCCGCACACAGGGCCATGGGGCCTCGTTTGTATACAGCAGAGCATAACAGACTCGGTGTTATTCTTAGAATAAAGTCCCCTGCTTTGATTCTTAATCCGCGGCAGGGAGCCGGCTCTCTGTGCGTGCGCCCCGACGATGGCCTAGCGCCTCAGGACGCCGGTCTGAAGGCCGCTGCTCCCCGAGGGCTCCGCTCTGGCGTCCTTGAAATGTTGTTTTGTGCACAAGTTTCCGCTGAATGGCAGCAAACGTGGAGGTTCTGTTTCACAACAGGGTGGTCGGGTTCCTCTGATCTGGGCCGTGTCCGTGCTCCGATCCGGCCCGCTGAGAGGCCCATTGCCCCCCGGGGGTATTTTAAACGCCTGCTTATGTCTGTTTCTATCCCTGTGGGTGTCTCGGTGGTGACGGGGCAGGGTTTAGGATGAGGGTGGACGCTCTGTGCCTCACAAACACGCTCCCCTCCCCCGTCCCGTAGGAGCGGGACGAGCAGATCCGGGAGCTGACCGCCGAGCTGCAGGGCAGGAGGGAGACCGAGGCTCTTCCTGGGGCCCCGGGCCCCCAGGGGCCCCGCCGCTCCGTCCGCCTGGCCTCCTCCGGGGTACGGGAGCCGGGCGGAGTGCAGTGCCAGGCGGTGCTGCAGGAGGAAGCAGAGGGTGAGCTGCTCATTAAATACGACACATTTCTATTATACTTTGTTTAATATATGATTTATATCAGTAATACGTGTAAGCTACATTCCCTGATTCTCATCTATGTTTTTAATCCTTGCATATATGCAGTGATGCAACTTTTTGGCTTTCCGGAACATTCTCCAGGTGTCTGAGAACAAGCCTGTGCATAACTGGCATGTTACTGACTGTTTATCTTCGCCCCACCCACCCCAAAGAGCTGAAGAAATGCAGCGTGACGTTGACCCCACCCGCATCCAGCAGCGTCCTCTCAGTGATCGCCGTAGACCGCAAACTGGAGGACGGGCAGAAGGTGGGTGCCTCACAGCGACTCCTGCGTGTGTCTGCATCGGTGCCTCACAGCGACTCCTGCGTGTGTCTGCATCGGTGCCTCACAGCGACCCCTGCGTGTGTCTGCATCAGTGCCTAGCGGCGACTCCCCCTGTGTGTCTGCATCAGTGTCTTGGGGGTCCCCTTGTGGGTCTGCGTTGGTGATGCATGGCCCCCCCCCCCCCCCGCCACGTGTATCTGTGTCGGTGCTGCGGGCAAGCCCCCGTGCGTCTGAATGGATGTCCTAACCCATCTGTCTGTGGAGATTCCCCCCCTCCCACTCCATGTGACCGCCCACGTTTGGCCGCCCTGCAGAACCTCCGGCAGCTGCGTGTCGACCTTCACCGGCTGGGCCAGGGCCTGCGGGAAGCGGAACACGCGTGCTGCCACAAGACGGGTGGCGAGCGGCTGCGTGGGATGCTGGTCGCCGCGGAGGAGATGCTGGGCAAACAGGTGCCTCGCCAGTAACCCGGAAACAGGCCTGCAAGCTGCAGCACATGTCGCCAACTTTCACTCAGGCGTCTTTTTTTGTATTTATTTTGGGTGGTTCAGAAAATGTGTTTAATCACTCTGTGAGGGTGGCGGGGCACGGCGTTCGCCCTCTGAGGGGTGAGGGTTTCCCCGCTTTCGGTTTATAACAGTAAACTTGTTCTGAATCATTCAGTGAAGCATAATGAAGGTGACACTTGTGACCTAATATTACAAAACCTGACTTTACGTTTCATTTTCTTAATTCACTCTCACTGTTTGTGAAGACTGACCAACACAGAATTAACTCACACTCGTCATATAATAATAATAATAATAATAATAATCCCAGATAGGGGGTGTCACACTAACCTCACGCTGCATCTGTGTTTGAATCCCTCCCTCCTGTCACTCGTCCCCCCCCCACGGACCCTAACTCCACCCACCCTCGAACCCGCTCCACCTCAGAACCAGGCACTGGTGCAGATCCAGAGGGACTGGCAGCTGGTGAAGGCAGACCTACGGCAGAAGACGGAAAGTCTGGCCAGGCTGCAGCATGGCGCCCCGACCGCGACCGGCTGGTGTAGAAAGAGAAGCCAGCGGGGTGTGGGGTCTGACCCAGACGACCAGCACTTTGGGAAGAAGCCATTCCTGTATGCCACATCCCGGGACGGCACCCCAGCACGCGGCGCCGCTCACTCCGGCACGCCGTACTCCCGGATCCTGCGTACCCGCCAGCCCAGCCCCCCCCCCAGCCCCTCTGTCTTCAAACCCCAGTTCCTGTTGTGACGAGACCCACTGCTCATGTCTGAATCCTGCTAGGCAGCATACAGGCCCAGCAGTTCTATATGTATATTGTCTTTTTAACGAGAGACGCGGGTGTCTCTCTCCTTGTGGCGGCTGTGACGTGTCTCTCTGTCCTGCAACCTGTTTAGGTTTCTGAGTTGGAAAACCATGGAGCAGCGATTAGCGTGTTTGTCCGTCTGCCTGTCTCTATATCTCATTGTTTAATTTTCATTGTACTTTTGGTTTCATCAACTTGCAGTAATATATAAGGGGGCGGGAGGCGGGGGGGCCTTGTGGTGAACCAGCTATGCACTATTTGTTGTTTGGGAAGCGGTCTTGGTGAAGCCTTTCGCAGTAATGGTTAGCCTTGATGCTGAAGGGTGTCTAGATATGCGCTTTACCTCTGACCAGAATGAGGGCTTATAGCTGAAGTGCCTTCGAAAGGTCTGCACTAGTCCCAGTGTGCTTTTCAGATATACCTGACTGTACAATATAGTCGGAAAATTTAATATACAGAATTATTCTCTTAGATTAAAGGATGTTTCAATTATTTTGCCATTTTCCGTTTGTATGGTTTCACATTCACTACAGGTTGGTCTCTTTGACTAGCCCAGTCTGCGGGGTCTGTTACCCCTAACCGGCATGAGCCTCACAGTGTCGTCGTCTCCCAGTGCCG
Organism: Hippopotamyrus pictus; assembly: GCA_026781145.1. Taxonomy (NCBI): domain Eukaryota; kingdom Metazoa; phylum Chordata; class Actinopteri; order Osteoglossiformes; family Mormyridae; genus Hippopotamyrus; species Hippopotamyrus pictus. The sequence continues at coordinate 1,836,921 of JAODLC010000052.1, read as the reverse complement.
TGTGGGACGATGAGCCAGCTGGTTAGTGTCCACAGTCAGGCGGGAGGGGAGCCGAAAGGTCACAGCAGAACTCCGTACCAGACCATGGCTGGTTCTGTTATGGGGATAACGTAACTGGCCATTTTGAAACATCAGATTTTGAAACACTGGGAATTTAATTTCATTGAACTCTGCTCTTTATTTTCTAATGTTTCATTTCCAAACGATCAGTTGCCATTGATTTAACAGTCTTAGGGATGGTAATAGACAGTGCAAATACGGTCTCATTATACAATAGCAGTTTAGTGTTTCTAGAACATTCTATCCATTCCTCTTCCATAAGTGATTGTCCAGGGTCTCTGGGCCCCGTCCCGTCACGTGACGCACAGGGCACCTGGCAGGGAAACGCCGTGAGCTGACTGTCGTTTCATCACGGGGCTTGACTACAGTCTCACTTCCTGCATAACTTTGGGAAGAGGAAGCTTGCTTTTGTATAGACTGGATATGCCAGTAACAAAGGATGGTTCTGGAAGCGAGGCTCTTACGGCTGTAATGTTCTGTGAACAGTCTTGGACATTTCTGGTCCAGGAACTACAAATCCAAACATTTGTACTTTCTGTGTCAGATTCCAAATACTGATTTCAATATACAGCTTCGATATGCGATTGAAGTATATGTGAAAATATAATGATATACCGGTGTATCAGTGCCCTCTTCTGGTCGTAATGAGGATGCGTAGTATGCATATGTGAATCTCCTATTTTATATAGCTCAGGGGTGTCAAACTCCAGTCCTGGGGGGCCGGAGCCCTGTGTAGCTTAGTTCTTTCCCAGTTCCACCACAAATGATTCAGCTCAAGAGCTGTGTGGTAATTAGCACAAGGAGTTGAATCAGGTGTGTTAAATAAGGGTGAACCAAAAACTGTGTAGGGCTGCGGCCCCCCAGGACTGGAGTTTGACACCCCTGATATAGCTGCTCCCCCAGTGGAGCTGCAGTGATGTATGTTGATCAGTAATTAAAACAAACAGAAGATAAACAAAGCCAGCAGAACGTACCTGGTTTATGAACTGTGCTGTTCATTGGGTTGGCTTCCTGCTCATTAGATAGGTTACGAAAAATAATATAGTCCATCCATCCATTGTCCAACCCACTTTATCCGTAATGGGTCGCGGGGGGGTCCGGAGCCTATCCCGGAAGCAACGGGCACGAGGCAGGGAACAACCCTGGACAGGGGGCCAGCCCATCGTAGGGCACACTCACACACCATTCACTCATTAAGCGGTTTCAGAAAATGGATGGATGGATGGATGGATAGTCATAATGATATGCATATAAGAAGTTCTGTCAGATGTTACGAATTCTTCAAAACGCGGCATGCAGTTGTTAAGCTGCACCGTTCGGTTTTGATTATGAGCCTTTTTCACAGGGAAGGAGTAAATCAGTCTGCATTGGAAGCTATAAAAACCTGAGGCCCTTCCACTGTAAAATCTCCACTGCATCCTGGGAAACGGAGTTTAAACGGGAGTGTGTCACTGTGTCATGTGCCATTCAGAATGTCAAATAAATACATCCGACAGTGCAATTAATGTCACTTAAAGACTTGTCTTCTATCAAAAAGTACATTTGTCAAAGGAATCCTGAAGTAACTGATTGTATCTCAGCTGTTGATTGCGTCCCTTCCAGTGCAGAGACAGTGACCAACAACACAAAAAAACAAACAACACCAGAAGGGCTGAGTAGCTTTTAGCCTAACCGCCTTTGGATTTCAGCGACATGGAAAACATCAGTTGGGCAACAAATTTACATGATGTCTCAAAGTTTTAGGTGAGTTTAACAGGGACATAGTGATATATCACGTATGTAATTTGCTTCTGTTCTTTAACTGGGAAGAAGAGAGATGTACTGGAAATATACATTTGAAAAGGTTAAAAACATAAAGCATCCTGTCGGGGTGGTGCATGACAGGAACAGCTTTGAAGTGCAAACTGGATATAAACAGCCGCGAGTTCATGCTCTCTGACCCACGTGACTCCATAGATTACGTTCACTGAGCGGTAGGTAAACCACAGCTTAACCAACCCCCCCCCGCCGTTACAGCGCCGCTTAAAGCACCGTGTGATCGGCGATGGGCGAGGTCACAGCAAGCAAATATCATCAACACCAGCTCCCATGTTCTAAGAACAAAAATAAACAAATATGAAGTTGCTTTTTCTTCTTTTTTCTCACCACCAGGAAATTACACAACGGTTTTGGTGCAAAAGAATTACCCTTCAGACCGCTGCATTGTGAAAACACGAAGTTTCATAAATGGCTAAATTTGTAACCGTGAAAAAACACATAAATTACAGGCTTTTAGTTTTTAACTGAAAGAATTACACAACCACCCATCTTCCAGCTGTTTATCCTATTGGTCAATGTTTCGGGTGTGGGGGCACATATACCTGGTGTACACCTAGGATGTAGTATGTTCTTTGCAGGGCACATAAATCATAGGGTGTAGAGATGACATCGGCACCGAACCCCAACACACCCGGTGCTCTCACAGTATGTGTAGACGTGTCCAGGACCAATTTAGAGACTCTGCTAACTGTGTCTTTGGTCTGTGGGAGGAAACCCACATACTTCAAGAGAAATATGCAAACTCTCAGACCCAGAACCCTGGAGGTGTTTGGTGACAATGTTAGCTCTGGGCCTACTGCAGTACAGTATTATATACAGTTACCCTTAATACATACAAGTCGTGATCAGTTCTGTGTATGTACATCAGTCTTTATTTATACAGCACTGTTCTAACCACAGGGTTTACAAAGTGTTTTACAGATATTATGAAATAATAAGAAAGAAATGAAAATAAGCACAAAAAATACAAAATCACTAAAAACGTGGGACTTTACCACCTGCCTCACAGAGGACTCTAGCCTCAACCCTCAGGGGACTCTAACCCCTACCTCACAGGGGACTCTAACCTCTACCTCACTGGGGATGCAAGCCTCTACTCCACACAGGACTCTAGCCTCTACCTCACTAGGGACCCTAGCCCTGACCTCAGAGGGAATTCTAACCCCTACCACACTGGGGACTCTAACCCCTACCTCACTAGGGACTCCAGCCTTTACCCCATGGAGATGTCTAACCCCTAGCTCACAGGGGACTCTAGCCTCTACCTCAGAGAAGACTCTAACCCTTACCTCACTTGGGAATCTAGTCCCTGTTTAGCTAATGTGCATGTAAAGTTTAATTAGTAGAATACACAATACAGTGCTTTAAATTGTGATGCTATCATTATTTGTTTTTATTTATTTAAAATTTAGTTATTCTACAAAAGAGGTGGCCCAGTAAGTATGTTTTTGCCTCATTCTCATTATACGGTAAGGTAAAAACGATACCTCGCGTTAAAAACGCGTATTTACATTTTGTAGGCCTATATTGTGAGAGGCGCGGCTTGCGCTGGCGGAGTTTGCTGTGCCATCCTGTCACTCCGGCGAGCTGTGTCACCGAGGCATGTTTTGCTATCAAAGGACGCACTTCAAACGACTCGCACTCAAGCAATTACACAAAACAAAGAATGGAGGCTGGGTTTTTGCATACTACAGCAGATCTAACGAACATCTCACGTTTCCTGGAAGAGCAGCCTACATTTTATTCGTCTAGCGATAACTAGCATTATAAAAATCCAATGTCATTTATGAATCATATGTTTAAACTTTAAATTCAAGCTAAAGAATCGTTAAAGAGATGGTATTATTACTGGTTATATTACACGGATAACTAGGCGGTGCACGTCGTCGACCAATGACTAACCAGGGCGCTGGAGGAACCGAAAGTGGCTGGAACCTATAAAAGCATAGAAAAGTGACTGGCATTTGATTTATGTCCTCGCTTTTGCAATATAAACAACTTTTTAACTGTGGCATTGGGCTGGAGATTATCGCCACATAGGTTTATAATACGGGCGTGTAACTGGATGCTCTGAGATACGGGCAAAGTGAATCAAGGAAAGGGTCGTGGATCTTTCAATTGCTTTTAGTTCTGTTTGTAAATTCATTACGTGATTACGCTTATGTCTTGTTTTGGATTTAAATCACGTTATTTTTTTCGCGTTTTCGACCCTCAGTTTCGACTGGTTTGCTTCACATTTTAAGGTAAGACTGTTGTTTGTTGTTGTCATTATTATTATTAAAAGTTAGTGTCACGTAACTGCGTACCGTTACAGTAGGCTGCTTTAAACCCGAGCACGTAAAGGAATCCGTAGATCAGACTTAATATACTGTAATTTATAATAAATGTAATAACAAATTGGCCTCAGTGTACACTGGGTGAGTGCATCTTGATTTTTTTTCCTCTTACACGGAAGAGTTTTCATTTAGATGTTGATTTAGTGTCAGACTTTCCACAGGATGCCCTTCGGCACGGCGGCGCTTCGCTTCGCACGGAGGACTAACTTATTCCAGCGATGGCTTTGCTCCTGCTGAATGCTGACAATCTGCAGCACTTTCCTCATCACCCCCTCTAATGACATTCACTCAGGTGTATGATCCACCGTTAAACAGCTGGCGCGGTCAGCTGTGACTTTAAAACCATTAGAAACGTTTCATTTGAAATTCTTAGTAATAATGTAGCGATCACCACAGTCAATATGCAGGATTAATTTCTCTTTGTAGTGAACCCGGGCTTTTGGAATGAAGTCTACATAGTAACATAAGTAACATTTCATTTATCTTTAGCACAAATAGACCTACCGGATAAATAGCTAGAATATTTTAGCAAGTGACGTCATAGATGTGTAACTTTTTTTGTGTCAATTTTGTTGTTGAGCCGTAATATGGAAGCGGTAAGGATTGGATAGAATATTCGAGGCAGCACATTTACTAGTGGCTTTGTTAGCAGAACAGCAGTAGTAAAAGTGTTGGTAGTAGAAGTAATAGTAGCAGCAGCAGTATTTGTAGTAGTGATGGTAGTATAGGTAATTATTGAAAACCAGCAGGAAATTGAGTAACTAGAATGACAAAGATATTTTTTTTTCTCTGGAGCTTTGTGAGAGATATGCTGTTGCATCGTTGTATTTTGCTATCTCAGTGACACCGTGAATTACACCGCTGACTTGTTCAGTATGGAATTGTGGCCGCGTGTCTTCGTACAATCCCTGGAGTAACCCTGAAATTGATACCGCTGACATCTTAAAAGTGAAGCATACATATACGCCGTCAGAAACAAAGGGGCCAGTCCTGGTCCGGTTTTGTTCCCCAAGGTACAAACAAAGTATCCCCAGTGGTACTAAAATGTTCCTCTGAGTCCATTTCTGTACCTTAAAAGGTACATTTACCTATAGCTAAGGGTATGATTGGCAGATCCTTGAGGGTTACAGCCCCAGTGACGAAGTAGTCCTTTTTTGTCCAGGTCATGTGCAGTGATTGGGATCTGTATTTTAAAAATGCTTAAACTTTGGATGCAGCCACACTCAGTCAATCTAGGTTCATTTATGACAAAGCAGCTCCACAAATGAGAGGGTAAGGGATGAAGGTGATTAAATGCAGATCCGTTATAAGAGATAAGCAAATCTGTGTCTACCATTGCTGTTGGGAGGTACGTCACCTTGTAGGGTGGGTGCTGCAGACTCTCGGAGGCGTGACAGTATTGTGCGTCTTGCACGGTTAGGGGGGGCCCAGGGTTTCTGCATCGGTGCATCTGGCCTTTTAGCACCGGTGTGTAAAACTGATCTGGGTTGGGCGTGACCCCCCCCCCCCCCACCCCGCCTCCCCAAGTTTTCAGTATCGAGAAGGGAGGGTCTGCTTTTGAACTTCCGTGCCCCACTAACCACAAAACAACCAAACAACCAGACTTAATTTAAAACTAAAAGTGTCTGAAATTGTGTTTAATGAACACTCCGTGTCAGATTAGCACTGCATGCTCTGTGTACATATTAAAAATTTATTTTACACAGATGATAGAAACAAACAGCCAATATTTAAAATGCATTTTAAAATTACAATTTATTAATTTAGAGTAACTGAATCATTTATAAGCATAATGGATTTTTGCACGGCTTGTTTAGTCGATGCATAAATGTCATTTAATAATAAAGATTATTGACTGTAATTGGAATAATTATTGCATAAAATAAACAGCAGTTACTGTGAGTGTTGTTGAACCTGAATCTGTTTATTGTTTTATTGTACATAAATATCTAAAATATAATGTAAAGTTTTGTTTTGCATGACCATTATGAAAGTTATTAAACAATACAAGTGCTAATCAGTACAGGTTCATGTGGGTGGAAAGCAGGGGCGTCAGCAGACCTTGTACAATGGGTTTCCCCTGTATTTATTTATTTTTTTGCTGACCGGAGGGGGCAGGGGCCCCCTTGGTAATTTTTGCCTACTGGGGGTCTCCTTGGCATTTGTTAATCGTTAGCATTATCCATTAATTTTCTTGTGATCAAGTGGGAGACTGGGTTACAGAATTTTATGCTCCATGTCTTGATTTTATTTTGTGGTGAGGGGTGGCTACTTGGGCTTGGGGGGGGGGTGTGTGTCATGGAAACTCCTTAGATACACCCCTGGAGGAAAGATGCCAATAGTAAATGTTGAAAAGCCTTCATGGTGGCAGAATTATTATTATTATTATTAAGGGTCCAAAGCACGAAGTGCTTATGGACCATTATTGTTTTTCTTAGAATTTTTCTCT
>JAODLC010000052.1:1803772-1830158 GCA_026781145.1 Hippopotamyrus pictus | reverse complement strand
CTTCTCTTACCTGTCCTACCTGTCCGATTTTCTGCAGCTTTGGACCCTTTAGTAACTGCTTGCAGTTTCTAGTTATTATTATTATTTTATTATTATTATGATTCCAGGCTCTGCCTTGTATAGAACACAGGTATTCTTCCTGTGTTTGTGAGGGTCACCCTCATGTATGGATTTGCATACATGAGGGTGCATGGATTTCCCAAGCCTTGTGCCCTGTGCTTCCAGGGAGAGGCACTGCATCCAGCCTGACCCTGTGCCGCGCAAGCCGGCATGTAAAACGGGTGTATGACCAGATAAGCAAATAGGCGGATGGTAGCTATACAGTATCTCACGCATATATGTGCTGTTATGCGGCAAACCAGGAGATCTGACTGTTAGAGGGCGCTGACCCAGATGTGACCCCAAAACAAAGTAGGACTCCGAGTAAAATGGGAAGTGAAATTGGCAAGAAGCTGAATTTGCGAGTAGATGTTTGCTGCAATGGAGACACCTGCCGCTCTGCTGTTTATTATGAGAGGCGGGCGCAGGGGTGCCCGCTGTTCTTTATGCCAGTGCGATTTGGTGTGTCGCCCCGTCGCCCGTATGCTGCTTTTTGCATGTAAGCTGATGGCGCGACGCTCTTATGCTCAGCTAGAAAAACCCACGTATCGGGTCCATGTGATGGATTTTCACCCAGCAGAAGGTTTGTCGCTGTTTACCAAAGCTGAATATGGCACCAACACTCAGATATGTGTCTAGGTGTTGAATGCGAATGTGTTTGAATATTCTAGGTGCGTTTGTGTCGTGGGTGTTCTAGGTGCGTTTTCCCTGCTAAGTCTGATGCCCCCTCCTCTGGCTTTCTGCTTCTCTAATCGGTATCTGACACCATGTGACTGTTAGTACGTACCACCAGCATGTGATGTCCCAGCTGCTATGATCCTCCCCACCACCAAGGTGTTAAACAGAAACCTTCAGAAAGCAGCAGGGAGGGGCGGGTCTACTTAAGGCCCCTTAAGGCCTCCTGACTTGGGCACAAAGTACCATAAGCAGTAGTCGTAAGCAGGACAAAGAAGGTGTATTTTTTTTTCTCATTATCTGTTCTTCCATCCATTCATCCATCCATCATCCATCTTCTAATCGCTTGTCCTCATCGGGATCACAGAGTTTTAAAAACGACAGCAATGACATCAGTAACAAAAACGGCAATAACCACAGAACTACAAAGGCAAATATTACTGGAAAGATCAAAACTATGTTGACTAAATAAAAAAATATGCAGTATATTCCTAAAAATCTATCCGCCTGGGTTCCACACCGTGTATTCAGTATAGGGACAAGTTCCAGGCTTGCCGTGAATGTGTACTGGATAAGTGCTATGGAAGATGATGTATTCAAGTAATTGAATTATCATACTAGTTTTGCACAAGCTCTCTCTGAAACGTTCTGTATGGTGTCTCAGCTGGTCCATGCCAAAACTCCCAGGGCAGATTCTGCTTTAAACGCGCAAACTATGAAATGTATTTCTGCCGTAATCACGCTCATCACAATTACTCGCCATTACTGTATGATTCGTGATCTCTCACTTTACTTGGCGGGGCACAAATGTAGTATTACGCTATTACCTAAGTATTAATTAACCGCAAACCAAGTCATAGTTCCATACTGATGTCATGTTAATACATCATTAATGAACCGTGATGTATCTTTTATCTGAAGCAGTTACTGTATTTGTTACTATATCTGTTAATTCTGTAAACCTTTGTGAACTACTGAAGGAACCAGTCATGAATAACACAAGTGAAATACTGATCTCTGTTTGTTCATCAATGAATCGTAACGCGTCTTTTATCTGAAGTAGGAACTATATATGTTTATGATTGGTACTAAAATAGTAACGGAGATATTATAAGTACTTGTGCCCCGTCAAGTAAAGTGTTACAAAAAATTTGCAAACAGATGGTATAAGATAAGCGTGCATAAAGGTTACTTTATTTTCTTCTGCATCTTTTCCGTGCTCAGTAAACATTCATTGTTGCCAAGTCTCACGCATCAAGCGTGACACTCACACTTTCTGACTCACACTTATGCATGTAAATGAGTGTGCAGACTTGTTTCGAATTAAAAATCTCAGGCCAGCCAGCTGACCAGAGTTGTCAACACTGAATATATAAAAAAATATGGATACGGTCATTGTCCAGATCTGACAATTAGATGGTTACGATGGAAAGATGGCCAAAATTTGAAATTATGATTGTTACGATCGGCTCTTTTGTGTTTGTTTAATGTTTCATTCTTGTGATTATGATCTTGTGATTCCTATACATATTCCTTAATGTTCCTTAATCATTAAAAGCCTTTCTGATTTCTATTGTGTTTTAATTTCAGTAATATGATATAGACATAATTGCATAAAGTGCATAATTTACGATGAAAAACACTTAGCTGTTTTTTTTCCTGCATTGGTATCGTTGCAGTACCGGCTTCCTGATAACTTGGTGTCGGTATCGAGGTCAGAATTTTGTTATCGTTTCAGCACTAGTGTCGGGTTACCATGACGACGGTCACACCGGCGCTCTCCTCCGTGCGCCGTCCCGTGCGCGTGTCCAGCGTGAAGCGCCGTCTCACGCCTCCATTTTTACGCGGTTATTTTTATTCCGGCAGCTCTGTTCTCGCCCTCCGCTTCTTACGACGCAGCGTTTTCTGGCAGCGAGTGGGAGGTCTGGCCTTTAGGCCCCGAAACGCCGCTGAGATTCAAAGAAAAAGAGGCTTTGCTGTAGCCTCCCGGGGCGTCTAATCTGCGTGAGATATCAGAATGACATTCGCGGGCACGGGTGATGGCTTTGACTGAGAACGGGTGATGGCTTTAACTGGAAATTCGATTATTTCACGTAAATGCTTCGCCTGAATCCGGAGAATGAGTTAATTCGGTCAGTATCACACGAGTACAGGGAAGGCGGTTCGCCATGCCGCGAGGGGCAGGGCGGCTACTCTGTGCTTCCTGGCCGGTACGGGGCTGGTTTCGGCTCTGCCTGCTGATGCTTATCTCATGCACATGGATCTCTTTCTGTTTCTTGGATCTGTGCTGCCGCTTTCTGACGTTTACATGTGGATTACAAGCCCGAGGTTCTTCTGCTGTTGCCAAAATGTACAGTACTATGCAAAAGTCTTAGGCAGCCAAAGAAAATAAAGTTTAAATGACGTTCATGCCGTTATGCCTGTCACACTGTGAGCTTTAGCCTTTTGAAAACCTCTCATAAAGTCACCCCAATATTTGCAGAAACCGTCCAGTTTACCCACGATTTTTTCTTCTATTCGACCACTAGTACACCTTGTATGGCTAAGCGCAACCTCATTGACTTTTTAAACTATTTAACTAATTAAATGAGCTGATAGTGAATATGAAATGCATAGCTGGGGTGCCCCTGAGGGGGGGTTGGGAAGTGAAGCAGTTCCTGTAACCATTCAGCAAGACATCAGTAACTATTTTAACAGAAGAAATTCTTGCTAGCTTTTATTCTGTTACTCTGAAGTTACTCTGACGTTCTAATGTTAACTTGTTTTTGTTTTGAGCAAATATGCAGTTACTACCAAAATAAACAGACTTAAACATTCCCTTTGACTGCTTAAAAAAATTTGCACAGTACTAGATATTCTTACTTTTTCCATGGATAGTATAAAATGGGTAGGACTGGTCTGGAAATGCTTATTTCTGTAATAAACAGATAACTGCAGTATGTACATTGTTGTACCCATTATTGTGAACGGTAGTGAAATACATTGGCAGCATTCCTCCAGCTTCCTGTTGACTCTGCTCTGATGGGTCATGTGACACCATCCTCCAGTTTCCAGTTTGTCTAAAAGCCTAGTGGCTGGTTTGCCTTGATCCCTCTCTTGCTTCTGCTAACCACAACATCCAGAGCCGTTGTTTTCATACTATGCCTTAAATAAGTTGGGTGGGGTCGGTACCACACGTCCAACGGTTTGCGTTGAGAGATCATAATCACGTTCCCACCCCCCCACCCCCCCCCCTCAAACTGGCGTGAACTTCTGTGACTCCAGCTCTTCTGAAATTTCACGAGCCAGAATCGTGACACTGCGAAAAACAGGAAGGACGAGATGTGACGGCTCTTAAAGCTAGACGTGTTCTTGCTGTTAGAGAAATAAGGAACCAGATGTGAGTGATGAGGAAAAGCTCAATGGAGACATTCGCCGAAACTTCACTGCCAGAGGGTGCCTGCTGTTGACCCCATGTGTAAATTCATCACCACGTTTATAATCGGCTCTACGTTTCATTATGGATGGCAATAAACTTCTTAAAAATCATTACGAGCAGTTTAATACACGCTTAAATTTAGCCTTACGGACAGCTACGACTGGCTGGTTCTCCTGTTAAAATTTAAGGAGGCAAGAATTTAGAAAGCCGAAAATCCCCATATGTGTGTGTATATGTTTCCCTATTGACTGTAGCTTATGGAAGTAACCTTGTCCAAAAGATAATCATTTTTACACGACCGGCATCCGGTGCAAATTGTGGCAGACATGAGGTTTTGTTACTAAATAACACACAAGAGTGAGTTAGCGGCTGCAAACGAGTGGAGTTTTGCCAGCGCACAAAGACGTCAAGATTTCGGTGGAATGGGCAGGGAGGTGTGCGTATTCACCGGCTCTGCTGCAGTGACCCCCCCAGGGCCTGAACCAGTACGGTTGAGGGCAGAGCTGTGTCAGGCGTCCCAGGGCAACTGGAGTGATGTGGAAGTGACTGTATAGTCGCACAATATTCTAAGGGCCCAGTAGGAACACACGGTGTCCTCACGGTCACACAGAAGATGCAGCTGCCGTTCCTCTGAAAGTCCGAGGCTGGTTAGGGTGCCGCAAACTCCAAAACGCGATTCCACTCCAAGCTTACAGGCTTCGAATCCCCTCTCGACTGTAAATGTGTTTTTCTGATCTCTTAATCGGCAGAAGGGATTAGGCGCTTAACAGTGGAGCGAGGTGGAGAACGCGGGCGAATGAAGAACCAGAAGAGAGGGGAGTCGAGGCAGCAAGCGGAGAAGGACCCGGATCCCATGGCGCTGGAGCAGTCGGCGACGGTGGAGGAGCTGCTGGAAGCCTGTATCCAGGCCTTTGGTCAGTGGTCACGCAGCGTTTAGGCAGGGTACCTCATGGTACATCCCAGGGAGGGTATATCAGAGAGAGGCTACATCAGGCGGAGGGTACATGATCAACAGGGTATGTCCTTAGAGACGGGGTACCTCACCGAGAGCATACCTGAGACCGGGTTCTTCAGGGAGAGAAGGCACCATCAATTTCTCCTTTGGAATTTCGAGCTCCAGAAGGAGCTGAAAGTGTGGAATGGATAGGGCATGCAAAGCAAGCTGGTTCAGAAGAACACAGAGTTCACAGCTTATCCTGCCTTAGAATAAAGCCTGGCCTATTAATCTCCGCCCATAGCGGCTCTTGTGCGGGATTTCGTAATATTTTACATAGCCGCAGTTTTAACTTTAAGAAGCTTTAACGATTGTTTAGTAGGAGGCTGTAACAATGAGGCCTGTCATTGCACACTGGGCTGGGGGGGGGGCGGGGGGTGGAGCGGAGAGTTCACATGCAGGACAGTGACGCGGGGTTGTGATGGTGGACAGTAATGCAAGTTCTCTCTCAGATGACGACGGCGCCTTGAGGGAGGAGTCCCACGTCCGCATGTTCCTCACCATGCACCCCTGGTACCTCCCTTCCGCCGAGCTGGCCAAGAAGCTTCTCCAGAAGTATCCTTCAGAGCACCTCTGCACCTCCTCATAACCCCCCACCCCCACCCCCACCCATATGGAGCCCCCACCTTCCTTAATGATGTCATCACAGGTCCAGGGAGAGAAACTGCTCCGCCAGTTACAGGACAAAAATTTGTCACCTAGTCAAGTAAGATCAAACCATCCAATAAATTCCCCCCCAATGCCCATGGCGTCTTACAAATTTATCTTCTTAATGTACATTTGTTTAGCCATAATAATAATTTTTGTTAGTGTTGATAATTCATTTGTTTCACCCGTCACCTCTGTTATGTTTATTACATACCAACTGAATAATCATACAGCCGTGTAAACCTTAAAGGCGTATCTTAACCTGTGTGTTGTCAGCATCGTCTGCGTGTGATGCCGTGGGCCCACTTAACCTGCCGTGTACCGCCCCGCCCTGCAGGTACTGGATCTCGGAGTTTCCCGCCGAGTTCGGCTTAAATCCAGAACTTTCTGAGCAGATCAGAGGTCTGAAGGATCTGCTTGCCCAGGAGGGAGATGAGCATCAGAGCCAGCTGATAGACATCGAGAGTGTGTAGGTGTCCCTTGGCTGTCATCAGAAGGGCCCACGACATGCTAGTGTTTTCTGAGGTTAAGGCAGATGAACTGCGTGACAGCCATGCTGAGCAGACTTTGGAACATCCCCCAAGGCTGCTTCTGGGCTCAGAATGGAGACGGATTTGGATTTGTGACCTTTGATTATTTAGCAAAGATACCTAAGACAAACATAACCGTCGGGACTGCACATTTGTGATGATCTTCTCAATTTGCGATATGTCATAGCTAAACCCAGACCTACATATATAAAAGTTACTCCAAACACAGTCTCTGTCACACTCGTTCAAACGTTCAAATATGTGGTTGGGCACCACTGTGTCCTTCAGGCCGTCGTATGAGTGGAAGCGACAGGTCACCAAGCTCGCCCCCACCACCAAGAAAAGGAAGATGTCTCTGCTTTTCGATCACCTGGATGCTAACGAGCTGGCTGAGCATCTGACCTACCTGGAGTACAAGTCCTTCTGCAAGATGCTGGTGGGTGTGGCTGGCTGTGTGGTGGGAGGGGCTGGCTGTGTGGTGGGAGGGGCTGGCTGTGTGGTGGGTGTGGCTGGCTGTGTGGTGGGAGGGGCTGGCTGTGTGGTGGGTGTGGCTGGCTGTGTGGTGGGTGTGGCTGGCTGTGTGGTGGGTGTGGCTGGCTGTGTGGTGGGTGTGGCTGGCTGTGTGGTGGGAGGGGCTGGCTGCGTCACCTGTCCTTGTGTCCTCTGACCTGGTCGGCGGGCCTCCAGTTCCAGGACTACCACAGCTTTGTGATGCACGGCTGCACCGTGGACAACCCCATCCTGGAGCGCTTCATCACCCTCTTCAACAGCGTCTCCCAGTGGATCCAGCTCATGGTGCTCAGTAAGCCCACAGCTCTGCAGAGGGCTGCGGTCATCACCCACTTCATCACGGTGGCTCAGGTCAGTGATAGGGGGTGGGGGTGGGGGTCCAGCCCTACGGAATGCTGCCTCAGTAACAGCATGTCTGTTACCTGGTTGACAGTGTGAAGCTGGGCTGTGAAACTTCCTGTAAGATCTGGGCCTGATGGCCTTTTATTCAGACTCATTCTTATTGGTCCTATCAGTGATCAGAAAACTGTAGTGTTTATTCTGATTGGCTGGCATGGTAGCACCGTTTCCTCACTCCTCCAGAGTCGGGGCTGTCGAGTTTGCATGTTCTCCTTGTGTCATGTGAGTTTCCAGTCCAAATACATGCCTGTAGTGTATGATTGGATGCCCGTGCGCTGTGCTGCCTGGGATCAGCCCCAGGCCCCCCCTGTGTGCCTCGTAGGTGGATTTATACTAATTATTACCAAGTACTGAAGTACTGTATATCTGAAAGACATGGAAGAAGAGATGTAGTCAAACGACATGTGGAGCTGAAATGGAGGGGAAAGCCCAAGATGCACAAGGCCCGTCTCCTTGGGAAGATCTGCTGTAAGCAGCTCCTCTGCACAGCATTCTGGGTATTGTTACAGTTGCTCCGTAGGCAGCATAGGTGCTTGCTGTTGGTTCTGATTCGTGATCCGATAGCACTCTAATCATGGTGAGTGTGCCGATTGATTGATACTGGGGGCTGTCGGTAAATTCTACATCCCAGCTACAGTTCCAGTGAGAAGACCAGTCCACTGATCTCCCCAATAAGTTCTGAAATCCCTTTACTCCAGTCCATCATTCCCTTATCTCTGGTTCTTCTTGACAGTTACTCACCCACCCTTTTGACATTCCCCTATAGTCTCCTTTTATTTTTCCTTTTTTTGCTTTTTACTTCTCCCTGTTGATGTATCTCTACCTTCATCTCTTCCACCTCGGACTCGGCCACTTCTTCACTTCACGCGTCTCTCTCTCTCTCTCTCTCGCTCTCTCTCTCACGCAGAAACTGCTGCAGCTGCAGAACTTCAACACGCTGATGGCGGTGGTGGGAGGCCTCAGTAACAGCTCCGTGTCGCGGCTCAAAGACACACAGGCGCACGTCGGCAGCGAGGCCAACAAGGTCGTCCGCCCGCCTGCCCCGACCCAAAAGACGCCCCTCGCCTACCCGGCCCTAAATTAGACTCGTGCGTGTTTAAATTGCAGCTGCGAGGCTCAGACTGAAGAGTCAGTTAAATGTAGCCTGAAATGCAGTGTGGGTTGGTGTGCTTTCGCTGTTAAAATGGGTAGGGACAGAGAGAAGTGTTAAAACATAAAAACCTTTCAAGTGACATTTATTTAGCCGATGTATTTTTCAGTCCCTAAGCAGTTGGGGGTTACTGGCCTTGCTCGGGGGCCCGATGGTGAAATCACTTGGCCGACTCAAATTTGACCTGGCAACCTCCTGATCACAGGCACAGTGCCCCTTCCCCTTTTTTGCATATTTTGAGTAAAAGTTTCAGTGTTTACTGATAAAGCAGAAGCTGCTCCACAGGCCGGGAGAGTAGGAAGTGTAACACCAAAGCTATGGTGAGGTGCAATCCTAACCCTAGCCTTACTCATCGCTATGGTGACTGAGAATTCTAACCTTAACCTTACTCATTGTTATGGCAGTGTGCAATCCTAACCCCAGCCTTACCCATCGCTATGGTGACCGAGAATCCTGACTCGTGGTCCCAATCTCTTGCAGACCTTTCAGAACCTCACAGAGCTGGTGACGTCCTGTGGGAACTACAGCCAGTACCGGCGTAGGTTCTCAGAATGCACGGGCTTCCGCTTCCCCATCCTGGGTGTGCACCTGAAGGACCTCATAGCTGTCCATGTGGCTTTGCCTGACTGGGCTGACAAGGCCAAGACGCAAGTCAACCTTGTCAAGACCCGACAGCTTTACGTCATCCTGCAGGAGCTGGCGCTGATCCAGAGCACGCCTCCCAGTATCGACGCCAACCCAGACCTCGTGAACCTCCTTACGGTCCGTACGCATGTGGTGGGTCAGATGGGGGGCGGAGTGGGCACTGAGGTGTAGACGAGGGGGGGAATCCTTACATCTGTCGCACGTTCGCCTCCCCAGGTGTCACTGGATCAGTACCACACCGAAGAGGAGATCTACCAGTTGTCCTTGCAGAGAGAGCCCCGTAACAGCAAGGTCCTCGTGAGTACACACTGCTATCCGTACAGTCCTCTGGGGGAAGAGCTGGCCAGCCAGTTGACCTTGGACCCCTAGAGGTTTTTTTTTCTCCCCACTTGTGAGTTTCTGGTTCCTCCCCTCTGTTGTCTTCTGGCGTTCATTCTGTATTTCGCTCTTCCTTTTTTCATGCACCATTCTGTATGAGTGATGTAATAATGGATTGCCACTCACTCTTGAAAAGTGCCTTTGGGGTTGCCCAAGGCGCTATATACAAATGAATTGAATTGAATTGAGCTCCGATCCCCATTGTAACGGGAACTCTGATAACAGAACAGATTTCCATGCTCGAGTAACTTGGCTTTCATCATGTCCACCAGAGAGCACAGAAAATGACCCCCCCCCCCAGCTGTAACCTGCTGGTTGGCATCTGTGATTAAAAGTCAGTAGGTGATGCATATGCATGATGCTGAATTGACTGGAGTTTCAAGTGCTGTTTCTGGCCTAGTTCACACACAGGAGGAAGATCTTCTACCAACCTGAAATGTTCTGCGTTGATGTTTATATGGTTCTTTTGTTTCCTCAACACCGACTGGTTAAACCATTGTTCCCCAATCCGGTCCTCAGGGACCCACAGACAATCCATGCTTTTGCTCCCTCCCAGCTCCAATTGGACTGTCTCTCAGTCCCCAACAACCAGACTGGGAAACACTGGGTTAAACCTAAAGTCCCCATTCTGCTCTCCCCCATCTGTGAGTCACATGGTTCATCCTACCGGCCCCGATGCAGGACGTCCCCCAGCACTGCCATGCTTTATCTTCTACGTCTTTGTGCGTTTCTTTGGCCTTTTTTCTGCGCTAATTACCAGTCGCGTGAGATAAGCAGAGGTGGAGCGATTCCAGAGCTGATCAGTAGGTAATGAGTCAATGAAAGCAAAGAGTTCTTGTCTTCAGCGCTGACCTGATAGTGTTCACTGATTGGCCAGGTCCCAAGCCCTGCCTCCGGGCCCGAGACACAACCCTCGGTGATTGAAGAATGGGCATCTTCTGTGAAGCCCAAGGCCGACCCGGCCATCATCAGCAAGCATATTGAGAAGATGGTGGAGGTAACGTCGCCATGGTTACGTTTGCCCACTTTGAGGGACGTGAATGTGAGTGGGATACCACCCGCTGTCTGAGAAGGGTTTGCTCCTTGCGGCTTAGAGTTGGGGCAGATATTTGGGGAAGCCAGGTGCAGACCAATTAAATGTCGATTTAAAATAAAATAGAAGATTTAAAAAAGGGGTCCCTGCAACCTCTAACATTAACCATCTTTACGTATATGTTTAATATGTAGATTTATCGAAACATACAACAAAAATGGATAATACATGAAAAGAGAAATATCTTTAGTCCACACTCGCCGGTTCCTCTAATCTATCACTAATATATTCATAGTTTAGCTTAACTAGTTATTGTCATTTACTTACAACAATTAAGCTATGAGGATGATGGGTCCACCAGCTTTTTTTAACCTGGTCTTTTTTAACCAATCTGTTACTTATTTAAAGGCTGCTCAATATATTCTGATGCCTAAGCCTTTGTTGAAGAAAGTCTGCTGTTTGTGCAGACATACCCAGAAGCAGTGAATCTTATGTGTCCCAGTGGACTCCCCAGCTTGTTAAACGTGTGTGTTTTTTTTTTTTTTTTTTCCCGAAAATGATTTTTCCGATTTTTAAAATCTCCTTTCTCACAGCCAAGTCGGCCATCTTTGTTTTTCTCCACTGGGAGTGTTCGCTGCCCGCCTCATATCTAGACTCCCTCCAATTGTGGGAGGCATGGGCTTCAGTTGACGAGCTATCTGTGTTTTCCAGTCAGTCTTCAAAAACTTTGACACAGACGGGGATGGAAAGATCTCCCAGCAAGAATTCGAGATCATAAGGAGCAATTTCCCCTACCTCAGCAAATTCACGGAATTAGACAAAGACGAGTGAGTCCTTTTCCTCCTCACATCGACCTTATCTCCAGCTGCTTCCTATAGCTCTGTCTGATTTGCATTGACACACATGCCCGCACCACACGACACATGAACGCACCACACGACACATGAACGCACCAACACAAACATACAGATACGCCGATGAGCCAAGACATTACAGCCACTCCCACATGAAGCAAGTATTGTTGAATATCCCAGAAAAATGATGTCTGTCAAGATCTAGGAGATATGAGATGGTAAGCTCATATTCAGTACTCATAGCCGACATCTCCAAAGAAATCTCCAGAATGGCAAGGCTTGTGGTTTCAACACTATTTGCTTCACATTGGGGTGGTGATCATGTTTTGGCTCATCTGTATACACATAGAGTAGTAGGTTTGAAAATGCCTTCAAGAACTTGTCATTCATTAGTTTAAAAATGAGATCTTGATAGATATATAAATGAGGGTGGCAGTGTAGGGCAGGCCATGATAAGCAGTCACTGAATGCCGTCTCCATAGGGACGGGCAAATCAGCAGGGAGGAGATGATCGATTACTTCACCAAAGCGAGTTCCCTGCTCAACTGTAAGATGGGTTTCATCCACACGTTTGTGGAGTCCAACTATGTAAAACCCACCTTCTGCGTTCACTGTGCAGGACTGGTGAGTACCGACAGTGTTTGGCAGAGCGTCTGAAGCCTTGCTGCAGTGCTGCATGATATCACATCGCAATTATGCAGTACATTCGCAATAATCAGTAGGGCTTCAGATGATGGGGGTGAACATTTGACCGGATGCTGGCTTTTCGGTACTATATGGATGTTTACTTACGCCCACAATGTGGTGAGCATATTAGCAGTGCACTTAACATATTAATGAGAAGCATATCGTGATGCCCAGAAGTTAGTAATCTGTATAAATTTGGCATATCCTTATGTTTCATTAACGTGTCTGACTTTAAACTGCAAAAAGTACCAACAGACCACCGACATTTTTGCCTTGTTTATCCTCAATATCTCCTCTCTTTAATTTTTTATTTTGTGCCTGCTGATCTGCCCCTTTCTTCACCGCCACTTCAGTGCTTATCGCTCCCCTGATTTACCAAGACGGTAGCATGTGGCTCGCTCCGCTAATTAAATTTAATAATCATAAGTATATAGCGAAATTATACAGATTACCAACTCTTTGGCGTCACAATACTCCTTTCAATTTTTAGGCATACTACTAATCTGCTTACCAAATTGCAGGCGTAAGTAAACGTCCGTGTAAGTAACAAAAAGCTGACGTCCGGACGAATGTTTGCACCCATCATCCAAAGCCCTGATGATTATCGTGCATCACGATGTGATATCGCCCAGCCCCGCCTTACGCTCTCGAGGAATATCCCTCATTACCCTGTCCCTCTTTCCGAGGTGCCTCGCCTCCTGGAAAATGCCTAGTTGCCATCACACTTATAAATGTTGGGAGTTACCAAGGGTTGTTAGATTTTTTTTTGCCATTTGTCATATAAAAAACATGCAGTACTGCACAAGTCTCAGGCTGCCAAAAGCAATTATCTTTATCTTTATGTAAACCTATGATTTTATGTCTATCAAAGTGTATTACATTAGCCATTTCGAAAGCTCTTCAAACCTTTACGTCTCCTAACGCTCCAATATACCCATATGTCTGCTGACTCATCCGCTAGCGAGTCACGTTTGCCTAATGAATACCCCATTGAGTTATTTAACTAGTTAAATTAATGAATGAAGTCAGCTGGTAGTGGTTGGTAACAAACACGTGGAGCGTGGGGGGTGCCCCTGAGGAGGGGTTTGGGAACTGAGGCGGTGTTCATCTAGTCATCCAGCCGGATGTCAGTAACTTTTTTTTGAGAGCAGAAGAAATTCTTGTTGTTTTTTATTGTGTTACTCTTAGTTTGCGAATATCATAATGTTAAAATGCCTTTTTTTCTGAGGAAATATACATTTTCTATGCAGATTAATTGCTTTAAACGTTTTCTTTGATGGACTAAGACATCTGCTCTGTACTGCATATATATTTAATGTCAGCTTGCTGATGAAAGGGCTTGTAGATGTATTGTACAATGGTGTTTTGATTAAGTATGAAGGAAGAGAAAAAAGAAAAACAGAAAAACAGTTAAAATATTTCCTGTCTCTGGCTTCCTGTTGGTCTGGGGCCAAACACAATATCTACTGTTCCCCTTTTTTCGGCTTGACCAGCATAGCATAAACAAAAAAATATACTCCTCCCTTGTCTCGCCGTGTGATGCGGTTTTGCTGAATCAGGTGGAACAGTCTGTTCCCCGGTCGCTTCTCTCCTGAATCACAACATTTCAGTACGATTAGGAGGGGCCTGTTTTTATAAGCAGGTCACCCCCCAGCAACATTCATACCACTTGTATTTATTGCTGGACATATAAAATGCTTAGGGCAAACGCTAGACAAAATTGCAGTCACTGGTGACAGAATAATTGTAGTTATTTCTTGTAAGGCACATTATAATTAAAATGTACGTATGGAGAAAAACCAAGAAATACTTCCACTTACATTCGCTCATCCCCTTATCATCCGTTGCTCTGCACTGACCTTCTGGTGTCTCCTCTCTAATCCCTTTTCCAAAAACACGTTTTATCTTTTTACTTACAGATGTGCCTTGTGTCACAGCGCCTTTGGGCATGAGTAATGGAAACATGTTATGTTTGACCAAGTGAAGGTCTGTTGAAATTTAAATGTGAAATGCTCTGCCGAGACTATTATGAAAGGACATTATTGTTGTTTTTCTTTTCAGATATGGGGCTTTTACAAGCAAGGATACAAGTGTAAAGGTAAGACGGGCCCAGTCGCTTTGAGCAGGCTTGACGTTCATGCTGGTATTTCTGGGTATATCAGATCAGATCGGTACGTGCGGGTCAGTGTCCACCACCGCAACAATGACGTACAGGCAGTCCCTCAGTTACAAAGGAGTCTTTAAGTTGAAATTGTAGGTAAGTCAGCAAAATAATACAGAACATAATAATAATAATAATAATAATATTTATTAATAATACAGTAGTAAAAGTAACCACATACGGAGTTGTATTGAACCTTAAGCAAACGATGTTTTCACGAGTGTGACAGAGTAGCACGTGCGTTCAAAATTACAAATCATTGTATTTAACCCAAGTGTTTATTGTAACGGGCTGAATGACAGTCCATCAATTAGTACGAGTTGCCCGTGAGTCGGATGTACTTATCCCAGGGACTGCCTGTAGTGCAAATATAAACAATAGTGCAGGAGGCATGCAGACAGTGGTGACACAGCATTGTAATGCACCTTGCTCTCATTAAAGCAGGCTCCCCATATTCTACAATGTCAGCCTAACTTGGGGGGTGGGCAGTCACTTGACCTTGGACCCCCAGAGGTTTTTTTTTCCTCTTCACTGGTTCCTCCCCTCCGTTGTCGTCTGGCTTTCCTTCTTCCTCTTCCCCCCCCCCATTCTCGTTCGCCATCCTCCGAAAATGATGTAATGCTGGCTCACCACACTCTGCATCACGCAGAGCACCTTGGGGTGACTCCGTTGTGAAAGTCGCTATATAAAAAGAAATTGAACTGAATTGAATTAATAATCAATAGCGTGCAAATTAGAACAAGTAGATACATTTATACGGCCGTTCATTGTAAGTACGGATACAGAGGATATGGATGACAGAATGGTTCCAAATACTCTCCACCACCGGCTGAACTTCCACATCCGCACTGATAAATTGTGTATCATTCTTATGTGTTTATTGGATGATCGGTTCCTTCTGCACAATAATTAAGTCTCTGTCATCACCGGGGGATGGAATTCTGAAGCGAGTCATTAATTACCATTACTGTTGGGGGGGAGGTGGGTCGGGGATAATTGAAACTAATTGTGTGTCACGGCGCGTAATTGGCGAATGTGTCTGAACGCGGAGTCGGCTGAAGGGCGATCGGGAAAACTGGCTGAGGAAAAGTTCGCCTCCATCGATCTTGGCGTGAAGGTCTGCGTGCGACGTGCCCGAGCGTCTGCTCGCGTCCGACGGCGCTGTGCTAATTTTTTGCGGCCATTGTATTTGGACCCGGTTTGTGGTACGATTTCTCGGAAAGCGAGCCCGCCCTTCCGAGAGGACCCCCGGTTAGAAGCCTTTGCCCTGAGTCACTCTAACATGGAGAGGAAGGAAAGTGTAAAATGAGTTCTTTCGTGCTGTTCTTTTTCCCCCCTCGGCTTTCCGCCTCTCCGCGTCTCACGCACACGCTCGCAGCCTGCGGCGTGAGCTGTCACAAGAGCTGCCGAAACCACCTGTCTGTGGAGTGCCGTAAGCGGACCAAGAGCATCAGTCAGGATCGGCCCCTCTTCCCCTACTCGCGCTCCTACAGCTTCCCCCCGCCGGCCAATCAGGCGCAGCCATCCGGCCTGCAGAAGAAAGGTACGTGGGCGGCCATCTTGGCTCAGGTCTGACGGCTGCGCTAGTGCGACCCCATATCTCAGATATTCTTTCTGCTGAAATCTGAAACACTTTGAAATGATTAATTTTGTTAAAGTGTTAGATAAATTATTGAGCACTTGGGTGCGTTTACGTGGCCTGACTTGGCTTTTCCGTTATTTGTATACGTCTGCTGTTGTATACAAACAGTTCCTGCATGTTAGTGTGATGTTGAATCACCCCACGGCCTCCTGGCTTTTGGCTGAATTCTTTATTTACCCATAATGCAGCTGGTGCCTCAGGGTGCGTCCTTGGTGAGCCATGGTCTGATTGTCTGCTTGTCCTCCTTTAGTAATCAAAGAAGAGGATCTGGAATCACTGGAAAATGAAGTGTTTGATGTCCATCTATGATGAGGTACAGTGGACCTCAATAAAGAGAAGCATAAGGAATCACACTAATTATACCTAAAAATGTAATTGCATCAATTGCATCCATCTATCCCAATCGATCCATTTCCTACTCAGTAGAGGGTTGCAGAGGAGGGGCCGTGGGGGTGGGGCGGAGCCTGGCCCAAGCAACACAGGGCACAGGGCAGGGAAACATCCTGAATGGGGTCATAAAGAATCATCTAGAATTTAATTTAGCTACATGTTGAAGCTATTTAGTTTTTACTTTTTAAATGTGTGGCTTAATTTAATGGGTTTGTAATTATCAAATGTGTCTTTTTGTACTTTTTATGTGTGCTTTGTGCAGTGAGTATGACTTTTTACTGAGTTACCGTTATTTCCGCTCTGTCGCTGTTTCTCCTGAAGGAGTGACTGATCCGTTCGATTTGTTTCACCACAGAGCAACGTACACGTGTGTTTAATGGATGGCACCTTGTCTGTTAGAGACCAGGAGAAATGGCTCAGGAAAAACAGTGGAAAGCAGAAAAATGGACAGGAGAAGTTAAACAGACAAAAGCTGGACCTGCTGCCCCCCATCTGGAACATCCGCTCGCCTTCGCTACATCTTCGGTGGTTCGTTTCATTGTCGCGTGTCCTTGCTTGGATGTGTTGTGATGTACATGTGCAGTTGGAGTTTTTACATTTGTAGTCACGGTTTTGGGAGAACGTACATTTTGTCTCCACTCTAAAGAAGACATGCGAAGCCCCCAGAAATGTTTGTGCTTATTCTTCCTGAACTGTCTCTCTTAAATGAAAAACTGTATTATTACAACACTGCGATGGGTTGGTGCTCCATCCTGGGCTGTTCCCTGCCTTGCATCTGTAGCCTCCAGGATGGGCTCCAGACCCCCGCGACCCTGCATATAACAAGCAAGGATGGATGGATGGATGGATGGATGGATGATTACACCAGAAGGCAATGAAATATTTAAGAAGTAAAAGTTTAATTTCTTGGTCAGTTTGTTAGTCTAGTTTTTTAATTGTTTTTAATATTACAGCTGTGCTGTGGATCAGAATTTTGTTGTGTTTTCTGAGAAGCATTTTTCTAAACAACGTACTTTTATAATGATCATTTATAAAGTTTTTCTAATGACAGTATATCGCTGATACCAGTAAGGACAGCTTTATTTACAACTGGTCCTACATGCAAATACAAAGTAGAGCAGATTTTATATTAAATGTAGAAGAATTGTTACAAAGATTTCAAGATGGCAAGTTAATCCCGCACGCCCCTTCAGTTTATTTTGATGGTACATTAACAAGTAAAGCCTAAAATTCTGTTCCTTAATACCTTTCTTATTGTTCTGGTCTTTCAAACCTCTTTTATTTCTTGTATGTATTCATTCCATGTCAGAGCTGTGACAGTTACAGTAATCTCAATGTACATTTTCATTGGTTAATACTGGTTACATTTGTTTTTTCCATCAGTTTCTTCACATAAGACTGTTTGTTTGTTTTTTGTTGTATGGAGTTGTGAATCACAATGGATGACAATACTGATTCCCAGTTCTTGTTTTCTTTTTCAGTATCTAAATGATGTGAGTTCAAGTAAATTTAACCCTTGTAACCCAGATTGTAATATTAATTTTATGCACAAAAAAACATTTTAGATTCAATATGATTAACCAGATTTAATTAGTATTTGTGTTTGGTGGGTATCTCAGGATAATTCAGTTGTCTAAAACCTCCTATACTGTCCTCAGCCTGAGGTAAAGAAATATTTTTTTTTACATTTTTTTTTTTCACCTTTAAGCTTGTGTTGACAGTTTAGCTGCAAACACCTACCTTCTCCACTGGGTGGAGCTCTTGCTCTAACATGCCATTTCCGTACAGGCAGCGGTGCGCTTTGTGTCCAGGCCGCACAGACCCCGAGGAAGGGAACATCGTCACGCGCGCACGGCGTGCAGCAACTGTGCATAGAAGGGGAGAACCGGTTCCGTGTTTATTCTCATTCTCTTCCACTAATCACCATTTTTATTTGTTAAAATGTTTTGAAATGTTACTGTTGGAAAATAAACAACATTACTAGCTGCAGCGATGAGCCTGCTTGTGTATTAAAAAAAAAAGACACACACATATAAGATGCAATTTTTATGGACTTTTAGAGCATTAAAAGATTAAATTTCCCAATGGGAGGTACTTGCCCCGTAATGATGCCAAGTGCTAAAAGCCAAATTAAATGTCTTTACGTGACTAGTCTGCAAGTGCGTAAGTGGTTTGTTGCATAACCAGTTACCTATTATGAGCTATTATATTAGCCGCGGTACTCGGCGTTTTTGCCTCATTAAATCATTTGTGTTCATGCGCCACATGCGCCGCTTCCCCACTCGCGCTCCCGCTCAATTCGGTTTTGGGGGTTTCGACTGTTTTTTTCCCTTAAAGGTATAGATACTAAAGCCTCTTGATATGTTATGTTATTAATGATGATGATAATTATAATAATGATGCATTCATCTTCCATTACTGCGTAACAAGGCGAATGAAAACGAAAGGATACTTAATCTGGTATTTGCGCAAGTGTATTTGAAAGTTTCTTTTTCATGCACTGCTTTGACACACATAAATGTGAGGGTGAAGTTTGGAGTCTGACCATTGGGTCAGGCCATTTACCCATCACCTATGGAGATTTTCGGGGACTTAAGGGCCTTGCCCAAGGGCCCAACGGACATGTGACTTTCAGCAGACACCCTGGACAGGATGCCAGTCCATCGCAATGCACACACTCACCGGAGCCACGTGCTGCGGGATTTCAGGTAGAGATAAGAGCGTTCGAGGTGGCGGAGTACAAACATACAAACAGCACACAAACACTGCCCAGGCAGAGCCAATGGCATTTATACCCCCCAAAAAAAACCAAAGGAATGAGGCTACAGCGCCACCTGCTGAGCGACACTGCCTGATAATACGGGCAGTTCCCAGGTCCGACCTACAGACAACTCGTACTAACGAACAGACTGCCATAAAAAAAAATTCGGGGTAAATACGATGGTGCGTGATAACGAATGCGTGCAATATTTTGTGACACTTGTAAAAACACTGCATGGCTTCAGCGGTTCGTTGGCTCAGGGTACAGTACCGTACGTAGCTACTAGTATTATTACTGTATAATATTATGTACTGTATTATTATTTTTCCAATTTACGTACAAATTTGACTTAAAAACAGATCACGTTTGTAACATGGGGACTGCCTGCATCAGGAAGCTGACCAGTGTAATACAGACTGCATTAGAAATGACCAAAGGGGAGCACAGACTTAAATACTCCATAAAGTATAGTAACGGCAGTGGAATACAATTCATTACGAATTTGTCTTTTTGTGTCTTTTTCAAGCGGTCTTTGTTCGGAAATGAGTGACACTACAGGATTCCATCTCCGTGGCGATAAAGGCGGCATTGTTGCGACCATATTCATTTAACGGCTGTGTTGCTTTGTTGAATGGCCTGCTCTTCTCGTTTAGGAAAAACACAAATTGGTAATTTATCCAGTGGGGGTGTTTCAGTAATGCCGGTATTGACTGCTTAGGCCATGGGGGGCGGGGGGTGGGCAGGTGAGGACTGAGCGAATTAATGCTCCTCACTGTTAACACCTTCCAGGCACTGATGGACCTAGTAGAAGATCCTTCGGAGTGCAGCAATTAAATATTAACATGAGGCAAGTCTTGCTCCACTGCTCTCTGCTTTGCTTAATGGTTTGCTGATGACAAATGTGTTTAAAAGTCGAAGGGAAAGAAATCTCCCAGATGGGAGACGGCTAAAACTTTTTTTATTTGCACCCTTCTGTTAGGGAATGACTTGCTTCAGTGCTTCTGGTTTGAATGTGTCACATCTGTCTGGGGAATGGGACAGAAGCAGCGGGGGGGCGAACGTCACGTTACGTTACATTACATTACGGGGTGGCTCTTTATGCTGGAGCCCAGAGACGACCTGACCCTTCTGTGCCATGTGAAGCACGAGGCTCTGCTTCTTGACATCTCCAGGCGGGTTGGCTGTTTCATCAGGCGTTTCATTGTTTGCGGCAAAGAGACTTCAGCTTCAGCCGACTTCCTGTTAGTCACTTGCTGTGTTTGGTTTGCTTCCTTTTCTTGCCGTCGCTGGGATGTGATCACTTTATGGTCGCGTGTAACGTTGCCGTTAGCTAGTGAGCAAAGTCAGAAGATCGTTGCTAGCGGGCTGCTTAACAGTACATGCTGGTTCAGGATCTCACAAGTAAGAAATGCATTTATGTAATATTTAGTGTAATCACTGTTTGTGGCCAACAGGAGGCGCCACGCAAACATGTGGTTTGTGTAACGGTAAATGCTATCACAACAGACACTAGCATGATTGGCTTGTACTGGGTTGACTTTACTTGACCTTGGACACAGAGTTGATAATTATCGTGGAATGAGTACAAATAGGTGGGATCAGTTGAAATAGGCTTTATTAACGCTGCAATGTGGAAAGATTGATACTTACACACTATCTTCAAATTGCAGCTTCAGGTCCTTGCACTGATATACTGACCTCCGACCTTCAGCAACCAGTCAATGAGTTGTAGAGCAAATGGAGAGATAGCAAATTTATCTTATCTGAAGGGAACGCTGGTGCCCCTTCTAGATGAATCTGCGGTAGGTGTCAGGGGTAGTAAGTTCTGGGAGAATCTAAGCGTGCTGACGGCTGTCCCTTCCAAGTGAATCAGAATAGCGGCCAGCCGCATGTCTCCGTGACAGTTCAAAGCGGCCAGAGTGTTCCTGTGCTGTCACATCCCTCGAAGACGGGTTTCCACACAGTGTTGTCGTGTTTCCAGCAAGGGAAGTCACTCTTGGTCAACACTGAAGGGATGTTTTTGCCATCATGACGGTTTGAAGACATCGCACGATGACCTTGTTGCCTGTTAATTCTCTTTTTCCTGTTTTTTTTTTTTTATTTTTATGAAGATTTCTCAGGCAAAGCCATATGACAGGATGTGACCTGTCAGGGCTTGTGAGCGGGATTAGAGAGGGGCCGTTGTACAGTACAGTATACAGTACTACAAAAAATGAAATATCTGTCGTCATTTTGGCTGGAAAAAAGGAGTTGCCAGTTCAGAAGTCGACACCCTGAGTTACTGGGTGCCAAACAAAACAGAAGACAACTCTGGTCAGCTGTCTCCTAGACAGACAGTGCCTCCCTGGTCTTTCTTGTTTTCTGTATATTTTTGGTGTGATGTCTGTAGGGCATCTACTGTAGAAGTGTCCCTGTTTCAGAGAACTAAGGCTCCCAGAATTTCCTGCTGTCTCCATACCGTCTCACAGAAACTGTTGCTGCATCTCCTAGAAGTGACCCTATTCTACTCTGCACCTAACACTATCGATTAACACTGGCAAAATACTCCCACACAGAAAAGCAGGCTGCCCATTGGCCGAGGAGGGGCGGGCGGTATGGGGCATGTGCGAGAAAGTCTGGGGATTTCAGAAGCTTTCAGTTCTCCTTTGAAGGTAAGATCACAACCGTGAAGATTCCTTTTAGAATCCTGAAGACAGAGATGGATGATTATGGAGGAATTCTATCTCTATGGTCGCCAGCAGTCACCTTGATGACCTAATAACAATAATGATAATGATGAGAGGAGTGTGGGCAGTGCAGCCATTCAGCTGCTCCTACGGCGGTGACTCCTGCAGCTGCCAGGACACGCTGAGGATAGCCGGCCTCGCGGTCCCGCACACGCCTGGATCCCCCCTGGGGATTTCGGCTACTGGTCCTCGGTCCTGTTGCTGCCTGAGTGCCACAGCTGGCCATCTCGCAGGATGCAGAGCAGCCCCAGAGGAGATGTGGCTGCAGAAAAGATTAATTGTATATGGGAGAATATGCTGGGTCCCCCCCCCCCCTCGACTTCTATCCCCCATGGGATTATGAAGCTCTTTTTGGCTTGGCATGGCTGAATATATTTGTGTATTTTTTTTTTTCCCAAATACTTTTCAGACACCTCTCAATGTTTTTTTTTTTTTTGCAGAGATACATCCATTTGATCTCAATCGATCAACCAATCGATCAACCAACCAATCAATCAATCAATCAATCAAATGAATCGATCTGGTTTCAGTCGATGCTGCATATCTAAACCCTGAATATCATTACTGACAAATGCTGAACATTATCCCCTGAACCTTTCAAAGCAGGAGAACAAGTAGTACTCGTGGAAAACAGTGCCTAGATTAAGAATGCAGCTGAAAATGAATTGCAGTAGGAAACGTTCCCTTAGTCACCTGAGTCTCCCATGTGCGCTGGCGTGAGGCTGTGTGTGTGTGTGTGTGTCTGTGTGTGTGTATGTGTGTGTGATATATTCACAGTGTGTGGTGTAACTCTAGCTGTTATCATTTTTTCCTGATAAAATGTAATGCTGCTTGCTAGATGCCGCACGGGCCAGTACAGACGTAAATGCTGTGCTTTCGCTCCCTGGCAGGAGCCCAAGCAGACGTAAGAGGCCTCGGGGGGGAAGAGTTAGTCACTCGAGCCGCTTTCGTTCCTCAAACGCAGCGAGCCGTCTCTCAAACCTTTTGTCGGGCAGGTGGAGCTCCGCTTGCCTGCTTGTTTCGGCATGATGAAGGCCGGAGTCAGTATGAGAAAGGGGTTTTGGCTGTGGAGTGTGGGGTGGGTGGTGGCAAAATTAAGACCAGCAAATGGATGGGGGCTCCGTCATCATCTGTTCATTAAATCCAGTGGATCTCTGGCTCTGCTCTGATGCTCAGAAGCTGAAATGGATCCCTGCAAACCCTAATCCTATAACCCCATTGGCTCATTCTTACCTCACAAGTATTTATGGGCGGGGCCAGGCGGGGAGCTCATGAATATTAATGCATCTGATCCATATTATTGAAACTCTGCTGTCATGGGGTACGGCTCCCGTGTGCGGTGAGGGTTTGTCAGTTTTCTCAGCCACTGAAGTTCGGATCAGAACGTCAAGGCTCAGGCAATCTTGAATCGGCAGACGGCAGCTGGGAGCTGTGCCCGTAATCAATGGGCTTCAGTTCGCGGTGGGCCGGTCCAATATTCCCATAACAGCGGGGGGGACAGGGTGCCGTCCTCCCCGCTGAGTGACAGCCCCACAGATTACATTGCAGTCCCCCCCCAACCCACCTCCAGCTGCTTTACATTTTCCATCTCGACATTGCCCTCATTTCAGTATTTGTCTCATTCTGTCTATTGTTTCATCCTGGTGGATGCTGTTCATGCACTCCTTCATTTGCATGCACTTTCATCTGTCATATTCTGGGGATCCAAACCGAATTAAAATCAAGTTAAACCGCTGAATATAGACCCCAGATACTTACTTATGGTGCTGTGTGTCTCTTCTGATCAGGGGCTCTGTGCCTGTGATCAGAAGGTCACTGGTTCAAATCCCACAGTGGGCAAAGTGGTTTCACTGTTGAGCCCTTCACTGAGGCCCTTAACCCCAAGTGCTCCGGGGACCGTCTGTGCCCTCAATCACATGGATAAGCATGTTTGTTGAATAAATAAATGTAAATGTAAAAAATGTTAAATATTTAACTCAAAAACAAAGAAGAAACAAAAGGAAACACAAGGGGTCTAACCACAGGCAGGAATAACTAAAGGACTAAAGCAGGGAGCAACACTGGAACAAGCACAGTAACACAGGGGCAAATACAGAACAATTAAATCAGAACAATCACTATGAACAACTGAAGACTAAAGCAAGGACAGGCACTTAAATATAGACATAATGAGGATAAAGAGGAGACGTGTGGGTAAGAATCAGTAAGAATGAGCATGCAGTGACCAGGGGAACAGGGAAGGAGTTAAGGACACAGGATGGCCAGCGACACCTGCAGGCCACAAAGGGAACAGACATACTAAAGGGGCCGGACAAGGACCGATACTGACAAAATCTTCAACTGCCTTTGATACAGTATCTATCTATCTATCTATCTATCTATCTATCTATCTATCTATCTATCTATCTATCTATCTAATCATCTGTCTGTCTGTCTTGTAGCATGTTTGTCTGTGCTCTACTATGAAACACACACATCTCTCTGCCTGCAGATCCGAGTGTGCATGCGTGTGAACGTGTGAGAGTGCAGACGTGTGTGTGTTTATTTGCACCTGTGTGTGGGTGTCCCCCCTTCCCTGCTGGAATCACCTTTCCTGTCAAACTCAGGCCGGCCGTCGCTGGTTCAGAGCCCAGACAAATTCAATACCGCGGAGACAGGCTTGCTGATAACGCGGCAGCGGGGAACACGCGCAGACCGAATGCTGCATCTGAAAAAACTCATTTTCAGATACAAAAAGAGTTACTTTTCTATGGGGCGTCGGTTCATTGGAGCATCTTGATTTGAAATTTCAATGAAATCTCTCAACCATACTTTTTCCAAATTCCTATTCTGATTACAATGGAAGCTGACCCTCGCACATTCAATAGGAGTTCAACTACATCTCTTTGGTCTCCTATTGACTGCTTTGTTCTGTTTTGGTGGGGTCCACAGAACCTGATATTACCACCGAGGGAAAATGCCTGGTGTCATATAATTAGACACATAATCTACTTCATTCGGTGGAACATGAGGGTCATGTGACCTACATCATGATGATCATGATTTTCTTCAGTTGGAGTTTGGCTCATGGATTTGATACACGGATGTTTCTATGGGGATTTTTTTAAAGTGAGCTGCAAAAGAGGGGGCATAATTCATACAGAGGGGCCATTCTTATCATTAGCCAATGATATGTTCTGAATCTGTGAGTGACAGGAGAGGGGGCCCTCCGGCGGTCAATCAGCTTTCAGCTGAAGTCAGTGGCCCCGCCCCTGTATTCACCGCTGTGTGGAAGTGGGAACCTTTCTTTGCACGCCGCACGTGTGGCCTGCAGCCTCCAAAGCCTGTGGCTCGCAGGAAATGCATATATTTGGTGCAACGTATGCAGGAACTGCTTAGGAAGCCGTTTTATCCAAAGCAAAATGTACAGTTTGCGAGCTCCATTTACCCCTGCCTGGGACACCAGCCAGTAACGCTTTAGTCAACCGGAACCACAGCAGGGGAAGAAAGGGCACAGCTGGGTGTTAAACCCCGGGTCGTGTGCTGATTACGGCAGCATTTACTCCAGCATGGCCCTACATCTCTATCTCTCGCCACCCAGGCCTGCTCACTGCTCCTGCATGGGTACAGTGGCCCCCCGACCCCAAATCCCTAAATGGAGCAGGCCCGGAGCCAGCACGGGGGTGCAGGACTAGGCCAAATTCTTCGGTCCCATAGCTCAGCCAGTCAGGAGCGATTGTAGGACCATACAGCCTTAATTCATACAGAGAAGGCCAACCTTATCATTAGCCAATGGTGTGTTTAGAATAGGTGAGTGACAGGAGAGGGGCCTAATCAGCATTCAACTGGGGCAGGTTCCCCTTAGGCCCCGCCCATCCCTTATAGTGGTCAGAGCATTTAATAAATAAATAATACTATGACTCATACAGTCATTTAACCTCTTTCAAGTAAAGATACTGATGTTGTATGAAAGCTGATACGCTTTACTGAGTGTCACGCTCCTGCATAATACATCGCTTAACCCCCCCACCCCCCCATACGCACAGAGGGACATTTTCTCCTGACTCTGGTGTCGCGTCATTAAATATTATTACATGCTGCTTTTGACTTGCCAGGGTTTTAGTCAAAGGGACACAGAAGAAATGGATTTTCAAAGAGTGTGCGAGACATGCAATATGTAATCACGGCTGCACACCGTCGTTAGAGGAGAAGTGAAGCTGTCATGTGTGATGCAGGGGAAGGAACTGGACATTTCTATTCTGCATAAATAATGGTCTTTTATTAGAATGCTTACGGAGGAATTAAAAGGCTTTTTCCTTTGATAGTAGTACAAAGAAAGGTTTTACATCATTAATGACTAACTTTTATTCACATCATAAATTTACATATCTATTATGAAACTAATGTAATGCCTGCATATGTTTCATCCATCCATCCATAACTGCTTATCCTGCAGAGTATGA
This sequence comes from Hippopotamyrus pictus, assembly GCA_026781145.1. Classification (NCBI taxonomy): domain Eukaryota; kingdom Metazoa; phylum Chordata; class Actinopteri; order Osteoglossiformes; family Mormyridae; genus Hippopotamyrus; species Hippopotamyrus pictus. The sequence goes on along the minus strand of JAODLC010000052.1, from coordinate 1,804,016 downwards.
GCCTGGAGTCAATACCAGGTAATCACAGGGTACAAGGCAGGGGTCAACCAGAATGGGATACCAGTACACACGCACACGCATACACACACAGACACACACCGATTAGGTATCTATAGCTTTGTGGGGACTCTCCATTCCTTTTGAAAAACCTTAATCTCAACATGATGACCTTAACCCCTACCCAGCCCTAACCTTAACCATAAGTAACCAAACAAAATACAAGAGTTTTGGCATTTTTAGTTTT
>JAODLC010000052.1:1778795-1796711 GCA_026781145.1 Hippopotamyrus pictus | reverse complement strand
GGCGAGCTGGGGGGGGGGGGCGGGGGACGTCGCGGTGCGCAGCGCAGCGTAACAGGTGTGGCAGTGCGCCGTGCGGCTCGTCCCCCCTGCCGCCGCGGAGCCGACAAGAAAATGAGAAGATAAACATGGATGAATCCAATAATGGAGCCGGTTCAGAGCCCGTTTCGGGCCGCCCGCCGTTTCCGCGGCGTCGTGGCAGGATTCATTATGCAGCGGACAGGCTGCCAGGCTCCGGCTGGGGGACGCCGCTGACGGATTAATTAGTTACCTTCACATGACGCGAATGTTACATGGGTATCGAGTGCTGCGGTGCGGAACGGCCAATTGCGTGCCAGCAACACGCGTGAGCCTGAAAGATACGCTGACCATAAACTCGGGGCTTGTTATAAGCCACCGTCATTTAGCCCTTGATGTGGTGGCCTAATCACTGTGTCCTGGCCTCAGATGTACCGTAACACTGTTCGATACCACTCAAGCCACGCGTTTGTCTGGCTCCCCCTGTTGGCCACAAACAGTCACTACACTAGGGGGGCCCAAATGATTTTTTTGCGCAGGGCCCAAGAAATAACAATCTTGATCCTGCAGCCCTGGGTTTAGATGTTATGTTGAAAAACATTTACGGAGACCGTTGCAATCTCGTTCCCTACTGGGTAGAAAAAAATCCAAGAATTATCAGCCAGCACACAGTACTTTTGAGAAATCTCTTTACTTAGTGCAAGACAAAATCTGATATGCCGCTTATGTGACATTTAATTATGTGTATTTCTTTCCAGTGTAATAAAATACGTACATTGATAGCTGAAGTCTCCTAGTCTGCACAGAGTTTCGATATCAATCACGGCTGTGTGGGAAAACAGGGCTGTGATGCGTTGAAATCGGTGTGGAGATGATCGGAGCTGGAACTGCAGAAGTGGGACGTCACTGTGCTGTTAGCGGGGAGGGTTCCCGTCCTGCAGGTGGCTGCGCTTCATTTTATAATTATTTCTGTCATAATTGTCACCTTTCCTTATCTGGAATAGTGTAATATCGTGTTTTTGTGCAATTGCAGCAGAATCGAACCCCAGCCGCATGGGAATGTGGTATTTGGCATCGTCACCATGTGCAAAAGGGTTTCATTTGAATTTAAAATTAAAATCGAAAATTTTACTCATTTTTAAAAAATGTATTTATCAGACGCTTTTATCCAGTCGATTTCTTTTTTCCCTGGAGCAGTTGGGGTTTAAGGGCCTCGCTCAAGGGCTCTGTTCAAGGGCCCCGCTCAAGGGCCCAACACTGAAATCAGTCGCCAAACCCAGGGATTTAAACCAGCAACCATCCGATCACAGGCAGTCCAACCTGCTGAACCACATGCCACCCTTTGTAGTTGAATTTAGAAGTTTTATATTCTGCTGTGTTTTGTGACATATGCGTTAAGTGTGTTAATCTCTAATTTGTTATTTATTACAGTCCTGAATGGTTGGATCGCAGCAGGTGGGAGATATCAGGAAGAGTACCTGGAATGTCTATAAATTCAGCGAGCTTGTGGCATTGTTTTTTTTGGATTGTTGAGTCTGTTTTCCTAGCAATATGGGTCCATCTCAGACAGTTAAATAATCAACATTTTAAAAAACTGTCAATTTACATAAGGAAGGACCAGCAAAAATGACAGATTTCTGAAGCGCCTGTCGCACCGCTGACTGTACGCCTGTCGGCAGGCTGGAGCCACACCCTGACTGCTGCCTGACAGCAATAACCCTGCTTGTTACTACCCTTAGGTTTGGGGGTTTTAAAATGAGCCGCGCAAAGTGTCTCTGCCGAGCTGCAGTGAGGATCCCGGCGCTGTGGCAGGCCCCGCGTGAGGCTCCTGTCACTTCGCACTCTTTCGGTCTGATCTGAGTGCTGCTGATCTGCAGGAATTCACTTGCCCCGACTGTCACCTCACTCCACTGTTCGGGAACATCTTGCCAATGAAGCAATGACATTCTGCAATTAAAATGCCACTCGGGCAAACCGGAGAAGATGCCAGGGGTGGAACGCTGTGTGTATCACAACGGGCCCTACGTCTGTGTCCCTGTCCAGAAGGTTGTTGGGTCAATTCTCAAGGCCGGGAGAGTAATCATATCACCACTGGGCCCAGAAGGAGGGCACTCAGCCCCAGCTCTGCTCAATAAATGCCGTAACCTGTGGTTTAAGTCGCGAGATTTTAAAACAGAACGGATTTGCAGAAGCTAACTAGATTTAAAACCAAATAATGTTATCTTTTGATATTTGTTTATGTATTTGTAAAATGGTTGAACAGTAATGACAGCCGGGTATAGACTTTAACAAAAATATTTGGGACTAACCTTTGTGTTTGAATTATTTAATGAACAGAAAGGCCAATATTTACATGCATAGATTTTATCCCCCTTCCTGTGGAAAATCCCACATAAGATAATCCTGCTGAAACGATGTGCATTTTAATTAGAATGACGAGAAAGCTCCCTCGTTAAGTCTTTGTAACACTTTTGGAGTTAACATCATAATTGTTTATGGCCCATAATTACCAATTCACCAGTGTCACTCATCATAAAAATGTGAAAAATGGTTTCAGAATGATAAATCGGGGAAAAACAAAAGATTTCTCATTTATAGAACCATTACTGGAATTTACTTTAGTATTTTATTAATAACTGACATCCAGGGCTGGACCCCAACCTTGTGCCCGATGTCACAATGTCACAAAGAGGGGTCCCGGCCCGTCTTTGGTCCCCACCAGGATCAGTATTTAGATGATGAATGGATGGATGTTATTTGTTAAATCGACACTCAGATAGAAGGAAAAGCACTAGGAAGCACCTCTGTCAGAATCATCAGACGGCAAGAATCTGGGATGGTTGAAAATTATATCCCCCACCCCCCACCTCCCCAAGTAACACTGTCAGGTGTGGGCGTGTGTCATCGATGTGTCTTCTAGATCAATGCTCCTAACCCCAGTCCTCGGGGACCCCCAGACTGTCCACATTTTTTGCTCCCGGGTTTGGAAACACCATTCTGGATGAGTAGGGGCACATGGGAGAACAAAGACAGGGCTCTCGCTTAACAAAAGGGAGACTGCGCCGTGCTGATTACCCAGGAGACACTGCTAGAGGTCAGAGATGGATGGGAGAGCCTTACAAGTGCATTGAAGTCATCGACGTGCATAGATACGGCTCAGACGCGCACAGCTCCAGGCGTGACTCCTCCCCTCAGATATTCAGCGACGTGCCACATCGCTTATGAGAGACGAGAGAGAAAATGGAGAATCGTTCTCCGGGGGCGGCGAGACGGCAGCGTTGCCGTGGCAATGGGATACCCAGCGCGAGCGCAGTCGCGCCGCTGTTTGTTTACGGGGTTACGCTAACCGCGCCCTTCACCGTCCTTTACGTGCGCGGCCCGCGTTGGCGCATCGATCCCCAGCGGTCACCCGGCGCTTTCTTGAAGGAATCAAAGCTTATGCAACCTGATCGGAAGGCCGAGCTGAAGTCATACACACTAAGTGGAGCCTTATCGAGTTTTCACATGCCCTTGTGCGCGACATCCCCACTTCATTTTATATCGCCATATGAGAGCCTAACATTAAAATCTGCCTGCGACAGAACCTGGGAATCGATAGCCGACAAGAGGAAGATGGAGACAAGGCAGACCAGCCGCAGCTGCTCACGGCTGCTCAACCCGTCCTCGACGTGCTTGACTGTGGAGGCATTAATTAATTGCAGTTAATTAACATCGGTATCTGAACACCCAGGCTCATTACAGAGTAATGTGGAAGGTAGACATGACTGAGTTATATAAGCTCAGGATTTTTTGTCTTTGTTTTATGCACTGTTTTGTACAAATGACGTAATAATGGACTGGCACACAGTCTCGACGAGCGACTTTTGGGCGACTCTGTTTTGAAAGCGCTACATAAAAATAAATTGAATGGAATTGATGGCCGACGTCATTGAGGACCAGGCATTGTCTACGTATCACCTTATACATGATGTTCCGTCTTGTTCCAAACCCCGATGACATGAATAATAGCAGTATAGAAATGTAAAACATAAAAACATGTCAGCTAGCGAGTCGTTCTGTTTCAGACCAGGAATAGAAAACGGCTAAATATCGGCTGTCATTTTAAGGCATGACGAGAGAACAAACATACGATTTAAAGCCAGCCTGCTCTCCAGCTCTCAATCAGCCTGGCAGAGAAGGAACAGACTATTTTAGCTGTGTGTGAAGCGCAAAGTCCCCAGCTGGGGGCTTGGAAAAAAAAAACACAAGCTGACCCTGGCTTCTGTTCCGCTTAATAGCTGGATTTACCTGGTCTTGGATGAGTAATTAAGTGGTGCTGGATGAGTAATTACCTGGTCCTGGATCAGTGGGGACACAGCAAACTGATGGCAATTAGTTGCACAAGCATTTCCAGAAGCGAATTCCCTGAACTATCAAAATTATGTTGTGTCGTTAATCACCAAGTCAGGGTTCCGAGCACATTAGCGATATCCTGTGCGGCACATGCTAATGTTTAGAACTGATACTTAAATTTGGGGTTCAGATTTAGGAACAACCTTTATATATAAGCATCCATTTTATCTAACTCTGGTCGTTTTCGATAACCAACCTTCTTGAGAATGGAGATTTCTATACCGGGGTGTCAGGGCTTGGATCCCCTAGCAGATTCAGGGGGGCCAGCACTTTATACAGACCCTAAAATGTACCGGTCTGGCCCCCAGCTCAGCAGGACTTATTCAGCAGAACCCCCCCACCCCCAACTCTATCTATTGTGGCAGCCGTGTTTCTTTGTAATAAATGTACCAACCCAAGTGGGGGGGCCCAACTGAAAAAAAAATTCAGAGGGGCCACCCTGTGTGTATATATGCAGAGGTGTCATGCTCATAGAAACCGGGGGGGTAGGCTGTGTTTGATTTTTTTAAAATCTAGGTTCTGTGGTTTTTTTCCAGCTTATTTTACATTCTTTCGCGAGTGACACTGCATTGAATTATCACTGCTAGCAATTGATTTTTCTCTGTATTTATGGTGTTTAAATACATTATGTGTAACGTCAGTTTCTATGAGCAGTTTGCCACTTTTTTTCATTGTCAGCTGTGTGTTGCATATAAAATTGCATGCGCTCTAAAAAAAGGTCTATGACGCCCTTGTATTTATACACAAAACTATGGTAAGTGGCATTTCATTTAGCCAAGTTCTCATAAGTTGCCAGTAGTTAGTTCCCATTGGTGAGTGATAGCCCGTAATAGATCCTGCTCCCCAAGTTCCTCTTGGTGAGTGATAGCCCATAATAGATCCTGCTCCTCATGATCCTCTTGGTACGTGATAGCCCGTAATAGATCCTGCTCCCCAAGTTCCTCTTGGTGAGTGATAGCCCGTAATAGATCCTGCTCCCCATGTTCCTCTTGGTGAGTGATAACCCGTAATAGATCCTGCTCCCCATGTTCCTCTTGGTGAGTGATAGCCCTTAATAGATCCTGCTCCCCATGTTCCTCTTGGTGAGTGATAGCCATTAATAGATCCTGCTCCTTTAACTATTTTGTCTTATCCCTGCAAAATACCACAAAGTCGATAATTTATTTTTCCTCACATTTTATAGTGCTGTAAAGACTAATGGTACCAACCAGGTGAGACAAAGGGCGTCTCATCTAGATCCAGATGATTGCAAAAATTTGCCCACTAATGATTAAATTGGTTTTCAGTTATAAATTTGTTGCCCAAAATCAATGGCAGAGTGTCCAAGCAACATTGCCCGGCAACATTGCTGCAAAAGTTGCCCCGTGTATTGTCACCTAAGTGTTATACCTGTCACTGGGGGGACTGGTGATGTCATGACTGGCTCCTTTTCATTCCCACGGCCGGAGTGATGGGTCACCTCTGCTGATGCGGATGGCGCCGGGGGGGCCCTGGGGGGTTCTGGAGAGATGGCGGGCCAGCGCGGGTGGGATTATCTGCTGTGATAGTGAGACAAAGACATTACTTACACCTGCCATAGTCTTAACAGGCTGGCAAGGGGGGTGCATGGGAATTCTAGATAGCGTCTCGCTGATAACAGTACATATAAGATAGAGATGAGATGGAGCCTTTATGGGGAAATGCGAGTGATTCGTGGCACATCCTCAGTCTGCAAATTAAACCTGACAATGGGGATGTATGCTGGCTGTCAGTATTAGCTACATTTATTCTGCCGATGTGTGATATCTATGCTCTCTGACATCATAATACTGTACTATACGCTATTTTAAATAATGATATATAGAATATTATGCTGTTGTGTGCTATCTATGCTCTCTGACGTCATAATACTATACTATATGCCATTTCAAATAATGGTATTATATTGAATAGTATTATTCATGGCTTTTAATGTTATATATTGTATAGCATTAAGTTGTTTTTTATGGTATTAAAATACTACGTAGCATACTCTAAATAGCCAAATTGGTCAGTCAATATTTCTATTACCAGTTGTTGGGCTACGCACTAAATCACGTTTCACTTTTTAGTTATATGATTTTCATTTTACTGACGTGTCCGTAGCTGTTCTGTGATATAAGTCCGCACCCCCGACAGTAGCGGCGATTCTAGGATTTGGCCCTTATGGGTGGGGGGTGGGGGGGACTCAGCCCCCGAGAAATAAGGGACGAAATTGCTAAACGGGTTTGAAATAATAATTTTTCAGGGAGGTTGCGGAAAAAAAAATGGGGTCTAGAATCGCCTGTGGCTGATAGTGTTACAGGAGCACCACGACTGCGATATTTTTATTCTTTTTTACGATGCCCTGCAGCACTTTTATTGACTAAACTGAGGATCTAGCTGACGCCTTTTCTGGAGGTCCGTGTTAGATCGGTGCATCGCATAGCAGCACCTGAAGCTGGCCGCTTGTAAGCGCCGCGGAGGTACAGGCCGTAAACAGAGCTCTCCACCGCCCCCCGTGCCCCCCCGTGCCCCCCCGTGCCCGACGGCAAATGGTCAAGTTCCCCAAATTGAAGTTCCGCGGCGCTCCACTCCGCTAATGGAGTCACAGCCTGCTGATTCCATTTCTGTCTGGCAGGATTAGAAAAAAATCTGAATAAAGGGTCGTTTAACCTTCAGTTTACCTGGGGGGCTCCGGCATCCTAATTTACTGCAGCTACTACCTGGTGACCAGCATCCTGAGAATCTTTATAAGGCACAACAGAACCTCCAGACTCAAAAACTGCACATAGATAAATGAGCGGAACTGTAATGTAGGTATAGATTTAGCTGAAGTTAAACACTCACTGCCTCATTGCGTTTTGCTTCGATGAAACGCCGCTCTCTACCCCTTGCCTGTCCTCTGTCTGGGATTTCGATAATTATCTAGGAATTATAAAACTGTCACTACAAATACACGTGTCGCACGTATTAAGTGTATTACAGGGCACTCTGAGGGATTACAAGGTAAACACATAACCGTAGTCCATAATGCTACTTTAAACTCACTCCCTAATCCTATTTCGACCACGTTCTGACTTTATGTTTTTTGCATTTGCGGTGCGTTCCGAGCGTTCCGAGCTGTTCTCCTCAGTGCGGATTGTATTAGGCCTATTTACGAACCGGAAATAGCATAAAGCTTTAGCAGAAAGCAATACGGACGGTCTGGAAGCGAAGTGCTCAGTATGCGACTGCAGTAGCGTCATTTACATAATGTAAAATCCGTGTAGCCTCATTAGTGATTTCTTATATGTATATTCCTACGGAGAGGGCAGCATATACTATGTAACACTGTATATAAAATAAGCCGCATAACGCGTCAGTGTCGCTAAAAGCACAGGTGTGGGCTTAGGCTCCCCGCACGACACAAAGTGAAGTCGGCGCCCCTTCAGAAGATTGAGCCCTAGGGATGCCTATGGGATGGTCAGCACTAGATCCAGTCCAGAATCTGGTTCACAAATTAATATTTGCAGGCGTGACTATAATCTGCGGCCATGTCCGGCTTCACGGTTTCAGTCTAAGATCACAGATTCGCAGTCAGTCCATTGGTCTATTTAAGCTCACACTGGTAAATAGCTGTCTGTCTGATTTTGGGTGTCTGGCTTGGTCTTGACGGTTGGGTGACTTGGTTCTCGTTTCTGGTTCCTTGGTTCTGCTATTTGGATTCTGCTCGCTGCTCCTGGCCTAGTGCGCTGGTTGCTGACCACCTGACCCTGTCTAGGCCTGTGGCCTCACCTCCGGCGATGGCCCCCGCAAGCCCGAAGCTCGAACCCCATCGCTCGCAGCCAGCGGCGCCGGACCTGTCGCTAGGTCCACTTGCCGGAGACCGAAGGCCTGACAGACAGGCGCTCTGCCCACGTGGGTGTGGAGCGTTTGGGCTGTGACCTCCAGTCAGCGAGGCTTGTTAGGCACAGGGGTTGTTTACCTCTACCCTGGTGCTGTGACACGCTCTTGCAATTTAGTCAAATTTGCATCTATGCTCTGTTTTTGTCTGATGACTCCCAGTGGGAAGCTGCATTTATTATAAATAACTCCATTACAGCAGACCTGAATCTCAGTAAAAGGCTACACTTATGCTATGTCATATCAAAATAATGAAAAGCGTATTAGGTGAGCAGAACCGCTTTCCGTTTACTGTGTCACAGAAATTATGGGACGCCCGGTAAAAAGCGAGGGGGGGGTTCTCGGGGCGAGATATTTAACAGCATTATTTCTGTCAGCGTATGCAGGAGTGTAACGTTTATTCAATGGATGCCGGCAAATTGACTTAAGCTTGGAGTATCTATGACAGTCAGCGTCCTGCGAAGGGTCGGCGTGAAGGAACAGGAATCCTGAGCTGGAAGACCTTACCTTAAACTGACCGGGGGTAACAAACGCAAAACTGTCAGTAAACGTTAAACAAATGTCAAGCTGTCTACACGGGTGAAATGGAAGCACTACAGTCTGCATATCAAACAAATGATGTGTATAATGGTGTCTGTATAACTGACTATATTGTATTTTTTCAAAATATGTTTTAATTATAGAAAAATGCTTGAAGTGCTCACTGTGACAGAAATTACTATTATATATGAAATATTATGTGTGCATTAGTAAAAAAAATCTCATTAATATAGAAATCTAAGTAGATCATAGGCATCATTGTTAAAATAAGTCACAGATTTAAAGCAGGAAGAACCTTTTGTTAGTTAACTGGCCGTTTTATAGTGTTTTAATGGAACTGTAGTTCACAGGTCACTCTTTCTCTTCCTTTGAAGGTAAGTCATGTGGAGTGACTAAAGGAGGCGTACAGAGTGATGGAATTGGAGAGTTTTACACCACCGGTGAGTCACCGCTGCCTTGCTCACCACTGCCACCTAGCTGTGCTATATGACCTCGTGGGGGCATGTCTGGGTTTATGTGTGATGCAACTCTCAGTGGGATGGTCCTTCAAAGGAAAGGCAGCTTCTGGGGACAAGATGTAATCAGAAGGTCACTGGTTCAAATCCCGTGGTTGGCAGAGTGATTTCACTATTGGACCCTTGAGCAAGGCCCTTAACCCCGCAATGGCTCCAGGGACAGTCTGGCCCTGCTCTCTGAAATGTACACCGCTTTGGATAAAAGCGTCCTGCCAAATAAATAAAATACATGGCAATGACGTGTGGTTTATAGGGTGCATAACCTGAAATCTTTAAGCCCGGTTTCCAGGGCACTGTCTGTCTCTAAGGTGTGCGGACACACACGTGCGTGTGAGTGCGGGGGCGGGGCCTGGCCGTGCGCGTGCAGGTGTTATAGGGAGGTGCTTTGAAACCACGTGATTAAAAGACAAATCAAAATGCAATTTCACCTTCACGAGTACGAGGAGGACGAGGGAAATCGCGGCGCTGCCCCCGGGTGTGCACAGAGAGCAATTTCATAAACAATAATTACTTCGGGCGGCTGCTCCTTAGGGGAAATGGGGGGTGGGGTAGATTTGGCGAGTCTGACGTCTGTCTGGCGTCCGTGAGCGTCGCCTCCTTCAAAGGCGCACTGTTACGGAAATGTCTGGAAGCCTTACGGCCTTGAGATAGGCCACCGACCCTTCACGTCCCCCCGACACCGGTGCTCAGATCCTCTTCATTAGCGCCCGGCGAATGAATAAATCAGATATAGTGATTTTCCAGAAAGAAGGTGGCGCTGTCATGCCCGGGACGTTTAAACGGTAGCCGACTGCGGTTTTATCCGCACCCCGGGATCCGGGGCTCAGCGTTCGCGCTGCGGGGCGGATTGCTGACCCCGAGCTGTGCGATCGGGAGCGCCGTAAGCGCGTACTCTGACCCGCGTGCACCCGCACTCTATTCTCAGCGCCGCAGAGAAGGGTCCAGCTGCAGACGCCTGTAGAGTGGAACTCCACAGGAAACGCGTGATCTCAACTCTGTGTTACAGCGAATAAACACTAACCTTAACCCTAACCGGAGTACGCCCTTAAAGATCACGTGTTTCCTGTGGAGGTGACGTATTCCGGTGGACCTCCACTCTACAGGCGTCTGCAGCTAGACCCTCTTGTGCCGCACGCCTATCGTCTCCCATAACAATGCACCTCATCGTATATATTTTCCTTTTGCATCTGTCCCGCGGTGGGGGGCTGTCAGTTTGAGGAGTCGGCACTCCTTTCCGCTGAAACAGACTGTCAGGTGAGCGTAAGGGGGGGTCACCCTCCGTAACCCCATCAGTCTCACTCTGATTCTCTCTTCTGCCCCCGCCGGCTGATTGACACCACTGGCATTTCCCGGTTGGGAAGCCCGGAACGGTGACCGGGGGAGGCGGAGACTCCCGAAGGTGGGATGGCATGGAGAGCAAGGGACGTGGCTGGGAGCCTCTGAGCCAAGCTGCTTTCGGCATCCAGATAATGACCAGCCGGTTCACCCCCTCCCCCGCGAGAGCTGGTGAAGGTAGATCAGAAAGGGATCCGTTGAGGAATAGCCCCTCAATAAAGACCGGCATGGCGCTAAGTGACTCACTGCTGCAGTGAAATCAGAGGTGAAATGGACCGAGGAAAAAAAACGAATCGCAACCACAACCCCAAACCAAAGGAAACCAAAGCTAATACGTATTTTTAAAGTGCAGATCTTTTCCTGAAAAAAAATGGTAGAAAAAATGTACCCTTAACTGTCTGGAAATTAGTTCTGCATTATTAATAACAGCAGCAATGGGGGTAAATGTGTGCAGTAAATACAACATATACACTATTTTTAAAAAGCTCATTATTAAATGTTATTAATTGTTAATTATTGTATGTATAAATTAAAAATGTAAAGCTGCGACTCATTAAATAGACATTAAAATTTATGACAGACTACTAACATGAGTCTTTATTAAAGGGTTTTTAGCTAAACCAAGATTCTTTTGAGAAAGTGGCTGCTTTTCGCAGTTTAACTTGCGCTGCTGTTCTCTGTGCGTCGGCCCCCGCAGTTTGTTTAATGCCGCGGCCAAATGAAATAACTGAAAACATCGATCGTTTTGAAGATCGATACCGCAGAACTGTATGAAAATGCCGCTGAAGTGTAAAATAATCGGCCCGTCTCCGCATTTCGGAAACACGCGTTGTGATTTGACTTCCGTGCGGGTCACCCATTGTCCCCAGTTTACGGATTTTAATTGCTAAGATACATTCTCCTGTACTGAAGTCACTTTCTGAAAACTCTTCACATAGCGCCATAACATCAGTTTATGTGGGCTACACTGTGAATCATTTCTCATTGCTTTCATACCAAATGCATTCAGTGACTAAATATTTCAAAATTCACGGATTCCTATTTCTACCAACATTCCAACTTGACACTCTCTGGGGCCATTTTGCACATGCTTACACGCTGTTATCAAAACTGTCAAAAATACATTCGAAACTGAATGACTACAATTATCCTTAAACATGGGCATCAATTACAGAGTGTGTGTGTGGGGGGGTTGTAATACTTAAAAAACAGACAAAGCCTGGTTGAAATACGATTAGGGAGTGAGTGTAAATGAGTGTAAATGCATTATAGAACACTAGATTACAACATTGTCTGTCCCTATAGGTGGAGACCTCAACTCCCCCCTCAAATGTTCAAAACAAAGTCACCTTGTATTTATATATAATTTGTTTCTGTAGTATTTACTGAATTTTGTATGTTGTTTTTTTTTTTGTAAGTTACAAATGAACATCATCTAATTACATTACGGTAAGGAATGAAAGCCTTTGAAATACACTGCAACACAATTTGTTCATTCCTGGAGATTTTGTAGCGTAAGGAAATGTTTTGCTTTGTACCGCAGTGTTTATGGCAAGTGGCATCGGAGTTACTTTGCAGATGATCCTTCTCTGATGATCCACTTTATATTTTATGTAACGCTGCCTCTTGTTTATGTTTTGCAGGCCACTCTTTTGCGTGTGATATAGAGTTTTTTCCAGAAAGAAGTTGGGCGCTAATGTTATGAGTCTGCATTGCAGGGTTGCCGACTCTCACACATCTGGCGTGACCCTCACGCTTTCAGACTCTCACACCCACGCAAGAAATCTTACCGCAAATCTATGTTATTCCATTATAAACCTAAAATTAGATACATCAGAAGCGTTGGGGTCGTTTGCAAACCCTGCAGACTATTTACAAGTTAATAAAACTGTTACATACATGTAAAAGTGTGTGCAGACCTGTTTAGAATTTAAAATCTCACTCCAGCCAGGTGACCAAAGTTGGCCACCCAGATTTTGAGACATGGATTAATTGCTTTGGTGGCTGCAGTACATTTAGGAGGAGAGATGAGCTGTCTGGACCAGCTACGTGCTGGTATTGCAGACTGTGTGAAGAGTTTTGAAAAAGTGGCTTTGCTAATCGCCTATGCTTGTTAACAACTGAAGGAAAAAAACCTGTAATTAGCGCCGTGGTCGGCTGCTAATGGCACGGCTGGTTTCCACGCGCGATTCTGCATGCCGGGAAGAGGCTCCCCCTAGGGGTGATGCACTGCATGTGTAGCCGCTATGGAGGGGCCTTGGGGGATCGGAGCATGTCAGTGGGGCGGAGTCTGGGGAGCAGTAATTATGAGCAGATTAGAGTGAAGAGGCTGGCTTGGTGTTGACTTTGATGGGATTAAGCGCTCAATTACCGCATCTGGCAAGGGTGCCATCCCGTCTGCCCCCAGGCAGCCAACACCACACTCCAGGTCCTTTTATGGTTCCCCAGCTACCTGTCTCGGCCACACCCCATGGCCACGCCTCCTCATGCCCTGCCCCCTAGCCCCACCCCTCTGTTAATCTGCATCTCCCCTCCCTTTTCTGTGCAGCGGCTCGATGTTAATTACGACCAGCCGCTTTCGACGGAACCCAGCGGGCCGTGAGCTTATGCTACCTTAGGTCTACGTGAAAAAAATAAATAAACATAGCCAAGGAAGCAGAAGGTCACAGTTTGTGTGTGAGTGGGGGGGGAAGGAGCGGGGGGGGGGGACTGGACGCATATGCTTGTGGTTCATTTGCATATTAACTCAGTGTGGAAATCCATGCCTCTCAAGTTGCTGACTGGTATATAATAGGATTTCGAGCGAGAAATGGGATCCCATTTATCTTGGGGATAAATTCAGTTGAGAAATGACTCATTATCATAAAGGGGGGCAGGTGATGGAGTCCATGCAGGGATTACAGAGTCCTGGACAGGAATCAGGAGTAGAGGCCAGGCCGTCTTCTGAGGTGTCTGTATACCTGGGGCAGTTGGCCATTAGAGAGGAATCTCTCTTTACAAATGATCTTTAACATTTTCTGCAGTGAAAAAGGACACCTTTTTTGCTGTGTTCCTTGTCTACGCCCATGTTCAGCTTTGTACATAAAAAAAATCAATCATTCAATAGTCCAATAGCTGGAGTCGACAGTAATGGCTGTAATGAGAGTAGTCTATCCGAATGCATAGCAGGGACTCACAAGGGACTTGGTAAGGGACCATCACGAAATTACTCACCTAAGAGTAAGGCTTTTTTTCCTAACCCTACCTCTGGATCTTCCTCCGACTAAGCCGTGAAAGAAGTATTTCATTTGGAATATTTTTAAAATGTCCAGCCCTCCCTGACATCTGACATAAACCTTATTTTTAGAAGGGGACTCTGTGGCAAGACACAATATCACTTGTCTGGAAGTTCAGTAGTTTTAAGATCAATAGTTTATCTTCTAGGTATGAATTTTCCATACTAAAGTAAGCCAGTTTAATGATTTATGGGTCAAGTGCTACTTAAAATAAGCATAGAAGCATATAGCATTTCTATTAATGCACCGCAGTTGCCCGACAGTGTGTCACTGTAGCAGAGTACTGATGTGTATCAATCACATGACCACATATGTCCAGTTCAAATCAACCTGTCTGGGCAGAGCAGTGAGAGCAGATGTGACTTTTACTGAAGGTTTGTTGAGGGTGGATTGCTCAGTGCTGCCCCCTAGAGTCACAACGCTGTCATCTCTCCTTTACATGCATTCTAGTACTCACTGACCTTTGCGTCAAGGGCTTCCTGTTTTCCAGTTAATCCAACCCCCCCTCCCCTTTGCAGTCTCACACAAACTGTTCCAGCTGACGAAACGTGTTCAGTCTCATGGGAAAAGGTTATGTCTGGATAAGAACTGGACGTCGTCCCTGACGACGCAAACGTTATCCCCGGTATGACCGCCAGTGTGACAGGACCTCGGGGACCCAGGGAGGACGGACGGTGACACGGGATCGGGCAAAGCTCCACGTTAAAAGTTGAAAACGTTTAGACTTCCCCTCGCAGGTGGATCATGCTTCCTGTCACTTTGGCGTTTATGCCGAACAGGGACATTCTTCACCTGGAGTAAGTGCAGACCTAGCGATGGCGTAACAGGATGAAAGATGACAGCCGGCGGAGTTTGCGTCGGCCCTCGGTCCAGGGGCCACTTTTTATAGCACAATGACATGTGGAGGTACATGCCCGGCCTCACCCACGGGCATCCCGCTGAGGGCATCCACGTCCTCAGAGATCTACCTCCGATCCCTTTACTGGCATAAACCAGACTTCAGATGGGAGGCAAACTCCTGCCCACGCTGCAGTGGAATCTTGCATCTTTATCAATAATCTGAAGACTAATTTATTATGATTTGGTGTTTTATTAATTTACTAATTTCCTCATGCTCGATTATATTCCTTATCTCGGTTTATAGCTCTGTAACCTTGAGTCTGGCTAATGTTTGGACTAAATAGAGTCTCTGTTTCAGAGAAAGGAGCCAAAGAACCATTTTTGCACCAGGCAACAAGGACATGATGGTCTGTAAACATGTATCTTGTGTATGCAGATGCTGACCAGCTGTTATTGTTGGCTTTCTGCTTTCTGAGTGGTTGAAGCATCACGTATGTTAATGTGATTGGAGAATTTGGTATCGCATGACACATATAATGTCTATATAAGTGCAGGGAGAATTGTGTGTGTGGGTGTGGGGGGGGATTCTCAGCAGTATGTCGCTTAGAGGATGGGGTCTCTGCGCCAGTTGCTAGAAGGTTGCTGGGTCGAATACCCTGCTCAGCATTATAGTCACATTGGCATTGGGCTCTTGATCAAGACCCTTAACGATCTTAAAACTCGTCCTGGGAGGAGGGGCGGATAAATGGCCTGAACATGAGCTCAGACCCCAAGCTTCACTCTCACCTGTGTATGTGTGTGTCGAAGCAGTGCATGATGGGATATGGAAAAATGAAAGAATTCCTATATACAGCACCTGTAAATATACAAATGGCAAACAAAGCACGATTCCTTTTTTATTTTCCTGTATATCTTCTCTGTGCATTTTTTCTTAAACTGTTACTCTGTCCTTTGAGCCCCTCAGTGATCTGCCCCCAGACCGATGGCTACTCATGCGTGACTCCTCAGTGCGTCCAAGCCGCGCATTCACCGCTACACCTGGCAGTCAGACCATACCTTCCTTATTTTGCATCCTTTTGGGCCATAAACTTAAAGGTCATTCTTTCCCCCCACTGTTACACCGGCAACAAGAAAATATGTGGAGTGGGAACGAGGAAATTGGTTTGCGGAATACAATCTGTATTTGAGTGTAGTTTTGTCAGGCGTAATAAAGCAGATGTCAGATGTCTAAGCGCTTGGGCACCTGGCGAGGGCCGTCCCCGCGAGTGGGGGGCTTCTTCTGCATTCCATTTTTCAATTTGTATTCCGTTTTTATTACTGCAGATTGAAAATATTGCGCACAACCCAAAATATAACTAAGCGGCCCAATGAGCCTGCGTGCGATATTACAAATTGCCGGATACAAATACAATTATCATTGTTGTCGACTAAAATGGGGAGGTAAGGAGGTACCTCTGCTTTAAAGACGAGCCTTTCCGTGGAAGCATCCTTTGGAGTGGATTAGCTGGTTTCAGGAATGGCGTCGGGTGTCGCATTTGTGAATGAGGAATGGATTGTCTGTTAATCCCCCATGGGAATACCCCCCCACGATGACCTTGTGATGGAGTGGCTGACGCTGAGTAGATGGTAGGTGATGGAAGGTCAGTGGACATTATAGCTAATGTGCTATAGCGTAATACCTGCCGCCCCCCATACCCGACGTCATAACCGTCCAAGGAGAAGCATTGATATGGTCTGGTGGTGGCCTTGCCGTGGGCGATAGAGCCCGTGGTATTTGGCACAGCTAATCGAGTCCTTCCCAAGAGCCCTTGGTGGATCGCGATAAAGTCACCCAGAGGAGCAGAACTTAGCGGTGAAGCTCCTGTGCTTTGGCCATGAGGGGAAGAGAGCTGAGCGGATTGACCTGCTGGCCCAGAGACTCGGGGAGAGGCCCAGTGAATCGCTAGCTGGGTCTTCCTCCAGTCCGAGCCAGTTAGGTGACGGGGGCACCTTCTGCTTATGCGATCCGTAGCTTCTCTCAAAAAAAAAAAAACCGAAATGAATTTTTGCCCAGTGCAGCTTCCGTACATTTGCCTGAAAAGTGATTCAAGCTTCGATCACTGTGGGTGAGCATCTTACTGTGTCACTTAAAGGCTCTGGCTCCTCGTGTAAATGTACAGAGAACAAGGTAAACATTTTCCTCTCGCACTTGCAGCCCAGTTGCTGACTGGAGGCTGAAGAATTTGTGGAGAAAATTTTACATAGAAAATGAAGATTTACATAGACCTTTTTTTGGGGGGGGGGGGCAAGAGCTTGAGAAAGGAAATAGCCACACAAGGTGGGGGCTGGGGAGGGTTGGTGGACTTTGATTGGCAGGGACCGGCGTGGCAGAATGAGCTGTGGGCTTTGATTGGCAGGGACCGGCGTGGCAGAATGAGCTGTGGGCTTTGGGGCACGCCAGCTTCGCTCCCCCCTCCATCACTGTGCATCATGGGCTTCCTGTTCCTGCATATTGAACAGATAACAAGTTCTCAACCTTCCCCTTGTCCGTGGAATGTCAGCTTGGGGGGGTCCTTACCTTCGACGGCCGATAAACGTCAGCGATAACGGCATCGACAATTTAGATTTCACATTAATTGGCAGCAGACGTGCTGAATCGTTATGGTTTAGCAAACAGACACTGTTTGTTTAGGTTTAGGTATAAATGTCCAGTATGGTGTTGGGTTGGCCCCCTGTCCTGGGTAATTCCCTGCCTTGCACCCGTCGTTCCCTGATGAGGCTCCAAACCCCCCTGACCCTGCATAGAACAAGAGGTATAGAAAATGAATGAATGAATGTTGAGCTGTCAGTACTGAACGTGAATGACTTCTGTGCATTTTCAGTAACTCTAGGCGAGTTAAGTGAGTGTTACTGAGATCCGTGGTTCAGAGGCAGCCCGGTCTGCTCTGGGGGGGCCTGCTTTCATGGCCTTTCATACACGGGCAGACAAACAGCACACACTGAACACACCAGCTGTGATCAGATCATCCACCTGAAGCAGGTGGAAAGTCATGCACACGCAGGCAGATGGACCCCATGTCTCGGCACACATATCACATGGCTGTCCTTGACATCCCCCCCTCTTCCTTGTAGTATCCTGGCCT
>JAODLC010000052.1:1766596-1776664 GCA_026781145.1 Hippopotamyrus pictus | reverse complement strand
TGACGTGATGCAGGCAATGCATCGAGATCTAAGGGGGCAATATGTTTCCGGTCAGCTGCTTCGTTTTCACCGCAACCCAGGCATGCCCGGGCTCTGCATACAGCCGCTGACTCTGCAGAGCTTTCTCGGCCCCCAGCACCGTCAATTCCCCCGGGGGGGCGCCGTGGAATCTCCGGGCGCCAGAACCCCAGCTGAGGAAGAAGCCGCAACAAGGTGCCCGGGCTCCTATTCCAGCACTGCGGCACATGCACAGGCCACGCCCCCTCCCATCCGCACGTCCATCCCTGCTCGGCCTCCCACCGCCACCAGGGGGCAGCAGCGGGGCGCCCGACGTCGTGCGACAACCCGAAAGAAACATGTGAAATTATCCTGAACCTGCGCTCCGTCAACCGCGCCCCGCGCATGTTCACGCTCGTTCTGCTCAGGACGCATTTCACGACTCATCACGTCCGACAGCAGAATGCCGCACAGATGCCTTTTGTATTCTGACATAGAGATCAAAGCATCTGACCTCCCCCAAAAACAGACAAATAAAATGCAAACATCATCAGCGTTCGTTATATGGTCCTGCCGGCGCAGATCCGAGACGACTTGCGGAATTAACATGATCCGCTTGACAAAACAGGCTCCCTGGCGTGCTTATTAATTGGCCTGCCTCTTCCCATCCCTCACATGCCACCCGTCTTGTCGCCTATCATCCCGCGGCTTGTGCGTTGTGACTGCGTCTGTCAGGTGTTGCCCGGGGAACGGGCCGTTCACATTCGACCAGGCCAGCTAGGTGATGCCGGCAGATTCTAAAAAAAGCTAAAAAAGCTAGATCTGAAGCTAGAAAGCTAGAAAGGGTAGATCTGACTTCCCTTTCGTAGGAAACGAACAATAAACATAAGAAGTGAAATGAACATTTACAGTGCTAGGCAATAATAGCGGTTTGTATCAGTCATTCATCTACCGTCCGCTGATTGTGGTATGAGGTAGGGGGACACTAAATGGGATGCCTGTCTGTTGTGAGGCTCACGCTCGTACTACACGGGCAATCAAGAGACTCCGACTTGCTTGATCGTACGTGTTATGCTTTCAGGAGGAACATGATAGTGTTCTTTAATCATCCCCGTGGGGAAATCGCCTTTTTTCTCGTTCCGTCTTGTTTCCTATGAGACACACGAACAGGCACGAGGAAGTTTTAGGGTCACAGCGTAGGGTCAGCCAGGGTTCAGAGCCCCCGGGGCTGGGGATTTGAAAGCTGGAGAATTTGGATGGAACCTGTACAACATGGGAAGTACATGTAACATCCCAAGGCACACGGCGGGGGTGAGGTTTGAACTCCAAACTCAGGAGGTCGTGAAGCGAGAATATTGCTCACTGGGCTGCCGTGTCACCAGTGCCACCGCGATACCGTATATCAGCTGCGACCATATTTCTGTGTCACTGTATTATCCTGCAGAAAGCTGCATGACTCACTGCCGGTGGGATTATGTGATCGGCAGCTGCCCTGCGCTTGACCACAGCATGTCAGTCTCTAGCTGGAAGCTGTCAGGATGGGAGGCTGTGTGATCGCCAGGCCTGGACCTTCTACAGGAGCAGTCAGAGGTACAGGACAGCTGTCTGTGCTACCACCCAAACCTCCAGTTCACTTACATGTCTGTCACAATCCTCTGACTAAAATATTAAGAAATAATTTTCACCCAAAATATTGCACAATTAAAATTACTTACTGGTTATGTCCCACATAAGCAAATTTGTGTTTGTGTTTATATAAAAATAAGGATTTTTTTGCTTGCTGGTCTTCCATTCATTTAAGTTGCATTCATCCAAACTCATAAATAACACATAAATGTAATGGCAGGTATTCCGACAAGTACTGAAAATGTAAAATAGCAGAGTGACATGCAAATGAATATCATTTATGATGGTTTGTTTTGGGTTTTATGGCTTATTATCGGAGAAACGCCTTATGAATTACACATGGTTTTTAAATGCTGAGAGTCTGTTACAGTCATAATGGAAAGTGGGAAGTCATTTAAGGCCCTACCCTGGCTCTGGGTTGTGGGTTCGACTCCCTCTCTCACTGCGTGTGCAGTCTGCATGCTCTCACCATGTTGTGTGGGTGTCGTGCTGTCTCTCTGCTATCCTCCAGCAGTTCACAGACATGCAATATAGCTAACCGGCGTCTCTAGATCGCCCATAGAGCAGGGGTGTCGTACAGAGGGTGGGGGATCAGGATGATTCCAAGGGCCCCCGAGTGACAGGGGCTTGAAAAGCTTAGAGCGATTGGACTGATCAGGATTGGGGGGCCAAATGTGAAATGCTGTCATGGGGACAATAATCTGTAGTGGTGATAGCGGCAGTGTGTGTGTGTGTGTGTGTGTGCGTGTGTGGGTTAATGTCCCCACAATGTGATAAAAATCTGTTGTTTTGACGTTGTAGGGTTCTTTTCAGACAGAACAAGGGGGAACTCAATTTTATAAAGAAACTGCAGTAAAAAAAACTAAAAATGTCAAAAGACTTGTGTTTTGTTTGGTTGCTTATGGTCAACGTTGGGGCTGGGTAGGGATTAAGGTTGTCATTGTTGGGATTAGGGTTATACCCATAGAAATGAATGGAGAGTCCCCACAAAGATATGAACTGTGTGTGTGTGTGTGTGTGTGTGTGTGTGTGTGTGTGTGTGTGTATGTGCCCAGTGATACACCCCCACCAAGTGTCTGGTCTGAGGCGACCCAGACCACGATAAGCGGCAGGAAGATGGATGGATGGAACACGATTTAATGCGATCACAAAACTGTGACGTGTCAATCTGGTCCAGGAGTTACCTGCAGCCGGGCGGTCACTCTCCACTGCCTGGCCGTCTCCAGACGGCGCCGGGCCATAATCACCCACAAACGCAGACGATCCATCAGTCTGCTTAAGCTGTCTCTGGTCAGCATTTCCTTGAGTTTGGTCATGTTCACAGATCAGTTTAAATGGAATTTGGAGGCGACCAATTCGAATTGAGAGCCACGTAATCAAAGTGTAATGACGCGTGTTACAACTGCTATTCAAATATAAACCTTTTTGTCCTCAAATCGTACAAAGTACTCGAGTGCTCTGTGTTCCCTATTTAAATTATTAAGGTTTAAAGCCACATTTGAGCTTTTGCTCTTTATGTATCACAGCAACAATGAATGTGTCGCTCCGTCGATACAAATTCTACTTTTCATTATCTGTGGAGACTCGGCTCTGGGTGGATGAGGGTTAAAGATGTAATTGTAAATTCGATGGGCTGTTTGGCGCGCAATGCTGTAATTGTTCTCTGACAACTTGATCTGGGTGTACAAGCGTACCTTCCTCAGATCGATGTGTGGCACACCTGGGTGCTGCTGTGGGCGGCTGGAACTCAGCGTTAGACGTGGTGGAAACAGCCGGAAGACTCCATAACACGACATGAAGAAGGGGGGACATCTTCAAGCTGTCATTACCGCAGGTGGCTTTTTATGGTGATGTCACTTGTTACCAAGGCAGCTTATTTAATTATATACCGTGCAGTGTGTGGTTTGGAATGAAGTATAAAAGAGAGGATATTGGAAGTGGAAGAGGGCAAGATGTAGGGATGGGAGACGTCGTTTTATCGGCCAGCATTTGTCTGCTTCTTATCGGTACAGGGATTTAATTTGCATTATTGAACGGAAACTGGGAGGTGGAAGGTGTATGGACAGGGGCAGATGGGAAATGGGAAATCTCAGCCGCCTGCTTCAGGCTGACAATACACACGCGTACACACACAGACACAGACACACACAGACACACAGACACACACACAGACACAGACACACACAGACACACACACAGACACAGACACACACAGACACACACAGACACACACACACACACAGACACAGACACACACAGACACACACAGACACACACAGACACAGACACAGACACACACACACACACACAGACACAGACACACACAGACACACACAGACACACACACGCATACACATACACACATACACATACACACACACACATACACACACACATAAAGACACACACACAAACACATACACACAACACACATAAAGACACACACACACTTGTCGCTGTGTTTCTGTAACGCTATATTTCATAACAGAGACGCGATATAGGGTTGCGGGCGAAGGGCAACGTTTCAAACAAACCTCTCGTTTTGTACCTTGTTTACTCACACTGCCATTAATTTCATCCCTATACACAGCACTCGACAATATACAAAGTGTACGGCTTCGTACTGAATTCTGGTGAAAGAAAAAAATTGGATAAATAATAGATCATCCTTATATAAAATCTATTATTCAAAGGCATTCCGCTCTTTGTCAACCTCCATCCCAAATTTAATAACAGCTAGTCCAGTTTAACCTATGCCTTAAATCACAACCTATACATGCACCAGGAAATATTTAAGATCACATTCCAGACCAAACTGTCCATGGGATGGACTGAAACAGTCATACTGGTGGGTCCAACTGATAAAAAAATATTCAGACTGCTTCTGTGTTTGTTCTACAAATTCGTACCTCTGTTGTATCTGCTCATATGTCTGCTTTGGTGGTTTGAGTGCCTTCATTTGTCCTGTCCTGTGCACCGGCTTGCTGACGGGGATGTGGGTTAGCGCTTAGCATATCCACCCCCCCCCCTCCCCCTTAGCTAAATTCACCATGGAGAGACACCCCCTCCTGGAAACCCAACCCCCACTCAGCAAAATACATTGTAGTGCTGTGGGGGACCCCGACGTCTACGGCCGAATTTCAACTGCAGTCCATCCCTGGCCATGTGATTGTGTGAGATGTTACGTGTTACAGACGGGATTTGGTGAATAAGAGCTCCTATTTTCCGATGTACAAAAGGCAAATGGGGAATCTTGAATCGTGCTGTGCGACCTCTGCTTAAACAGGTGTCTAATAGCCTTTTACGGCCAGACAGCCTTGGGATGGACAAAACTGGAAGACAAGCTTTAATGAGAAAGGACGACTCGGTACTAATTCCTGGTTAGAGAATAATGTGCTCACTCACTACTGTGGTCTTTACTAGCCTGAACCACTGAGCCTGTGAGCCCCATCAGTAGAACAGCACAACGTTGGGGAACATTGGGGAATTTAATTTCTCTTTGAGTCTCTGCATCTCGGGATACTGCTTTGGTTCATTTCAATCAGTTATCCCAGTTACCTGGTACAGGCATTGAACACGATCAATACATTGCCACACCGAACATTTGCATAAAGTTCTTTCATTTACAAGACGCTTTTATCCAAAGCAATCAATCCAAGGTTAAGGGCCTCGCTCAAGGGCCGACCACAGGATTTTGACCAGCAGCCTTCTGATCACAGGACCAGTGTCCCAACGCCCCGAGCCAAACATCCCCCCCCCCACTGCTAACAGCAGTTCTTACAGTGCAATATTTCGTCGAATATCAAATCTTTCACTGAGGTTCATTGGACTAATTCATTCATTATCTCAAGCCTCATTCTGCTGGTAGTAGGTGACCAATCTTTTCCAATAGATCAGTTGTCAATGTCAAATAATCTTGTATCTATCCGCTAAAACAAGGCAGCAAGGAACAGACTATGTATTTGTGATGATATCCTAATTGATCTACCTGGTCCCTGTGTGTTATCTACTGCACTGTCTGTGTATAAAACAGTTTCTCAGTAGTTAATAATTAGTGATTTAGGGCCAACATGGTGGGAAAGGCTCTATATAGAAATGATTTGAATTGAATTTCTCAGGCTAAACAGAACTCATCAATGGATGATGGAACTGAGAATCAGTATGTTTAGTGGTAGGTATAGTTCCAGCATCCAAAGATTGTCACTGTCAGGTATCAACAGGGGAAAGAAAGGGCAGTGAGGTATTGTGAAGAGTTAAAGACACCCCAAGACACCCCCCCCCAGTACAGCTTCTGTAAAGCAGCTGGAGAGTACTGCCTGGGGGCCACAGCGCCATGCTAACTCACGCTAACATTACGGCTAAATGACCAGAAGTAGTCGCCCTTTGGCATCAAAGACACCCTGTGGTGACCTTAGATGGTGCTGAGGACCCGACTGCACAGCTGGGGAAGCCACCAGAAGGGGTTCAATGGCACACAAAGGGATTAACGTCGGCCATTGCTGCAGAAGCCTGACCTTTTGAGCATGAATAAAGTAAAGGACGACTGAAATGGAGCACGCAAACATCCGGCCATCTTTGTCTCATACTCTTGGTATTTAGTAAAGGACGACTGAAATGGAGCACACAAACACCCTCCAATATTCATCTCAGACTTTCAGTCTTTAGTAAAGGACGACTGAAATGGAGCACACAAGCATCCGGCCATCTATGTCTCATACTCTTGGTATTTAGTAAAGGACGACTGAAATGGAGCACACGAACACCCTCCAATATTCATCTCAGACTTTCAGTCTTTAGTAAAGGACGACTGAAATGGAGCACGCGAACACCCTCCAATATTCATCTCAGACTTTCAGTCTTTAGTAAAGGACGACTGAAATGGAGCACGCAAACATCTGGCAATCTCTGCCTCAGACTCTCAGTATTTAGTAAAGGACGACTGAAATAGAGCACATATGCATCTGCAATTCACTGTTTCAGACTCTCAGTATTGATTCGTCTATTTCTTACTTTGTATCTATGTTTAATGTCCATTTTATTAATGTACCAGACCTTATATGCATGTGAAATCTCAGCCCAGAATAAGTGTAATGATATAAAATCTTTACTTGAGGGGACATGAATAATGTAGCAGTACATGCTTACTTAATGCCTCAATTAACCAGAAACTAAGTGTTAGTTAGGTACTGATCCCATGCTTGTTCATCATTAATCAATCATGACGGTTTATGTATCCCATTCAGGAACTATTTAACATAGTTCCTGCATGAATACATGAACCATCATAATTGATTGATGATGAACCAACTCTTAATTAATGGTTAAATAATACATTAAGTCATCTTGTACTACTACATTGTGTCCCAAATGAAATCGAAAATTAGATGAAATGGAGCAGTGTTCTTTAAAATAAACAGTAACAATATACTTGATGGGGCACAAATACTTAGTTATAACTTAGTTATTACTAAAGTACAAATCATGAATAAATATAGTCGCTACAGATAAAATATGCGTCACGATTCATTAAGGATGAACAAACATGAGATCAGTATTTCACTTGTGTTATTCATTGCTTGTTCCTTCAGTAGTTCAAAAAGGTTTACAGAATTAACCGATATAGTAACAAATATAGTAACTGCTTGAGAACGTCACAAGTCAATAACAATGAATTAACATGTAACTAAGACTTAGTTTGTGGTTAATTAATATGTAAATAGTATCAAAATACTATATTATTTGTGCCCTGTCTAAGTGTTACCAAATAAGCAATGATTACATATACATCTCCATTAAACAATGAACTGAAGGACCTTTCAATTAAAAATGAAGTGACACAATATAGGCAACATATTCTATGACACGGTTTAAATGATCTGTCACACCTAATTAAAGGCTCACCAAAAACCAACAAATATATACAAAAATACAATGAACCACGTCGAGTGAGGAAGAATAACATAATCATAACATCTTAATCAAGTACTTCATTCTAAGAATAAATCTTACAGAATCTGTGTCAGAAGTTAAAACTAGCTAAGAAGAAAAAAAAGAATGTTGTAACATTTTACATGAACAATCAGTTTTGTATCCACCTAGCTGGAGTGTGAGTATGTCTCCTTCTGTGCTGTTATGGGGCAGACCCCTGGGGCCGGGAGGGACCCCGCTTCACACAGGTATCCATGTAAGGAGGGATTCCACTTCTGCACGTCTTATTTTTCAATATATCTTTCATTAACATTGCCGTTCTTCTGGCGGAAGGCCGGGCCTCTTTCACGCCATGCCATTTGCCCGAGGAGATATTTCTTATCAAGTTATTAATGTCTGAAAGGTGAAGTAAAAGTGGTGGAGCGACAAGATTTGGTGAAATAAAACGGCACCCCTCACAGCGGAGTAAGTAGGCCTCAAACTGACCCATTCAATCACTCATACCGGGGATTCAATTACAGCTTATATTGTAATCATATGGACCCTTGAATGCATTCTCGGCAGTCCACGTGATCACAGATGATTATTTTTTGTTAAATCTGGCCAGATTGGGCCCTTTCTGAAAACTAATACACACATTTGTACATAAATCTATACCCAGATTGGTAACACTTTACTCGAGGAAGCACAAATACTTAGTAGTTACTCAGTTACTCTTGAAGTACAAATCATAAACAAATGTAGTCGCTACTTCAGATAAGATGCGTCACGATTCATTAATAATGGACAAACGAGATCAGTATTGTTATTCATTGCTGGTTCCTTCAGTAGTTCACAAATGTTAACAGAACAGACACAGTAACAAATACAGTAACGAATATAGTAACTCCTTGTCACGATTCATTAATGACGAACATATATGAGACCATTATGTAACCAAGACTTGGTTTGTGGTTAATTAATACATAAGTAACAGCTTAATACTACACTATCTGTGCCCCCTTGAGTAAAGTGTTAGCCATGAATCCCTATTAATGACACTTAGTGATGTAACAGCGGGCAGATTCCAGTGGAGGTGACTGACAGCCGTTTGAGCTGCAGTGACCCAACGTCAGCCGGTCCTGATTCCTTATTAATACACTGGTAGTGGTAGTTTTTTCAAAGCTTGCATAGTTGTTCATAAAAAGATTAACATTAAAGCTATATGAATATATATTCTAAAATGTTTCGAAACACCACATTTAGTATCAGTATACTCTCTTCACTGGAGGCATTACCAAGGTCCATGTGTTCCTGCTGTATTTCCACCACCCTGCATGTGTAAATGACTGCTATTGATGTATGATTGAAACTTTAATGTGGCTGAAAAGGCTTCTTCTTCCTCATAATTTGCTCCGTGACGGCTTCATTTGCAAGGGAATCAATGTTTTAATTCCCTAAATTGCTAAGAGCAGGCATATATCTCTTTATTCCTTGAGGAGCCCTTCTTTACGGTAGCATGACCCACCCTAATCATCTGGGAGTCTAAGACTATCTCAGTCACAATCAATATCTAAACATCTATATTTCATGGCCTCTTCTTAGAGGCATCTGATAAGTGAAACAAGCTTACAGTTATGGAGTTTTTTTTTTGGCAATTTGAGTCAAACCTTTACCTCAGCTGCCCCAGCCTGCTGGACTCTCCTTGATAAAGTTTCGGATTGATCTCAGCCTTCGTATCGCAGTCCAGGTCTGCAGCCTCGCTGCCGTGTTTCCTCTGTGGGAAGTCTGTCCGAAACAAACGGCGCCAGGCAGCGGTCTGCTTCATGTGGGGGCTGGCGCCCCCCCCCGCTTCCCCTCTCTGCCTTGCGGGCCTAATCTGAGGAACATGGGTGATGTTTCCTCGTACCGCCTGCGTCAGAATACGCAGACAATCCTCTGAATGAGCAATGAGCTTTTGGAGACACTAACTCATCCATCCATCCATCCATCCACCAACCCTCTATACAGACCCTCCCCAGGTTATTACGGCGCGTGTTACGATATTTCAGTGGCTATTCCAATTCCAGTCTGTTTTTCACTTTCAGTTCATTATTCAATAAATTACATGAGATATTCAACACATTATTGTAAAATAGGCTTTGTGTTAATGATTTTGTCTGGCTGTAGGCTAATGTAAGTGTCCTAAGCATGTTTAAGGTAGACTAGGCTAGGTTATGATGTTTCTTAGGTTAGGTGTACTGTGTTAAAATGCATTTTTGCCTTACGATATTTTCACCTTACGATAGGCTTATTGGAACGTAACCCTATCATAACCTGGCGAGCGTCGGTTCAGCTTATCCATTACGGGGTGGTGTTATTTGCTTTGAACCCAACACCTCATGAAGCACTGGGCACAAGGCAGGGGAACACCTAGAAAGGGATTCCCGTCCGTCATGTTCCATCCACAAGGCAGGGGAACACCTAGAAGGGGATTCCCGTCCGTCATGTCCCATCCACGAGGCAGGGGAACACCTAGAAAGGGATTCCCGTCCGTCA
>JAODLC010000052.1:1746261-1758897 GCA_026781145.1 Hippopotamyrus pictus | reverse complement strand
TCCCTGCCTTGTGCCCTGTGATGGGTTGGCGCCCCATCCTGGGTTGTTCCCTGCCTTGTGCCCTGCGATGGGTTGGCATCCCATCCTGGGTTGTTCCCTGCCTTGTGCCCGTAGGCTCCAGACCCTCTGCAACCCTGAATAGGACAACCAGTTACAGAAAATGGATGAAAGTTATTAATTTTCTTTTCATTGATTGTATACAGACACGTTTCATCCGAATACCTCAGTTTGGCTACAAATACGCTGGAAATACACTAAATCCTATCTGGGACATGTGATCACATAGCCTGGGCTAAGGTCAGCTGCATGGCTATGCTAGCCTGGAGCCACGAATAGGTTGACTCGCGCCAGCCTGCCCCTCCTCAGAGACCGGCCTGATATCAGAAGAAATATACTCAAAAGATTACACAAATAAAATCCAATGAGTGAATAATCAAATTTCAGCATATGACAATTTATATTTGTTTCTGTAATCCGGGGTCTTAGTACGAACCACTCTTTGACCAATGACAGCCCGCGTTCTCGTCGCGTGAAAGCGCTTCTCGTGCTGCCACTTTGCGCTATAATTAACGATCCCGGCGATGGCGCCAGGTCACTTTTGCACGGTTTGCACGAGAACGTGCAGCCGCTCGTGCAAATTGTGCAATGCGACCCAGCTCAGTTGCTTTTGACTCTGTTCACCCTGCGGTCTCCTATAAATAAACGCCGCCGTGATCATCGTCAGCGCGCCGCTGACATAACTCTCCTTGCCGCGAGCCCGGAGCAGCTCGCCGTCCGCATGTCAGGGTATGTGCCCTCCTTTTTATTACATCCATCCCTCAGCCCAATGTACACATCATGCCGCCGTCATAGCCGCTTTCTCCGCCAGTCCTCCTGATTTATAAAGGCGGCCTGGCCCTTACGATGCCCTCTTTCTGTTAAGCAAACATTTAATGCATAATTAATGCGAACTTCCTCATGAAATCAATTCCTGGCTGCGTTCCGTGCAACGATGCTCTGTTGTTTTGGATTTATTGACGAAATTACGCATTTTCTGTTGAAACTGATTACAGATTTTACCGATTCTCATGTTGCATTTTATTACGTAGATATTACTCATATGAACAGCATATATTAAATTTCATTCCACATCACTTGCACGCAACATTATTTTGGTGGATTTATTAACTTTTCTTTGATCCTTAATACAAAACAATGAGTATGATTTTTCAGCTTGAGATTATAAGATTACTTCCATTACTGGGGAATTTCTAAAAAAGAAATTAATCATACGCAAAATGCAACTAATATAAGAAAGAACAAAAGAAGACTTTCAAATTTTTGGCAGATATGTCCGTCGCTGTTTCCATGAAGGGATCACGCCTCTGTGCAGGATTAAATCCATAAAGGAGGTGTTTCATAGCTGTAATCTTCACGCGCTGACGTCCGCATGGGAGTTTCGAGAAGATCCGACAGGGACAACTTAGCCGCTAAGTCAATTCCATTAATTTTCGCCCGATAATGAGCGAAATGGCTTGACATTAAAAGCTACCCGAGTGGCCTGACAGCCCTCTTTATGCTAAAAACTCTTTCTCAGGTCGCTTTGGCCTGTTATGTAACGGATTCCTGCCAGTAAGAACCAGACACAGACGGGAAGGTAATTCCAGCCTTATTTACGCTATACACCTCTGCAGTTTTGACCCATTGAAGAGAGCCGTCTCACAGTGGGTGTTGCAGGAAACGCGCGAGGGACAGCCCTTTTTCTCCTCAGGCACCAGAAGACGTCCAAGCTCTCTAATTATGCCTTTCAGCCGGGGGGGAACTATTGTGGCTCACAGCATTTTGTTCAAAGGTCCAAGCGCTTTGCTCAAACTAATCACATCGATCGTTTCATCCAGTGTTACATAAGCTGTAACTTCTTGGATGCTGGTTCCTGGGATGTTTTGCATTGGATACCTGCTGCCTGTAATTTTCGCTGAGCAAATGCTCAGTCCTGGCTTGTGTGTGGAACCCGGGTTACCTGGTGTCACGTCTGGCGGGTGAGCGAGCGGGTAAGCAGGCGAACTGAGCCGGATGGACGATGAAACGGGGTTTTATTAAGGCGAGAGGCAGACATCCACGCAGACAGCAACACTACACAATGCACGAGAGACTTCAATGCCGGATCTGGCAGACATGGGGAGACGCGGACTGATGTACACACGACAGGGCAAACTGAACAAGGCACAGGTGAGAACCATCGGGTAAAAACATGAGGTAACGAGGTGGGCGTGGCACACAGGAGGATCGAACGGACCCGGGCGTGACACCTGGGTCATCTCCCTGCCACATCCAGCCATGTACTAATAATGTACAATATTTCCTGCTTGAGATGTATGACCAACAAAGTTACCACAAAGTCGCCACAAAGTTGCCACATTCACTGCTCTTGTTTTTGTTTCAAATGTTCTTCCTGTAAAGTATTACATTCCTGCCTGACAGGCTGCCGATGTAATTGAATTTTTATTCCTTAAGAACCGTTCTGTCATCCAGTTTTGAAAAGGTATGGAGTACCATATTGGTAATGCAGAACGAACAGCACGCCAGCCTCATCCAAACACTCAATAAATTTGCTATTCCCCGACTCCACCTTGTAAGAACTGATTCTGGCACCATTGGTGCTTGGCGAAAAATATATTCTGGGAACCTCGATGGTGAATCAGTGGTATCAGTCATCGCTAAGAGAAGAACATAAATGCTCCTACTTAATTCTCAATGGCAAGATCTGGCAACCTCATGGCATCCTAATTAACCCACACTTTCATATCTCCCACTGAGGCAGTTATAAGTCACCAGGTCAGATTTACGAATGGCGACGTATACGGAAATGTATACTCATACTTTTGGTAATGAAATATTTGTTTATGAAAAGCAGTTTTGTTATGCTACAAATATGAAAAGTGTTGGAACAAAATCTCCAGGTGTATTATAATATCCAGTGTATGGAAGCTAATATATATATTTTTTCCTTAATCATAGTTTGGTTATGTATCTTTTGATGAAGGGAGGAGAAGATTAATGATTAATGAAATGAATAATTAAAGTGATTAAAAATCTACATTAATCACAATACATTAATCAGCCCGTCGCCGCCCCCCCGCCTGCAGGTACTTCTGAACACTTGGCTCAGTGAGAGAATTTTCGCAGATAAGATAAAGCCACTTTCTACAGTATTAACATAAAATTAAAGTCTGTGTCTTTCTGACGATAGGCAGCATTCGCTCTTTGCAGCGTCTTTGTGGTATATAGCGGGTCCAGAAGGTCGCAGCGTGTGTGTCTGTGTCTGTGTGTGTGTGTCTGTGGTGATTCCGTGGGGCATTTCGCTGTGGTTTGTCATATAGATTTAGTTGGATTTTGGATGGATTTTAATAGGATTTTGGTTGTGATGCAACATTTGTGGGTAGGGTTAGCAACTGTGTTACTGCTTTAGTCTTCCTCTTTCTGTATGTGTGTGCATGTGTATGTGTGTTTGTCTGTGTCTGTGTGCGGAATACTGAAGCACAAATATATGGTAACCTTCTAGACTTCTTACAAGTGATGCACCGAAACTGCAAAAAAAGTCAGTTTCTTTCAAGACGTTTTATGTTCAGTCTTAAATCTACCTGCTGAGTAGCTTGGGGTGAGACTGTAAGAATTTATAAGCCTGTAACCTATATGTCACAAAAATTACCGCGGCCCTGTTGAAATTGTCCTCTCCTTGATAAATTCTCATTCACCCTCAGTTTGTACCCATTAAAGTTCTGATTAAAATACGGGGACGTGGGGGGGAGGCAGGATTAAACCATTATTAAGCCCCTGTGATACATTAAGGAGAGCTACGGTCGGGCAGATCAAGCGACGGGGTCCTACTGGCTGACTTCTCACTCCAGTGACTGTCCATGTCTTCCACATTTAGAAGCATTTCGGTTTCATCTTGGGCTAAAACGTAAACGATCTCTGATTATCGCCTCGCTGGTCCCGGCTATGCTAAATACCGGCAAGTACTTTCATTCGCTTCTTGTTTTGCCATCGACTTCTGCACGACTCCATTATTCCTCGGCTTTATCTCGAAACCATCCCTTAATAAAAGAATTTATCCGGACATGGCCGAGAGTGTTTTCCTCACTTATCTTGGGCTCTCTGTTAATTAACGGGGAATACGGTAATTATAAGGGACTGTTCAGAGAAGCAAGACGCAGTGCGACCCCCCCCCCCCATTAAAAGTTTTAAGTTCTCTAATGGAAGACGGCAAGTCGAGGAGAGCTTCGGATCGAGAGACTCCGGGCAGGATAACGGTGCGCTGTCAGATAATTTGATCACTGGAGAAGAGATGGAGCCCTAATCTATCTGACTCTCCTGAATAACACAATGATACAATTATTGTATCAGTTGCCCTTGACTCCTCTGTTCTGCTTCTTGATACTGGACCTGCAAAGAAGGTGCAGGATGGACGTGGGTGACCGTGTGTGAGGTCTTATTCCCATGGCGACGAGAGCTGGATTAAGGGAGCGTCATCAAATTAATGACTAATTGAAAAAAATGGCTCGATGAAGACAGAGGGAGCGAGGCTTCGAAAGAGGACACTGTCATTCCGGGGACCGGATTATTTTTTGCGGTCATGATACATTGTTCCCATGACCCCATTTTCCCAGTGCCTTCAATGAGTTTGCAAATGAATGCAGAGATTCTGGGAGGTGTGTGCGGTGGGCATGCTGGACTCTCCCCAGCCCTGGATGTTTATGCAAATCAGGTCATTATTTTAGAGGGATCTTCTGCAGGTTCTCCAGGTCAAACAGCACCCCAGTATCTGAACGCCGCGCTGATGCTCTGCTAGCTGTACGTGCTGCTATTTGTCCAATATCAGAAATCAAGTATTATTCGTTATTGTATTATTCATTACTATGAGTTAGTGGGAACGGTGGCTGACCTTCCTGGAAAGTGTGTGCGTGTGTGTGTGTGTGTGTGTGTGTGTGTGTGAGTGAGTGAGTGAGTGAGTGAGAGAGAGGGAGAGAGAGCGTGACTTAAAGATGGCCGACTTGAGGAATGAGCATGTGGACGAATCTGAAGCGAGGCGGTGTCTCGCGTCACGAAGGCACGCGGGAGAGTCAGAGCCACAGAGCTGCACATCTGCGATGCAGTCAGACAGCCAGGGGGTGTGGGGGAGGGGGGCAGAGAGGTGAGTTGGGTGGCCAGGAGGCTGGGGAGGTAGTGTAGTGGGCACCCCGCTGCTCCTGCCGCCTGCGGCTAATGCGTGTCAACTAAAGTACCAAGGCCCTGGGGGGCCATTGGGGGGGGGGGCAAGGGGGCCCCATTCACCCCGTTGGGCGGCGATGCACTTGTGCATGTACGCATGCGGTCGCAGGGCAGCTCAGATCCAGAAGGTAACAGCGGCTATTGTCACGTGTTGATCGCAGCAGGAACGGATGGCATGCAAATGATATGCAAACAATATGCAAATGCCATTGCAGGAGAAATCGATCTCTCTTGTTCCATGCGGTGCATTAATTGCAAGGTCTGCGGAGTGTCCCATGCTGTCGAGGGGAGTCCTTGCATCAGGACAGCTGCGGCTTGCGTCCCAGAGGCATGGGGGCTTCACCCCCAGGGGGCCGCAGTACGGGCTTATTCAGTTTGGAGACACTGGCCGAACAAGCCATAGGAGTGTGGATAGACGGATGGATGGATGGAAGGATAGATGGATGGATGGATGGATGGATGATAGACAGATGGATGGATGGACGGATGGATGATGGATAATAGACAGATGCATGATGGATGGATGGATAGATCCTTTATTAATCCTGAGGGAATTGCAAGTTTACAGTATACACATTTATACAGTAAAAACACATTTAGACATTAATTGACAGTAACAATGAATAATAAATGACAATAAACAATGACAATGCAAAAGAGAAAGCATTGCATGTATTTCCTTAGTAACAGATTAATTCTGCGTAAGGCTGGGTGAGGATGTATGAGCACATTGGCTAAACACACATCATTGCCTGGGTTAAACGTCATTTTTAAAAAGTCGCCTTTTTTTAAAGAAAACACCCCCATCAGCCACCCCCGTTCCTGTGTAATTGCCGGTGCTCCGGTTACCGGGCCTGCAGAGGGAGCTTCACAAAAGAGCGCGAGTGGAAGCTGTAATGAGATTGATCGGAGCTGGCAACAGCGGTGTGAGCTATGATTGCACAATTATTTAAAGGTGCCTGAAAGACAGCCGACGAGTGCCGAGCCAAACGCAGAGAGGGTGGGACCCCCCAACAGCGGCGCAGACCCCCCAACAGCGGCGCAGACCCCCCCCCCCCGCCAAACCAACAGGCAAGAGAAGAAAAAATGTTTAGCATTTCAATAAAAACAGACAGCCCGTGATGGATCAGCGCCTCTTCCGGGGATATCTCTTCCGGAATAGGCTCCAGACCTCTGCAACCCTGCACAACAAAAGAGGTATATAGGATGAATGAAAGAATGAATGAGTGAATGAATGCATGAATGAATGGACACCAAAAGCATTTCCGTATTCATTTCAGTTTATAAGTGTATTGTAAAAACTTGATGAAAGACAAGGCTTGATAACAAAATTATGTAATTATGTTAATCTTTTACATCTCTTTCATATAACTGATTTCTTTTCTATGTATCTAACTTGTATTTAATATTATTTGGTTGTAATATTGAAGTAAAAATGTGTCATTGCTATGATCACAGTGCCTCAGTGGGCAAAGCTGCTGCCTCAAACCTCCAGGGTACTGCTCTGCGTGTTTAACTTTCATGTTGCATACTGCACATTGCATATGGATATTGCATGTTTTCATGTTGCATATTGCATGTTTTCATGTTACATATTGCACATTGCATATGGATATTGCATGTTTTCATGTTGCATATTGCATGTTTTCATGTTACATATTGCACATTGCATATGGATATTGCACGTTTTCATGTTGCATATTGCACATTGCATATGGATATTGCATGTTTTCATATTGCATATGGATATTGCACATTTTCATGTTGCATATTGCACATTGCATACTGATATTGCATGTTTTCATATTGAATATGGATATTGTATGTTTTCATGTTGCATATTGCATATTGGATTAGGAAGGTGCATGTTTTCATATTGCATATTGCATGTTTCATAGGGATATAGCCTGTTTTACCGTGTCATGTGGGTTTCCTCCAGGCACACAAAAGCATGCATTTAGGTTGATTGGCATCTCTGAATTGCCCATTGTGCTTGTTGGTGGGTGCCCTGCGGTCAGCTGGCGTCTCGTCCGGGGTGTCCCCCAGCCTGCTGCCCTCTCCTCACCGTAACAAGCTGTTGGAAGATGGATGGAATATTAAAAGGATTAGTCCATTATCACAAGGTCCATAAAGCTGACGTAATCTCAGTTTTCAGTCGGAGGTAAAAACGCTTTTGATTAACCTTTCATGTCATTTGACAGCTATGAGTATTTTCCTATAAGTGTTCCGACTAAAAAGCCCCCCATCATTTGTCCTTATGGGAGGAGATTCTAGGAATTTTTAAGGTGGAGGCATAACAGGGGCCATGATTCATACAGCCAATGATATGTTTTGAATCGGTGAGTGATGGGTAGGGCCAGTTGGGGGAGTCAGTCAGCTTTCAGTTGCACCTATGGCCCTGCCCCTGAATACACCCTTAATGGGTGTGTGGGGTAGACACAATAATGGAAATGGCTAATAATATATGGATACCCAGGACTTAATAATCACCATGGTTATTTGGCATCTTTGGGATTCTCCTGGTTGCCTCATGTTGCACTGAGAATTTGCATATCAAAGTGCTAACTGTCCGGTCTCCTTTGTAGGGGAGGCATGCTGCTAATTGGCATCCAGCCTAGTATGACTCACCTTGGTTGCTAAATTGTGATTTAGTTGCTTCAAAGTTCCTCCTCATGCAGCATCTCTGTTTGTCACACCCTGTGCGTATTTGCTGTTCACCTGTGAAATGGTTTTGAGTGAAAGAGGAAAGGTGTATTATCAAACACAGAACGCTATATTGCAATGCCGCAGAAATGTCTGGTGCAGATATGGTGGCTGCAAGCAAAGTCATCCACGGAACCACAGGTTAGTTTTGGAGTTGCTGGCAGAGCAGAGAAGTAGGAGTGACTGGCTGGCGGTGACAGCAAGGTGGATTTTAGAGCGGGGGTAAGAGTCTGTCCACAATAACCCAGCAACTGAAACATGATGAATCACGAGATACAGGTATGTCGATTCAACAGTCAAAGAAAAAGTTGATAAATGTTCTTCTCCGTAAACTTGCATTACATAAACATTGCATTTTCTTATCTATATTTCCTTAATATTCTTTTTCAGGATGTTCTCTTCTGTACTATGTGTGCAGTCTTGTTTTGTACTGTATGTTTCTTTGCCTGTTCTTTTCGTACCTTCGATTTTCTATGTTAGAGTTTCCACCTGGGATCAGTAAAGCCAACCCTCTTATGTTATGATATGTTATGTTTTATGTCATATTTTATATCATGCTATGTTTAATGTCACATTGTCTTATCTTTCCTATCTTGTCTGGTCTTCTTCTATTGCCCTGTCTTTTCTTTCATCAATACAGCTGACACACTTACCATTTTTGAATTTAAGTTCTGCGCTATGCTCTCTGTGCCGACGCGCTCCAGCCTGGGTACACTGTCAGCAGAGCAGAGAACAGAAGGTCCCGCCTAGATGTTCCCTCACGCCACTCTCCGTCTTATTCCCCCATAATATCTGTTTCATTTGCTGAAAGCTGCAGCCCGTATTGTGGGTCTGTCCCTTCAGGCTCATCCTCCATTACTGGCTCAGACTCCATTCCGTTTACTCTTCAGTTGCAGGAAGACTTTGTCTAACAAAGTATCACCCGACAAAGGGATTAAATCCATGTACTCCTATGGCCACAGGTTCCCAGCGACAAAGTCAGCTTACGGAGATGAACGCCCGACACCCACATGAAAGAGCGCCGACCTGCCTGGACCCCAGGGGACGACACAGCTCCTTCCCAGGCTCAGCCGGGCTTAATGAGCGCCGGTAAAACAGCAGCTCTGTGAGCAGTGAGCAGCCATCACATTAATTAAATTTGCTCTAAAGACTATATTAGCAGCATTAAAAATGCAGGTATAAATTTCCAGCCTGACTTACATGTTTGCATCATTATGTCGTATTTTATTTGCTGTTCTAGCTATTCTAACTAGTTTTCCAGAGCAAGGCCTGTCCTTCAACTCTCGTGGAAGCTTCGCTTGGCTTTTAAGTGACTGACTTTCAGTCGAGTGCACTCATTTTGAGGTTTTTGGCTTAAATAAAGATGCATTGTCTTCATTTCATGGAGAGCTGAGGGTTTCTGCCGGAGCAAGCTGTGAACCTAACAAAGTAAACATGTCCCTCGCTCGTACTGGCTTTTCATTGGGACTTCATTTGGCTGTAGCTCCTGGCCAGTCCACAGGACCTCACACCTACATGCTCACACGGCCGGGCTGCTCACTGCTCCCCTAATGATGTCACCTGACTCGCTGGAGTCACGCCGGTCCAGAAACAACTCTGCCCGCTGTGCTTTTTCCACCGTCTTATCTTCCTCTTGTTAGGAAACTAATTTAAGGTATAATAGTTATTATATGCCAGCAATATACTGATTTATTCTAGGAAGTTCCATAATTGGTGGAGTGTGACCTCACGCCTCCAGAATGGACGTTTCTGTTCCTACCCCCGGCGATGTGTGTGGGCGGCCTGCACGTTCCCCTTGTGCTTGTGTGGATTTTCAGCTGGTATTCCAGTTTACGCCACCATCCAAAAATGTGTGGACTGGTGACTTTAAATTTCCCTCAGTGTGCAGCTGTGTGTGTGTGTGT
The DNA here is from genome assembly GCA_026781145.1 of Hippopotamyrus pictus. Taxonomy (NCBI): domain Eukaryota; kingdom Metazoa; phylum Chordata; class Actinopteri; order Osteoglossiformes; family Mormyridae; genus Hippopotamyrus; species Hippopotamyrus pictus. The sequence continues at coordinate 1,749,040 of JAODLC010000052.1, read as the reverse complement.
ATGTGTGTGTGCCCTGCGATAGACTGGCACCCCACGCTTCGTGTGCCTCTACCTCTCACACTCCAGTCCCTGGGATAAGTGCCAACTTCAGCAGAGCCCTGCACTGGATAAGCAGTTATGCACTGGATAAGCAGTTATGTCCAATGAATGCATCCTTAGTCTTTAGGAGCCCCAGATATTCTTGTCTGGGAGCAGAGCACACAGAAGATTTTCAGGTGCCGGCAGGTCATTGACGTGATGGAAAGATCCGGTAGACTTATGAATAAACCAACCCTGTGTGTGATCCTTCAAAAATGCTGGCAAAATAAAAGCAGAGATCCACTGTAAAAGTACCATCCTTCTTTTCCTTAATGGCATCTCAAAGATCTGGTGTTTATTTTTAACACAAAAGGTTTGGCAATCATCACCCCTTTCGAGACATTTCACACAAAGCGCTTCTTTCTCGGTGGCTGTGAATAGCTTATTGGGGGGAGTAATTAAATACTTTCACATAGGGAGGGGCACAACTCTAGCCCCGAGGGCAGAAGTGCAACAGGCTTCAGGGAACGTTTTAATTAGTGGCGGGTCATGTGACTTACTTTTCAAATAATTACTCCAGTAAAGCAATTAGGAGCAGAGACTGACCAAAAACTGGCAGGGCTCATGGGCGGCGCGCTGGACTCACCGCCGCCTTGGCGAATATCACCGCGCGCCCCTGTCTGACCCCCTGCCATGAGGCTGATGCTGAAACCGGATAGTGAGTTGGGTGCCTCTGCTTGCCTTTCATTAAAATTGCAGCTTCACCCCAGGGCGGGCCGCCTCTCAGGTGGAGGAAGCCCCCGGGAAGGCGGCACCCGGGTGCCACACGGCTCTGCGTCTCCGCTGCCATCGAAGGCTTGAATTTCATAGATCGCCGGGCCACGGCATCGCCGTACCTCATCGCCCGCTGCTTCCTAAATTACAAAGCCGGGCCTGAAGTGAGAGGCCCTCTATGTATCAGGTGAGGGGGTTTAAATCCTGCTCTGTTTGTGTGGAGGAGTCTCTCCTCCCTGTCTTGTACGGGTTTCTGTCTGGCTACTCCAGTTTCCTCCTGCTAAGACATGTGGTTAGGCTAACTGGCTAACTGGTAATGTGCCCATCGTGTGTGTGTGTGTGTGTGTGTGTGTGTGTGTGTCCTGAGATCCAGTGCATCCAGTGGCATCCAGTGCAGGGTGTGCCCCAGCCTTCTCTGGGATAGAATCCAGGCTCACGTGAACTGCAGCAAAAAGCCAGCAATCATGGGAGGAGAAATTCCTCCTCCACACAGAGGGGGTGGGTTCTCACCTCCAACTGGGGAGGTGCCATTTATCAGTGCTCCCCACTGAGGTACCCAGCTGGCCCTAACCAGTGCATATTTTATATACCAGATTTTCTTCCATGCTGGCACCTGACGGGGTGGCCATGTAGTCAAGGTGAACGGCTGCTATTTTATTGTGATCTGCATGCATGGGTTTGAATTCCATCCTTGTTGGACATTTTTAGTTTACAGCCTTTCTATATGATGGTCATCCATAGACAGAAATACATTTTGGACCCTGTTTGGACGCTCTTAGTAGATCTCACCCACTGAGGGCGGGGTCCCCATAGATTTCATCACCTGGGGGCCTATAGGGGTACCCCTCCATTGATTTTGCTGAGCAGGGGGTGGAAGCAAATTAGTCATTTCACTACTGGGCTACATGCCTGTCTGGTAGCAAACAAATTTGTGGGGGAGGGAGTTAAAACCCGTTGTTGTACTACGTGGCTACATGCCCAGTGTAAAGATCCTGTGTCCTTAAAGGAAATATGGTGATATGAATGGAAGTCCCCTAATCCATCACTGCTGCTGTTTCTCTCGCAGACGCTGTGCTGTCTTTGTCCTCCCCAGGTGGCCTGGCTAAGAGTGATCACGTGACTTCTGCTGGCCGCCGCACGCTGCAGTCCTGCGGGGCGGCTCGCGGTGGTGCTGCACGGGCCCCTGGTGCCGCTTCATCACGCCCATCATCTCGCCACAGTGGGGCTCCTGAGGGCTGCGTTTGCTGATGTGCAGAACATCCGCTGTGAGGACGCGTGGTGCTATTGCTCATTGGCTGGTGACAATTAGCATGTCGGCCCCCCTTTTAGTTTGCCCCTAATAATACTGCAACCACATAAAAACACAGTACACTTTACTGGACAGAGCGATAATACTGCAACCACATGAAAGCACAGTACATTTTACTGGACACAGTGGACAGAGCGATAGTACTGCAACCACATGAAAGCACAGTACACTTTACTGGACACAGTGGACAGAGCGATAATATTGCAACCACATGAAAGCACAGTACACTTTACTGGACAGAGCGATAATACTGCAACCACATGAAAGCACAGTACACTTTACTGGACAGAGCAATAACATTCCAGCCATATAAAAACACAGTACACTTTTGTTACGTGCCGCAAGTACCTGGATTGAAGCCTGAAGACCCTCCGTCCCTCCCGCCTTCATTACCATTTGCCGGCTGCAGCTCGGCCCCGCCTACGTCTCCTGTGATGCGTCTCACGTCATTTCCTATTCCGGGGGCTGAAAAGAGGACAGCCGGATACCTCGGGAGCTCTGCTCTGATTGTTTGTTGGCTTGTTTTTGGTTTATTGGATTATCTGTGTATGACTGCTTAGTTTCCTTGACTTGACTATGCCTTTCGCTTCTTCCTTTTCTTGGTACTTTCGCTTTGGTTTATTTGATTTACTGGTTTTTGATCTCTCGCCTGGCTTCTGACTATTCTTTTGCTCGCCC
>JAODLC010000052.1:1691097-1702319 GCA_026781145.1 Hippopotamyrus pictus | reverse complement strand
GAGTGAGTGAGTGAATGGTGTGCGTGTGTGTGAGTGAATGGTTGGTGAGTGAGTGAATGGTGTGTGTGTGTGTGTGAGTGAATCGTGTGTGTGTGTGTGTGTGTGTGTGTGTGAGTGAATGGTGAGTGAGTGAGTGAGTGAATGGTGTGCGTGTGTGTGAGTGAATGGTGTGCGTGTGTGTGAGTGAATGGTGTGCGTGTGTGCCCTGCAGTCGGTTGACGCCACGTCCTGGGTTGTTCCCTGCCTTGTGCCCGTAAGCCCCAGACCCCTCACAACCCTGAATAGAACAAGCGGTTACAGAAAATGGATGGATGGATATTATGCATTTTTTTAATATTGAAAAAGCAGAGTCAGGCAGTACCTAGAGCAACTGGGGCCCAAAAAACTGACCCTGACAACCACAGGGACCACGTCCTAACCCACTAAGCCACACAACACCCTAAGAAGCCAGCTAACAAATCCATTAAGTAATTGGCTCACGAGATTTAAATTTCTATTTTTATAAAATATATTTATTTATATTTTTGTTTTAAATTTACATATTGCAGAAACATTTTTACTAAAATAAATGAATAAACAAACAAACAACTTTGATTGATTGATTGATTGATTCTCTCCCAACTGTTAATCCAGTGCAGGGCTCTCAGTAAATAAATAGTCAGTAAAAATCCTTCCATATGTTCCTGCATCTGTTCATTTGTCCATCCATCCATCTTCAAAGTGTTCATCCTGTTCAAGGTCGTGGGAGGCTCCGGAGTAATCAATAAAAAATCGTGAAACCAAGTCAAATTTAATGAATGTAATGCCAGACTAACACTAATTCAAAACAACGTTATCACTGACCCCGAACTGACAAAGTACACTTATTCTCCATTTTTTTAATTCTCAATTTTAATCAGTTGATCGTTCTGTTTGTACTTTTAAAACTGTAAAGTAATATGTGTGATTATATAACGGTTTGTTTCTAAATGGCGTCACGTAAGGTTATGTAGGTTTTTGTTATATTTGTAATATGACCAGTTGCAGAATTTGGCATTTAGGGATCAATTTGACCTGTAAACTTAATGCACAGTGTGAGTATCGAAACTGAGCTTTATATTTCCTGAATGGTAAATGGGGTCATGCAGAGGCTCAGTGGGAAGCCATGTTGTGTCACACTTCCAGGGTTGGAGGGTCAAATACTGCCTTTGGTCTGTGTGTGTGCGGCCGGCTCCTTCTGTTCATGCTATCTCCATGTTCTCCACATGTTGCATGCATGTGTGTATGTACAATGCGGTAGGCAGGCATCCCATCCAGGACCCGCAAGGGACAGTCTCCAGGTGACCCTAACCAGGATAAGCGCTTATACGATAGATAAATGGGAAATGTTTAATGTTGTTTAGAATCTCAGGTATATGGTTGCCAAATGAAAACCAGCCAGTGTATTTTGCGTGACTATTTTTTTAAAGCTAATAACAATTTCAGATGCTTTTTGACTTTATAGATTGATTACATTTAGTTTCTCTTCGTCATTTTATAATGCTGATAATGGAACGTGACACGATTATAGTATTTAAGGCATTTGCTTCTTAAATTCCCCGTGACATCACAAATAAAATCCGGATTCCTTTTCCGCGTTTAAGTAACTAGGGAGGTGCCCTGTCAGATGAAAAATAATGTCTAAAATAACGGAGGGGGGGGGTCTAAGTATTACGACTAAACTACTCCTGGTTGGTCATGTTAACTACCGATCATATGAAATTATGATTGGCCGGTGAGGCCATCAATCACTGTGATTGGAACGTGCATTCTTAAGTCAAGAAAATGGTGATAGGCGATTGGACAGCCGCTCTGCTAATTACGCACTACTTTCGGAGGGATTAGCCAATGGGAGTGAGATGGGGAGTGGCGAGTAGGCGGGCCCGACGGTGATGCTGATGCTGCTCTCTATTGCAGGGATGCAGGTGGATCGGCTGGGCTGGCGCCGTCTGCATCTGTTCGCGGGAGAGGGAAAAAGAACTGCATTACATTTTTCGTGGACGAGTTAAATAAATAAAAAAAGATCATTAACAACCCTGGAATAATACAGCACTCTTTACAGAGTTTCCAGGCCGGATCACTTGATACGACACAAAGTAAGCACCTTAACTTAATGCCATCGATTTTATATTTAGAACAAATTGTTTGTTTTATTTGCAGCGTCGCTACATCGAGTGTAGCAACACCGTAACGATACCTATGGTGTGGCAGTATGCGACAATGAGATCGACCGATAACAGTGTTTTTACTTAAGGTAGTTAAAAAGTATTGTTTGAGAAAATGTGTGATTATAGCATTTACCATTAAATAAATGTTTTGTACTGATATGGTAAAACGTGGGTTATTGTGTGCATGTATACATTTCGTAATGCTTAGATACATTCTATTGTAGTTCACTGGTTGGAGGATCAATGCACATTATCTGGACGGTCATACTTAGATCGGGAAATTGGGAAAGGAAAGAGCGAACGTATGATCAGGATCATATCGTATGTAGGTGCTTTGTTTTTTTTCCAGCCTATAATTATTTTAACCCTTTTTTAAAAACACATAATTACAAACAGTAATCCGCGCATTACCGAAGTTCATATAAATAAGGCAGTGTAGTGTTCCACATGCTTTAAACCGTCATTGTATCTCCTTATCAAATGCGCCGATATTAAACCGCGAGCAGTCAGCGGCCAAATTCACGCTGGAGAAGAGTTTTATTTATCAGTCTCATTTTAAATGACCAGTATTCATGTATAACGTTTTTCATCCCGCTCACACGCAGATAAGACAGTAGAAAGCCGTAATAAGCGCCTGTGCCGGAAAACAGCTACTGCTTTACCAAATACGCAGGACTGAAAACGCATTTCTGTCGTTTCCAGAGCCCCGTGGTCTCCGTGGCCATGCAGGTCATTCATTTATACGAATCATTTCAGTTAAATGTTATGGCCGGTGACGCGATTAACCATTTACTCCGGTGTTGCTGTCTGCCTTCGGTAAAATGATGATGGGGAAGTTTTTTTTTTCTTCTGGAGAGCATATAATAACATCGGCAATATTATTATATAAAGCTTCAGGCGATCTATTCACTTAAAAGTCCGGTTTTCTTGGAAAATGATTTGAGAGGGGGTGATGAGACGGTGTGTCTGCGTGTGTGTGACAGGGGGGTGTGAGGCGAACATGGGGGGGGGGCGGCCGCTATAATAGACTCGCCTAATAGAGCAGACTTAAAATTAAATAAAAGCTAAACGGGGACATGTGTGAGCGGCTTGTTGCGGGTTATTTAACCGTCTTTCACATCATAAATCGTAATATTTCATAGTAATACACCTCATGTAATTCAGGCCACGGTTCTTGGCTTATGCTGAATACGGTGAATATAACCGTGGGATATCTGTCATTCCCGGAGTTTCCTTCACGCCTGTAAATGACGGTGCGCTTCGGCTCATACTTTCTTTTGACTTTATCTAACACTATTTTAATATTCTGGAGCATATTGCCTTGGTAAAGTTTTGAAACGCATCCTGAAAGGGACTCTGCGCGAAGAGAGAAGTGCACCGGCGAAGCACAACATGCAACAATGCGAGCGGGCAGCTTTTCTCTTTTACAAGGTGCCCGTTGTTGTCGTCCTTGATGTGTCGTTTGGCTGGATGTTACTGCAAAATCGATGTTTATTCGGGCTCTTAAGGAGCCCGCAAGCCGGGTGCCGAGCATCAGCCCCGTAACTGTCAGCACTGCACGCACTGTCACTGGCTGGCGAGCAGACCATCACTGGAGAGCCTGTCTCTGTCATTTCATACGCATTCAGCTGCCAGTGCCGCGAGCCTCCTAGCCAGCCGATAATTACGTTTGATAGTGCCCTGTTTTTTCATGTTTTTTTGCCCGATCTATTCTTCACAATGGAATGTAATAGTTAAAAAAACATTCCTTTCAACAGATGCTCATGAATATTTCATTCCAATAAAATAATTTTTTTGAATCAGATAATGTTATTTATTTGGTACTTATTTGGTAAACTAGGTTGGGTTAGGGTTGGCAAAGAGTGGAAGGGGATTAGATTACATAGAAATATTTATCCCTGTTCTTCAGAACATACCAACTATAGCTACATCACCAAATGTATCAAGATACTCCTGTTTTTGGTATAACATTCACATCTCAGTCCATGTCCAATACTTTTATTTTGGCCTCTTACAAAAGATTTGAGGATGCAGTGGTCACACCTTCATATTATACTCCATTCGGGTGGTTTCAGGTACAGGATGATCTACTGAACTAATGGAAGGCGACATTTCTGTGAAGCCAAACTGCTACCAAATGGAGAGCACACCAAAATTACCCAAAGAACCCAAATCTACTGCATGAATAAGCAAACAAGGACACAAGCAGAAGTTATTGTAGGGTTTGCTGTCGTATACAGTATGAACTTTAACCTTTTTTTTTTCCATCTCAATAGTTCATTGAGTGAAATATTAGACTTTTTCTTGATGTCCAGCATATATAGAATTTTATGGAGAAATGTCTTCTCAATTATTAGTCTTCAGCTAAGCATGCTGGCTCCTCATGGATTGAAACATCATCCAGTGGTCACTTGGTTCTCATTGTCCTTAATCATTCAGTCCCACGGTATGGCTTCCTCTGGCCAACGGACAAAAAACTGTCCCCTGAGTAATATATCCTCTGACCGCAAATGGCCAGAGAGAGCAGCCTGGAGTGAGTCATGCCTGGAAGCTTCCCGATTTAGACCAGGCCGCGGTGACTTTGAGGCTTGTGATCCTGATGTTTACTTACTGAGAGTTTATACGTGCGAGAAGCGATCCAAGCAGAACCGTGTGACACGGGGGCAGGGAACTGCGACTCTATTTTGGGTGGGAATGATTTAGTCAAACCAGCTGTGGAATGAACAGCCAACTGTCGATTCGGCATCAAGGATGGAGACACGGCAGCTGTGGGATGAACAGCCAACTGTCGATTCGGCATCAAGGATGGAGACACGGCAGCTGTGGGATGAACAGCCAACTGTCGATTCGGCATCAAGGATGGAGACACGGCAGCTGTGGGATGAACAGCCAACTGTCGATTCGGCATCAAGGATGGAGACATGGCAGCTGTGGGATTGGGGATTATAACCCCCCCCCCACACACACACAAACACACACACCTCCCAGGATGACTACAGTGTTTACAGTGCAGATTTTAAAAACATGGTTGTCTAGAGAGGAGGACGAGGAGAAGAATGTCATGAAGTCCTGGCGGCTGACCTTTATATAACCAGAAATCTCATTCGGGGACGAATCAGCAGTGCCGTCTCATCTAAGCTCATCTAAGTGAAAAGCATTAAACACACAGACACAGACACACACACACACACAGCTGTGAGAGAGAGAGAGAGAGAGAGAGAGAGAGAGAGCAAGAGGCTCTCACACTCAGCTGGGTCATAACTACTAGGGTGCCCATGTTCCATGTTTATAAAAAATCGGATTGTAAAATGTACCTTTATAATTATCTTAAGCTCTAGAGCCTAACATTTGTTTCCTGGCATAAAGAAACTGTTACTTGACATTTTATACCCTTTGTTTATTCGCTCGTTCATTCGTTCATTCATTTGCTCATTCATTCATTTAGAAAAAAGAAATGCATTAAGGAGACATTTAACCCTGACTCTCTGTCACCAAATAATTTAAGTATTTAAGCTTAATATTCCTGTAATTCCACATTTACCGGCCAATCTGCTTCATTAACTCAAAAGGAGACTTTTGAACTTTTTCAAACTTCCTTTCAAAGCGAAGCGACAGGAAGGAAAGAGCGTTTTAACGGTAACAAAGAAATCTGCATGAATCCATCCCTCAGCTCCTCACTCTGCATTAATGACGGGAAACACCTGCCTGTATTCAGTCTGGCTTTCATCTGGAAGCCGCCTTCGCTGTGTGACCTCGGCACGCAGCCGTCTTTGTACTTTTGCGCACGTCGTCGTTTTTGATGGATCATTAGAGTTCATCATTTCTTGAAAATGTCTTTAAGAACAGTCATGACGGCCCAGGGCTAAATTGTAGCAGAGAGGAAATAAACATGTACGCCTTCGCGATTTCTGATCGTCTGAGTTCCGGTTCATTGGGATTCGTGTGGGAAGTTGCGGAATGTGAATAGAAATCAATCGGCCCGTCGATGCATGCATTCCATAAGTGCTGATATGACTTAGGCTCACAATGAACCTGGAGCCCGCGCTAGGAAGCGGAGTCCAGCGTATTCTAGCGCGGCGGCACAATGGGATGTTCATGGATATGTTGGATTCTCCTTAACAATGGTACCATGGCTGCAGACTCCATGGTAGGCAGGTGTGCTTCCTGCAGTCCTTGTCCTAGTTATTAGGCTCTTCATCGTTGTTGACTCATTGTGACTATTGAGATGTCATTTCCCCAATGGGCTTTTCAGGAACACCAGCACGTCCCTTTGTACTGCCGCTACCAATCGTTGGGTCATCCGTTACTCATCATGATCACCGATTGTGCTGCTTGTATCCCAGTCCCACTCTTCCACTGCTGAATCATACCATGCTCTTTAAATAAAACCCAAGACACTCCGTGAAGACTCATACTTCAATGCATCATTCTTTTTTTCTGTTCCCGGACACTTTCTGAAGCATATCCCAGGAAAGGTCATACTCAACACTAGGATTCCTCCCGCCACGAGCAAAAGAGCAAATCTGATCTTTTTAATGGGCCATATAAGCTCTTTAGGAAGATCTTAAGGGGGGGGCAGCTGAAATAAATTCCTGAAGAGTTCAGATCTGCGGATCACTGATTGTCTGATCTATATCCATCTCAGCGATGTGACGTGATCTCGGCCAGTTTGGTCCTGTTATCTGGGGGTTGTTATTGGTGGTGGTGGTGGGGGGGGGGTGTATTTCTGGGTTGCCAGGTTGGGCAGGGGATTCCAGCTGGAAGCCTGCTTCTACAGTGCATGTGTGTTGGCGATGTAGGCCAGGTGAGTGCAGGGGCACTGGAGACCCCTCAGGTGGGGGAGGAACGGGAATCCAGTTTCGCCCGTAATGGCTCAGTTGGCTGTAGAAGCGTGCGGAAGGTAGCTGGGAGACGGGTGTGGGACTGTCACCCTGCTCCTTTGACTTGCGTCCTCCTCGGTGCGGATTCAGCTCTGCAGCCCTTTGTGTCTTCAGCTAGTATTCGGATCTATGAGCGGCTCGTCAACGCGGTTCACCATTCGGTGAGCATGGATTTATTCCTGTCATGGACGTCTCGTTAACAAATAAATGCATGGACTATAACGTAGATATTTACTGGTCATGCAAGACTGCTTCTAAATGACCCATTTAATAGCACATGCATGCAATCAATCTCTCCAGTCCTGCCCAATCAGTAACTAGGTACTAACTCTAATCCTGTCCAATCGTTGACCGGTCACCTTAATCCTGTCCAATCACTAATCAGTCCCCGTAATCCTGTCCAGTCACATGTCAGATGCTGCTGGATTGGATGATGTTGTTCAGTGACAAACCAGGCTGTTTCACGTCGTCGTTCCATCAGGTGAGGAAGCACATAGGAGAGAAAACAAAATGAGAGTGTGCAATCGCCCAGCCCTTGGGTTCTCTCACATTTCTGTTTGATTTCGGATAAGCCCTGGTGAGAAGACGAGCCCATCCCGCTCCCCGCCGGCCATGACCTCGCTCCCGGGGAGATAAAGGTGACGACTCGCTCCGTACCGAGCCGAATGCCAATGGTTCGATCCGTCGAGGAGACAACTGTTTGGGATGACCTCGCCTGAGCCTCCGTAAATCTGCCCCATTCTTCCACGCACTGTTATGGATTTTTGTGTGTGTGTGTTTTTTCTCCGCTGTCAGGAGGGACGTGCATGGAGATTTGTCTCGCTGTGACCTCTGCTGGCCTGGTCGTGCTCTGTGGTTTTAAAGTGACAAGCAGGCGGACGGGAAGAGCTCCTTGACTCAGACGGGCGTCCGTTAGATGGCCCCGCTGCCACCCACAGGGCCTTCGAAGGACCCTCACATCGAATAAGACAAGCAGTGATCGTCATGGTTACGCTCATTAGCCTTTGTTACTTATTTACATTTGTTTCTGTGTATTTCATGGTGTAAGCGGCACCCAAGTCTGCTGCAGGGTGGCGTCAGCATGCTTGCGGGAAAGTGTGGATTTCGGGGCAGTTCTTGGGAGCAGACTCGCCCGGTTGGCATTAGAATGTGCCGGCAAACGCATCTTTTAACCCGTCCGCGCGCTGACTCAGCGGGTTCCTTTATGGATGCCGCGTAGGTCCTCGGATGACATATCTGGGGGGAGACAGCCACCAGCAATGCCAGGGAAAGAGAGAGAGCGAGAGAGAGAGAGAGAGCGTGTGTGAAAATATTAATGCTGCAGATGGGTACCCAGCTCAGGCTGGCTCAGCGACACATGTTTCTTCTGACAGCTGTGCTCCCCGCGACCCCATAAACACTGGCTCTCCCCCTCTCACTGCTTCTCTTAATTCTCATCCAAGGCTTGAGCCAAAATTAGACAGATGAATAAAATCAAACACCTCCCCTGGACTTCTTGAGTGTCAGCGTTTGAGGGAACTAATTATCGAATTTAAGGGAAAAAAAATACAATTATGATTATAAATAAACAAACGGGCTTTAAGAAAAGCATGCAGGCAGCAGCTGGTTTTAACCTCTAGCTGCCTCTGCCGCCAGTTTTCTTTAGAATAATGCAGCAGAACTGCAGTGGCGGCCTGAGTTGCAGTGGGGTCCCATGCGAGGTTGCCCATAATGCGACAGGGACGGGGGTGGGGCTGCAGGGATGCCACCCACACCTTCTTCCCCCTAAGGCACATCTTTAGCCCTCCCTCTGTGTGCAGACCTCACACCAGGGGGCAGCACTGAGACCCTCCACTCTGTCTAAATAGAAAAGACCTCTTTATTTCCGACCCCCACACCAGGGGGCAGCGCTGAATCCCTGCACTGTCTAAATAGAAAAGACGACCTCCTTATTTCCGACCCCAACAGCAGGGGGCAGCGCTGAGACCCTCCACTCTGTCTAAATAGAAAAGACCTCCTCCGTATTTCTGACCCCCACAGCAGGGGGCAGCGCTGAGACTCTGCACCTCACGTATGCGGGCAGGTGCCATCTTTGCATGTTCAGATCCCTCGTCCACAATGGGCTCTCATGCCTCTGAGTTTTACTGGCTCATTTGTACCTCTCTGTGGGTTAATTGCATAGTTAATACCATGTCTAACCTGCCTGTGATATTTTCCTGTAGTTTAATGCCTTTTGCAGTATTTATAATGAGAATATGGCGCACAGAGAAGGCAGCTGCAGACTGAGGCCTCACGGACACTGAATTATTCAGCACGCGGAGACCTGTAGTTTTCTGCATCTTTCGTGCCCGTTCTGGCATGACGTGGCCTGAGGACCTTTCGAGATGAAGACACTTGGAACTAAGAGAGAGGATGGAGGTTCCTGAGCAGCGTTCGTCCTTTGTGAAAGTCAAAAACGTGAGGGATGACTCTGAGTCGGGCGCGGACCTTGTTCCGGGCCGTGGGGGCAGCGTGCCATGCCCTTCTTACCTGGGATATACGAGGCGTGGTACACGCCGGTGATGTATGATGCTGTTAGCCGACACGCGGTGCTGCCGACAGCTGGACAGAGGCTGTGTGTGTGGGAAGCCTCCCTGCCGACCTCCCCTCCGCCCCCCATGCCTGCCAAGGTCGAGGGTGTGCCTGGGGGGGGAGGGGGTGGGCACTCCGGGCCAGCGGTTCCTGTCTCTAGCGGTGAATCGCATTCTAAGGGGCTTTTAATCAAGGCCGACGCGTGACTCAGCATGATCCTGTTCGCCAAAAAGCCGAGTTATTTCCCTAGACGGCGACGAGAGAAAGGTCGCGGTTTATCCTGCTCTTTGTTTATTTCCTTTCGCCGTCTCCGCGGGCCCCTGTTTCCCCGCCTGCTCTGGAATGGGCACCCCCCCCAGGAGCGAAAGCGACGGCCGCCGGTTATTCTCAGCCCTGACCTTAAATCCCAGAAGCTGCTCGATGGGACGACGTTCCCGCTCTCCCTGACATTCCCATAATGCCCCTGGGAAAGCAGACTGCATGGGGGAAAAAAAAAAACATGATGATGTGATATGGGGGCGGGGCCTGTCTTGGGTGTCATGTGACCAGGTGTGTCGATCTGATAGAAGCTGCCCGTGTCCTGCTTCTCCATGTTCTATTCCTGTTTTCTCTCTCTGCTCTGATTCTCTGCCGTCCCGTTCCTTCGCGTTCCGGGTACCGGTCCGTTTTGCTGGCACCTCCTCCGCCGCTGCCCCGTTTGTGCGAGCCCCGCTTCCCCAAATAGAAGCCGCTCCCTGGCCCCCCCTCCTCACATCCATCGGCATGTCACACGGCTCTGCGTCTGGTGCCGGTGGGCGTGGCGGCTGCCTCCCCTGCCTTTCCCGCGCTCGCAAAGACAGCCCGAGGACGCCAGGCCCTGACGCCAATCCCAGCGGCCCCTCCGCAATCTCACTCTACCTCCCACTATTTTTTTTTAGCGTACGGCAGCCGAGCCGAGCTGCTGCAGACTGCTGAGCCCACGAGGGGCCGTCGATGGGAATAATTTATAGCAGGAGGGATGTATCGCGCCATGATCTGCTCCCTGCGTAGTGTGCCGCCGTGCCGCGGGCCGTAGACGCCGCCCAGAACGCCTCCAGCATCCTGAACGCAGAAGAAAGCGCCCGTGCACGTATGCGGAACGTTCCGGAAAAAACGGGTCCCTCTACGTTGATGTCGCACAGTGGTAGGGAGTTGAGTGAGGGATTGTGGGGTGTGGGGGGGTCTCCCAGAGCGTGAAGCCTCGAGGGTGGGGGCTTGCATAGAGCCTGCGGTCTGTGGCTGAACGTCCATTATCACCGGCACTAACCCAGACAGCGAGCAGCTGTTCCGGAAACGAGGCGGTGATGGCCACTGGATTCCCTGCGTGGGGGTGGGTGGAGCCTTGCCATCCGCATTCTGCCTCCCTCACCCCCCCCGCCCTTGTCAGGCGCCGTGCGGCACGCAGATTTACGCGCCCCCCCTGGCAGCACGCAGATGATCGCCTCATCAGCCGGCGTGTAAATCTACGGATGTTTAACAGGCGTCTCTCTTTGGCATCAATCACCCCCCCCGGCTTGGGCTGCGACGCGGCAATAGTGCATGCCGACCGTGGAGGAGGGGGGACGGGGTGAGGCAGACAGGCGGGGGT
>JAODLC010000052.1:1665387-1676055 GCA_026781145.1 Hippopotamyrus pictus | reverse complement strand
ATGCTCAACTGGTTGGTTGAAACTAAATCACGGTCTGGATTTGTACTTTCTGGACCTGAAATTTCCACCTCTGCCCATTTCCCCCACTTAAGTCGAAGCGCACCGGTGATGTATGCACAAGTGCAAAGTGCACAAGTGTGTGTAAAGAGCTGAAGGACTGAATCATTTCCTGAAAACAATGGGACACACTTGATATCTGAAGAAGTGAACACGAAACACGCTACAACTATGTTGTCATTTGTGTTAGTTGCGTTTGGGGTCGTCCTTCACTGTAGCCCAGGCTATGTAAACACACATTATACAACTTTGTGCACTGAAATTGAAACTTCTTAAGAGGCATGTTGAACAGACTTCTTCATGTTCAGTGTAAGCATTTGTCGTTGCTGATGCAGTGCATTGTAGTCCATATACTTAGCCAAAGAAAAAGGAATTTTCCAAAGTGTAGGTAAAGTGCACTGCACTTGACTTATTTGAGGAACGGGACACCCTTGGATACTTAGGCTAAGTGTGTGAACATGCCCACCAAGTGTGGTAGTGTGTAGGTGTGTATTTGGTGGGGCTGAAGCCTTGGATTCCGCTAGAAAATGCTCCCTAATTGTCCAGTTCACCTGTTTTTCCCATCCAATAGTTTCTTTGTTGCACTTGAGCCCACCTTTTAAAGACACAGGTCTTTCCTTTAACGAATGGCAGCAAATCCAGGCCATTCATGCCTATGGTTCCTCCAGTCATATTCACACCATATCCGTCCCAATTTAACTCTTAATCTCTTTCTCCTTGCACCGCTTCCAGTTTTTCTGATTTTTACCCAGATCTTTAAGTTCCGCCAGGAAGCGATGCATTCTGGGGAATCTAATATATGCTCACTGTGCCACCGCGATAAAAGTGCAGGTAGAACTCTTAAATTTAGTCCCATAAACTGTCTGTGACATGATCGGTACTGAGAATGTAGGGTCTACGTCTTAACAGCTCTTGTCTGGGTGGTAAATTTCTCACCGTGACACACTAAGGAGCTGCTTTCTCCATGCCTGAAGTCCTGTTCCAGCGCTTTAAGGAAAAGGAAAAAAAAAGGAACCTCTCACGGTAGGAACATTAAATCAGATTCTCCTGCACTTGAGCCTGTTGATACCGGGTGCGGTTGCTGTTTTCTTTTTCTGGAGCTTTGGTGCGCTGTGATAACGGCGCTCCTGGGGCGGGGTGAGATCGGCAAGGCAGCGGCCGCTCTCCGCCACACTGCCGTGGCACGTCGCCGAAGCTGTGCTTTATGCAGTGGACTTTTGTGGGAGTGCCCATCTCCGCCTGCACTGGTGGGGATCACTTCGGTGCACGCTGGCCTGTGCACTACTGGGAATCCAGCGTGTCAGCCGGGCCGATGGGGGCGAGGCCACCTGGTGGCTGGGGCAAGCAAAGCCAGTGAAGGGAGACCGTTGACGTTGCACTGGGTGGCGAGATGCCAGGCCCGGGCAACTCCAGTGAAACACGCGGCTTAAGTCTGCACTGCTGTGTCAGTTACACGGTTTGCATTTATCCAAAGGTTTCTCCTTTTTGGAGAAAGCAGGGTCACGGGGGTTAAGGGCCTCGCTCGAGGGCCCAGTGGTGAAATCGCTCTGCCGACTCCTTCCGCTCACAGGATCGCACCCCCTCCCTGGTACCAGCCATGTACTTTTCTGGATCTGAGTGCCCCCGCCGACCCCAAGTTTACAGTACTAAACAAATTAAATTAAATCAGTGCCTATCCCGCATGAGTATTTTTTAGGATGTGCAGTATTTATTGCCTAGATTGTAATTAATTACTTGAATTACCTCTTCTGTATATGTAATGTATGAGTTGTGCAGGTAGCCGGTCGAGTACCTCCACAGCCTGATAAGTAAATGCAGCATCTGCCTTCCTGAACATGAGTGATCAGGCCGGCGCGTCACCACACTGTAGCGAACGTCACTATAGAAGCATCTGTATCTCTGAGCTGCACCACTGCCTGGTTAATATACGTCTGACACATAAACGACCCTCATATGGGAGACCCCTTTGTTTACAAGCTGCGGGCCGGCGGAATTTATGAAAGCGGACGGAGAATTACTCCTGCTAATTTACAGCGCGGCCTGCTATCGCTCAGTTATGCAAATGCACCGTTTACGGAGTACGTTTTATTGTTAATGTGATTGTCGGTCGGCGGCCAGCCTCGGTGACGTAGGGGAGACGTAGGCGACCCAGCGGGACTGTTTTTCAGTCACGAATTCAGCGATTCCTCCAATCTGGTGCTCCGTCTGCTGTGAGAGACAGTCAGAGATGAAAGCCCAGAGCCCAAGAGGATGCAAGAGACTCACTTAAGGGGAACGAGATGAGAAAGAAACAGCGATACGAGCACAGTTGGCAGGAAGGGGACTCTGCGTGTGTGTGTGTGTCCTTGTGTGTGCGTATGTGTGTGTCTGCGTGTGTGTGTGTGTGTTGTTTTATCCTTTCCCTGAGTGGCATGGAGCTTCTCAGCTTTGTTTACATCATTGCCTCTGTGGGATTTGAATACTCTAACATTGCGGGCGTATTCAGACAGGATTTCCTTTTAAGGTTAATTACTGTATTTTAGTCCTTCTGAACAGCACCTCTTATTCTAACGAAGTGGGTTCATAATTAAGCTACTTTTTTATCTTGGAGAAAAATAAGAAATTATCCAACCATCCATCCATCTAACTGCTTATTCTGGTCAAGGTTGTGGGAAATTCATCACATTATTTTTTATTTTTATTATTATTAATTATTAATTATTAATTATTAATTATTAATTATATAACACGTTAGGGATATTACAACAACAGTACTACTACTATGTCTTACTTAATGATGACAAAGACACAATTTGACGCAGCATATGACAGGAGATGAGCGCCTGACGCTCGCCAGCAGAGCGCACCCCCCCTGAGACGTGACGAGCGTCAGCGGCTTCCGTGAAAGATGAAAGATGTGAGTGTCTGTGGCCATTCAGGCCTGATGACTTTACGGGCAATAAAAACAGAGCTGGAGGTCGGCAGCCGGTGGAGGGACGTGCAGGGGAGCCTTCATGGGGGCATGCGGCCCGGAGTCCGCGCCCCACCCCCGGCGGCGCATGTGGCCCGGAGTCCGCGCCCCACCCCCAGCTCAGGACACTCCTGTTACTTAAATATTTATGCTCCGCTTTCAGCAATAATGGAGGAAAGTCCATCATTCCCTCATAGTGCTTTTCCTTATTTATTTCTTCGCTCCAGAGCCCATTTATCTTTGGGATGCTGAATTTTCCATTTGTAGTGTCTGATTTTGATAGACCAGCTAATTACATGTCTCCTTTTTCTTTAAAGTGGGCACATTTTCTTAAAAATGACCAGTCCATCCATCATTCATCCATCCATCCATCCATTATCCATCCATCCATCCACCCATCAACTATCCATTATTCTATCATCCATCCATCCATCCATCCATCCATCCATTTATCCTTCCCTCAAACCCAGTACCGGGTCACAGTGAGCTTGGCGCTTACCCACCCCAGGGAGCAAAGAGCCCATCCTAGACCGGCACTCCGGTCACGCAACAGGCAAGTTAGGGATACGACTCCCCTAGTGGCATGTTTTTGCATTGCAGGAGGAGAGCAGAGTACCCAGCGGACACCTGCGTAAAGCACACAGAGACACACATACAGTCCTCTTCCTGCCAACTGTGCACGCGCATATATACGCACAGACAGACAGACACACGCATACGCATACACACACACATACAGCCCTCTTCCTGCCAACTGTGCACGCGCATATATACGCATAGACAGACAGACACACGCATACGCATACACACACACACGCACACACACATACCATCACACACACACACGCACACACACATACCATCACACACGCACACACACATACCATCACACACGCACACACAAGTTGGTCTTCATATCTAAATGGGGACCGTCCATTCATTTCTATGGGAAAAACCATAATCCCAATCACGACACCCTTAACCTCTACCCATTCCTAACCTTAACCATAAGTAACAACCCAAATACAAGACTTTTGGCATTTCTACTTTTTTGATTGCATGCACAGATTTTTATAAAACTGAGGTTATCCAAATGGGGACCTCAAAAGATGTCCCCAAAAGTAAATTTCAGGTTTTACTACACTTTGGGGACAATTTGGTCCTCAAATGTGATCTATGCAAACACACACACACACACACACACACACACGGCCGTGATGTGAGCCTGTTAAATCAGCCTGTCAGACAGATAAGCTCCCAGTCAAACTGACTGAACAGCAGCATCTGCTATACAGGCCCCTCCCTCCTGACATTCATGGATAAATGATGCACAGGCTCTACTACGGTCCCGGCCCTTTAAGACCCAGACGCCCGCATCCACAGCGGCGCCTTGAACAGCGTCGCAGTTACGCCTAATTGAGATTTGAAATATTAAACACGCAGAATGCGTGTCTCCTGATCGAATAGCGCGCAGGCCAGGCCCGCGTCTTACATGCGAGTCGCAGCACCACATATAACACAGACTGAGTGTCATAGCAGGCATGTTTAGCCAGAGACTGAATCCAATTTCACTACAGTTAAGGCAAAACCTTCAATGCAACAAATGTAGCTGTTTAATATTTCACTTTTTTGTTTTTAGAAATTAATTTATTTTTTGTTACCCCCCCAAACTGCACATGCTTTTACGCTCATGTTCCATCCGATCCTTGTTTAGTGGCGGCTATAAGATGAACTCCTGTCCACGTTTGGACAATCGGATTTCTTTGAGTGTCATATGGGATCTCTGGCATGAGCTGTCACTTATTTGAAATCCTTTATAATGGCGCCCTGTCCTGCTTTATTCTCTGCCTTACAGTATGCCTGTAGCTTCCGGCATCGACTCTGGGTCCCTGCAACCCCTCATAGGGAAGCGGATACAAAAAATGCAGGGATGGATGGGTTGATGGATTCTATTAACTGTTTGAAACTGTATCTGATTATGATTCATTTAGGCTTGTTATAACCATATATTGTTATAAGTATATGTTCTTTCTATAATGCAGCCCTCGTTACAATAACTCACAGAGCTTGGAAATAATGTTTCTGACTACATTCTGGTGTGTGGTCGGTTGCCATGGCGATCTTAGCACAGGAACGACTCGGTGATGTACAAATATGAAAGCGGGTGGGTTTCCGCGGGTACCTCCCTCCCTCCTTGTTATTCCTCAGGGGCAGCTGGGCATTAAGTTCACTTAAATATGGTTTAATGCCCCCCCCCCCCCCCCAGGCAGAGAGATGAGAGGGAGGAGCAGGGTGGTGGGGGGGGGGTGTGATGTTAAACAGGAACTGGAGGTGAGCTCAGGGGGAGGCTGCGAGCTTCGTGATGAAGTTAAAGCCTGGCGGTCGGGGTCTTCCGCGAGGTTGTGGGGTCGCGATGGATTCTCTCCTTGAAGGAAGCGAGCGGCTTTTTCGGCTTTGAAAAGGCACAGCTGAAACAGAACAGGGCCAAACGGCTGAGAGAGAAGCCTCCTCCCCCAGATCCGAAGCCCCCCCCGTGATGGGGGAGGCGGTGCGGCTCAGCAGGTTGAGACGCTGTCGCTGTGATCTGGAGGTTGTTGGTTCACATCCCTTTGAGCGAGGCCTTTAATCCCCTCAGCACCATCTGACTCTGCTCCCTCAAAAATGTACATGGCTTTGGCTAAAACCGTCTGCTAAATAAATGTGACCGTCTGCTCGCCCGTCGCTGCTGGTGTCTGTTTCGGCCCCTGGCAAAGGCAGGGCCAGGGATGCCCGTAGGGGTGGGGGCCTTCACACCTGGGTGGGATTTGGCTGAGGGCTCCACAGTGAGCTCGCCCAAACACCCTAGCGACGCATCTCCAGCCCAAGTTCTGCTCTGTTTTCCTTCCTCAGTTCCACAAAGAGGTTCCTGATATGGTGGGAACATTACTTCCTGCTTCACACCCTGACGGTATCAATATGCGTGCATCTGTACATCCTTCGTGAGTTTCATAAGCCATTTTCACTCCAGACATATGTACTGAGCCGCCTCACCACTGCGCTGCCCCTGCTATTTCCAATATACATATTTAACTATGTCAAATACTGTATAATATTCTATGTTTCAGAAAAAAACTAACATTCAGGCTAAGTGATAGTTTGGGAAACTGGCATAATTCTCGCGTGGGTCAATGCACTGATACATTGATAGTCCGGTGGCATTTATTTGTTCCTTTTGGACAATCAAAGCCTTAAAAGTCATAATCTCAACGGGTCGGTGAGACAGAGAGATCAGGTCGCAAACATATGTCGCACTATCTTCCTCGAGGACCCTCCGGGACCGCAGGCTTTATGCGTCGGATCCTGCGAATACGGCCATTGCGGATAAAGCTGCGGGAGCGAGCGCCTCTGCCTCATTGCGCAGGCGCAGTCGCGGCTCGATCGGAGCCTTCGGAACTTTCCGGCTAGATCCAGTCGGGACCCTGTGCCGACGTGCAGATCCGTGCACAACATGGAATTTAGTTTAATATAGGAAGTATATTACATTTTAAAAGAATATTAACATATAAAGTATAAGAAATAATATAAACATATTTAACTATATAACGGTTACGATATAAATACACAGTAATTTCCAAGGCAATAGACCTTTACAGTATAATGCGTTCATTATTTTCTGTAATAACAAGAAATGTTTGTTCCGTCTATTTGCCGTGAAAGACCTTGATCTGATTTGCTCGGTATCGAGTTTGAGGAAAGATTGCTCGCCCGTACCAATAAATTGGTACCAATAAATCTCTTTAGCTTTGGACCGAGAATATGAAGCGTGCGATCTAGAGGAAAAACTAAACCGAAGCATGAACTGATTTTTATTTTTTTTTAAAACATAATTCAAAATTACTGCTTTTGGAGAGCTAAGCATCATCGACTCTGAGTTACTTTTGAAGCTACGGTATAACGACTTATAGTGAATTACAGATTATATATACGTACGAGTAGCTGCATATATCACATAAGAAAAATATTGTAATAGGCCTACTATGAGAACATGTTAGTTAATGTGCGGGCTTTGAAGCATAGGCGATGTTTGTTGGGCTGTATATAGTCTCACGCTCCCGTTCGATTTGATTAATACGAGCGCTGACAAACTAGCTGGGCCTTACAGCGCGCAGATTAATTTTTCATGTAAAAGCAGCGTGACTCAGAGACAAACAAATCAGCCTTCGTGTTGCATTGCAGCCGAAGTTAAATGGTTTCACGTTTTAACGGAATAACGGGGATACTGCTGAAGCACCGCGATTTACAGCCGCCATGAGAGGAGACGGGACGCACGATGCGATAAGATGATACTGTTTGCCGTTCATAGCTAAATTTTGTCCTTGTCTGCTAAATGAAGGCTTGTCTCGACTTTATCTGTATTAATTAGAGCACATCGATGCGCCTGTATTCCAATGGGGTTTAGTTTCTCACAAGTGTATAATATAATAATAAAAGATAATAAAAAGACCCTTTTCGTTCACATAGACATGCCTCTGGCTTTGGGTCTTTGCTGAGATCTAATTTTCCCATTTTAAAACGGCACATTTCAAACTAGCACGATATGTAAATTAAGCAGGTGCATTCACACATCTATCCATCCATCCATCTTACAAGCGCTTATCAGCTGCGGGGTCTCAGGGAGCCCCCGGGGGGGGGGGCAACCTGCAGAAGACGCCCGTCCATCACGGCTGACAGATAACGAAATAAATAACGTACGTAACGATGTGACGTCATGCGTCACAGCCGTTCTTTGGCGCGTCCTTTTCATGCCGTGGGAGTCTTAAGTGTAACAGTGTGTAATGATGCATTTACATGTATCTGTCTAGCTGACCTACGACACAGACGGACAATACAGCACAAGCATACGTCTAGCTGCACTTCCAGCCAATGACCATCAACAAGTGCAAGTCACAGCCGTACAATACACTGAAATACATTACCATACACATAACAGGAAAGCCATTCAAATAACACAATGAGGACTCGGTAACCGCTAGACAAGTAAAAAAAAATAGCCCACTATACACAAGAGGCCATAAACAAGGATAAATATTTAAATAAACAGTATACGTTTGAAATATTGATTTAAATACGATTTCCTTTGCTGGGTGTTGCTTATTTATTATAAACGGACTTTGCAGAATGTAGGGTTCACAGCAATGTTGTCAAACTCATAACCGTAATTAATATTATCCATATTCATATTTATTGTTAAGGGCAGAAAGTGCCCTTTTTTGGGAAAGTGTAGGTCTGCTGCCCATACAGTAATGGGCATTAATTAGCGCCTGTTAAGCTGTGGGCTCCTGTGAGGTTTATTCTCTCCGCGCAGGAAGCTAAATGGGGACCAATTAGCCGTCTCTGCGAAGGGATGTGGCTGTTATTTTGTCTACCGCTAAAACCTTTCTGGAAAATACATTTAAAAATTCCGATGTATTATTCATAGCAGGCGTAGACGTGGGCCCCGGTTAGGCCGTAGCACCCCTGAGCGGACACTTAACCCGCATTGTTGGCTCTGTATAAACGGGGAACAGTTGTAAGGTAGTGTGGATGGAAGCATCTTAGTGTAAGTATCAGAGAAGCTGATGGGGGGCGAAAAGGACAAACTTCTGGCCAAAATAGGCATATAAACTTAAAACATCTGACCAAACCTGGCAATAGCAGGGATGTGTTTCGTAAGCATTGCGCCTTAGACGGCAAGATGACCATCATGACGGCAAATAATGCAGATACATGGGATTCTCTTTAATATCTGCTTCGGCTGATATTGGATCCATCGGTTTTTAAAAGGCGAGCATTCTGTCATTCTGTCACCGTGTTTACTGCTTTCCAAACGGACTGTCACCGCGTGAGTGATTGCAGATGCTTATCATGTATTTATCCTAGTCTGGTCTCATTCTAAGCAGATTTAAAACGGTCACCGCAAGTTATCTTTGTAATATTTCCCTATTTTTAATGGCTGATGGGGGGAGGGGGCGCAACACGATACGAAGTAGTTAAAGAGTGTGTAAGGAGCGGTTTGGATAATCAGGTCTTTGGAATTGGGGAATATTTGGGAGGTTTGCAGACGTGTCAGGTGTTCCCCTGCTCCATGGGGAACCACGTCATGTGACGCAGTGACAGCTGGTGTCCGCGGCGGCTATACTGGGAAACCCTGATCATTCTTCTCTGGTATCCTGTGGGGAAATTTTGCTAAGCCGTCGTCGCATCTGAAAGCTACGAAGGAGGCATTTATCTAAGCAGCCTAACGAGTTCTTGAGTCGAGAATTGATGGAGAACAAAGTGATCCGTAGGAGAAGGACAAACAATGAAATTCCATTACGTAGTATTATGTAAAACTTCAACATTGTGTGTTTATGTGTGTAGTCGGTGTGTATGCACAAATACATTTTAAATTATTTTTTTTAACGAAATCAGACTGAGAATGTTGATTAAAATTAGCTTGTCAGTAACAATAATCACTTTCTCCCAGGTAAAATACAGATTAAGAGAACAAAACGGCACAATTGTATAGCCTAATTCCATATCACTGCGCTGCTATCATTCCAAATTCCGGTAATACTCGTCTGCAATCTTGTTATGCAAGTGGTTGATGATCTTAGTAAATTACCTGATATTAAATCCATAGACCATTAATAATAATATAATCCAATAATAATAACAATAATAATAATAGTAATAATAATGCTGTTGTTGAGCTAAACTACATTGTTAATTATTACCTGATGCTACTAATTAAATGTCATTAAAAGGAGTTTATGCTCCTCTAAATATTATTGATATTATTTATATGTAATAGTTTGGCTCATCAGCAGGCTGAACTTGGGCAGACGGTGAGCTTTCGGTCATCCTCAGATCTCTGCAGCTGAAAAATGCCTCGGGTATGAGAAGCCGTTTGATCCCGGTCTGAGCGAGCGTCTAGTTAAGGTTTAAACAGGGCCGGGGGGGCCTGGGTGCTGACAAGTGAGTGCGGTGTTTCCATGACCCCTCTGTTTTCTGCATTTCCTGGTTCGAGGCATTGCGCTGAAGCCTGTACCTTAAATCCTGCCCCTCTGTGCTCATTCCTCTTATATAAAATTTGATATCACTGACGTCAGGCATTTCCTTTGTCTGTTATTGGCGTATTTAATCTGGGTGTACAATCTGGACTGCTGTGTGGCTCAGCAGGTGAAACTGCTGTGCGCAAGGTTGTCGGTTCAAATCCCAAGTTTAGCAGAGTTTTGCTGCCGGACCCTAGATCGAGGCCCTTAAACCCAGTTGCCTCGGGGACTATCTGACCCCGCTCCTTCAACTGCTTCAGATAAAAGCATCTGTTAGATGAAGTAACCTCTGCCACTGCTCCCCTTTTGCAGTAGCATTGACGCACAAGAATATAAACGAAAACTGTACAGAGGAATGTCCTAAAGATGCGCTGCTTCCATAACAGCCAAATGACGAGTGACTGTGAGGGCGTGGAGACAAAGAGTAAATACAGTGAGTGAGTAAATGCAGTGGCCTGTCTCTGCAGGTATGTCAGACTACTGGAGGAACACTCACCCTAAACCTGCAGACCACTGGAGGAGCACTCACCCTTCGCTTTAGTGGGAGGAGTCCATGTCAGCACTTTGTTGTTCAATATGTGTGCACCGGGGGGGGGGGGGATGGTAGCT
>JAODLC010000052.1:1634271-1654087 GCA_026781145.1 Hippopotamyrus pictus | reverse complement strand
ATCCACCCAACATGCCCAAATTCCTATCCCAGGATGAAATACTAGCAACCTGCGCTGGAGCCCCCCCTCCCCCATGAAAATCTTAGGCCTGGCCGTCAGATTTTTTCTGCTCTTAATGGGCGGGATTGGGGCGGAGAGGGTCAGAGTCGCCATGTGCGGCCCGCATTGATTGGCGCGGTCTACATCACCCCCATACCATCCTGTGGCGTGAGCGTGCCTGTCTCTAGGCATGTGCTTCCCCCAGGTGACTTTGATGCCCCTTCTGGGTACCATATCGTCAGCACCTCCTCCTCCAGCCCTGTGACCTGTGGTTTCCTGGAACATTTCCCAGTCCTCCCACTCGCGCCTCCAGTGTACTACCCTGCGTATATGGATTCCTTTCACATGTTACGGCGTTGTCCCATTTACGGCCATTGTTGACTCGAACTACAGTAGCCTCTCTACCTCCTACACTCTTACCAGGTGCTGAAAGTCCTCTGGTGGATTACGAGCTCCCTGAAAAAGAATTATGCTTCTCGTATGTGCTTTACATAATTGCATGGCCATTACTGCAATTAACACAAAGGAAGGTAGGAGAATACAGCATCCGCTGGTGTGATTAAACGTCAAATAGATGTGCTATACCTCTCGGGTGCAAATTCATTAGTCTTTCATTCCATAATCCATAACCGCTCTTCTGTTGCCCTGTAATTCTCGTGCCTTTCCGCTGAACAGAGGGGCCCTGTTTTCGAGCACTCCCTGCCAGCACGCAGTAAAGGCTCACTTCTCTTAAGAAAAATGAGTATTTTAGCCATGCCGCTACATTATACAAAACTCACCTGCCGTTGCCTTATGTTCATATTTAAAACGGTTACCCTGGACAGTCGTATAATATTTTTATAGCATTCAGTCCCCGATGGTTTGCTGGCATTGGGTTTTTTTTAGCATGAATACAGGGTGTCTCACTCCTGCAGCTACCACAGATCTGGAAAGGGATTGGAGACACCCTGCTCTCAGCGATTAGCTCAATATGTAGGACATCAGACAAAATCTTATTCATGCACTCCCTGCTCTCGAATTATACATCTAGGAATCTATCTAGAAGATCTAGGAATCATTAGGAACACTTTGATTTGTATGTAAGACTACCAAAGAACACACACACACACACACGCACACACACACACACGGTACATACATAGACATAGAGTTGCGAGGACTTGTGAAGGCGTCTCATTGAAAAGTAAGAAAATGTGAAGTGAATATTTAAGCTCTTGTAGTTCTGTCAGGAAGGAGAAGTTGTATAATGAGGCCTCGTCACTCGCCCCACATGGCCTGTTCTTCAGGAGAATCCATTCTTCTGGGGACATTATGTACCTACAAGAGCAGGAAGGCAGAGATATATATGCGCTGGTGCGATTGAGGTGGATTATGAGAAGGAGTATCTATTAGCTCCTAGTAAAGCAGCATGCTTAAAGTTCACAGCCGCATTCAGGCCTCCGCCAGACAGCCGACAGTCCTTTCTACGACCGAACAATAGATTACTCACCACTGAGGATTGTGTCTGTGGCACCAGCAGCGATTGGGACGCCTTCCGAAGATGCTAAAGCTAAGCATATTCAGACAGTTTTTACAGAGTGGGAGTCAATTTGACAGCTAAATGGAGGATTTTTGCGAAAGAAAATTTAACGTTAAGTAGTCTTCTTTGAGTGGATTTTCTTTTTGTAAATAGACTGATTTTGCTAAAATTGATCAATGAGCTTCACATATCTATATTCAAGTGATTCCTGAAATTGTAGAATGATCCCTTCACACTAGTTTTTATTATTATTTATCTATTTATTTATTATTATTATTATTATTGTTATTGTTATTATTATTATTGTTATTGTTATTATTATTATTGCTACTACCACTCTTGTTGTCGTTTGTTTGTTCGTTCACCTGTTTGTTTGCATGTGGTGCCGCTGCTGTATCTCTCCCCTCCCGGGACCATGCTCACTTTCTCGGCTCACTGTAGCTGTTCAGGACGTGGCGCCCCAGTGGCTTAACTAGAACGCTGTGGGCGATGGGGGCAGCCGCAGGGGATCGGGGTACTCAGCCTTACCCCTGGACCTGGAGATTTCCAAAATCCCACAGGAATTACCTGTCATTGCGCCAGCTTGTTTTGGCCCAGAGTATGTAAGCGGTATGCGCATACGTCCACGAAGAGTGCTGGGCAATCATGCGTTGACAGAGGCCATCTTGGTTATAATTTACGATCCATTAAGGGCTTCTTTTGAGGAGTTCTCCATGCAGGTTTATTGTCACGTCTTGGCTAGACTTCAGGGATACACCTTTTCTTGTTTTTCTTGGGCTAACGCAATAAAATTTTAGGACTTTCAGGAGGAATTCACAAAATTACCCTGACTCGCATGTCCTCTGTTCCTCTTGCGTAGCTCAACTGCCAGTCAGTAGAATGTGGTGAAGCTGCCAAATGACCTTGCAGGGCTCTCGCTTATATCCAGCAGCACCTGCATCTCATGCCTCTTCTCAGCTGTTCCTCCAGATGGTTCTCCAGCGTCGACTTCAGTATGCATAGCGAGACTCTGCATCCCATGCTGGCGAGTTTCTTGATGACGCGTCGCCGGCTTGTTTGGCACGCACTGCCTGAAGGAACGGCATCTCCTCAGCGCAACGAGGAATTCATCTATTGAAATATGAGGGCCGGAATTGTACACGAGTTACACCATCCCATGATCCCGGTATACCTTTGATTGCATGCAGCTTTGCTCTTGCACATGAAGCGGGTCTGACGTCATGGTTATCAAAACAATTCTCCAGGACACACCACCTCTATAATCTTCTCTATTGGCTTGGTTCAGATGCTGGTTATGTATCAGAGATACGAGTACGATCTTGTAGGCCCTGGTACCATTTTGATTACATGGGATGCTGGCGGTCTGCCTTGGGCTCTGTTGTGCTGATGCGGATCTTCCTGCATTTGCATCTTGAGGTGTCCCAAATCCCTTCTTTTGGAGCCTAGTTCCGCATTTTCGCCGATCCCGTTTGATGAAGGAACAGACGTGGCAGAATCGTGCTCCAAATAATCTTCAATCAGTCTTTGAGATGTCCCCCTCCTCTATAATGTCCCCCGCCTCTGAGAGTGCTTCCTTTCTGTGACTATTACCATTCAGAAACTGGCCTATCTCTTCATTTCTCATCCACATTCTGCAGTATGTCTGTCAGTAATATTCTAAAAAGGAGAACACAGATAGTCTGGTTATAACCACTCAAAGTAAAAGAAACACTGTAACTCGAGAGATTCTTTGCAAATTTCCACATACATCACCCATAAAATTATCTTCAAGTACAACGTGTAAACAGACCTTCCGAAACACACTACAACATCATAATACTCATCAGCCCCAGCGAAGTAATTAAGATTAAGCAAGAATCTAATAGATATAGCAGTTCTGCTGTCAAACAGACTGAAATGTCTCAAATTCACCGGCAGCTTAATAGGAGAGTTAAACAAAGCATAAAACAAATCACTCTGTAAGACTTTAATGGATTTGAGGCTGAGGTAATTACGACCTGAAAATGACACTCTCACTACACTCTGAGCCATTGTCATGCTGGAACTGGCCTCATCGGTCCTGAGTGTTATCATTTTCATTCTCATTGCTTTGTTCTCCACGGCCTCCATTTTGTTGTTTGATCTTTAAGGCTTGGTCTGGGGGTTTTCAGCTTACATTAAATTCAGCAAATGGTACCATGTCATCATTCTGGTCAACCCATTTTATATTCTGGCATCGATTTTTGTGCAATTTTCAGATTTTTGTTTTTCACATTTTCTTGTTCTAATTGTTGACATCTGCAGTGATAACAGATAACATAATTATGAATTAATTCAACTCAGACATCAGAGATGAAGAAGAACATTGTAGTCTAATTTCTGGGTTTTCTGTTCCATTTGTCCTGGATGGAAAACAAGATCCTCTGCAAGGCGAGGATGACACTTTCATTACTTGCTTTGACTCATATTGTTCTTGCGAGGAATCACTGAAAATCTCATAGGTGGGTGTCAGGATCTAAAAGATGCATGTCTGCAGGGACTCGGATAAATGTCACATTATCTTCCTGATCTCTATCTTCTGAAATGGCATTACTATAAGATCTAAATTAAATTTCTCCTTTTCCCCTTTGTTTCTGTCATAGAACAGAACAGATTTTTGAAAATAACTCGGAGAGTTTTATCAATTAGGGGATTAAACAAGTGGGAGATACCTTAACAAAAGTATATGGTGATCATGCATGTTAATGTTATCCTTGCCTGTAAATGGCCTTCTCAACTTCCTTGAATCCTGCCACCTCCATGCTGAAGATTATGAAGTGCCTCTGCAAGAGATCCTGGTTAATTAACACCTTCTGTCAGCCGAGACAGATGAATGGGTCTTCTGCTTCCTAGGAGACAAGATTTATGGCTACAGCCACACTATGAACGAACATGCAACTCGTGTGTCATGTGGTGCACAGGTCAAACCACTTCTTAGTCTCTGACATCAAGTAACATGCCAGTGATTATATTTGCACACAAAGCATCAAGGATATCCCTCGAGAGCCCGTTTTGGCCACAAAGTACGAGGCCACAAAGTAAGAGCTCTCGACCACAACTTTTACCAGCCTCGTGTTTGATCCGATTTTCCCTTTGAAAGCTAGTCCTTGTATTTGCACATGACAGCAAACTAAAGGCCTTTTATACGAAATCTTGTGCCTCAGAAAGTGCTCTGACCTTTTGATTGGTGCCGGGTGCTTTTCGAAGACAAAAGAAAAATCCTTGTTTTTCAAATTTTATTTATTTAGCTGATGCTGTTATGATGAGTGACTTAAATGGTTATTATGGTAAGATAAACCCACGCTAAGAGTAAGACCGGGCGAGGGATTTCATCCTACTGCAATTATGGTTGCTGGATGTTGATTATTATTATTGTTATTACTATTATTGTTGTTGTCGGTAAATAAAGGAATCAAGAATCTCTTGTTCAGACTCAAACTATCCATTAATTTTCCAACAGGACCGTCTTAGATATGCTCATGGGGGGCAGGGGTGACGGTTTGGGACCTGTCCCAGACCGCATAGGGCACAAGACTGGGGGATGTCAGATGTGTATATTTAGCCAAGACGAGTTCTTCTCCAAGGGCTCGCTGTTATACAGCACTGACTCTGCCTTTAATGAATTCAGTCCCTTCTGCATAGGGATTTATCCAGTGCAGGGTGACACTCAGGTTAAGGCTGATGCCAGGAAGTCGGTCCATCGCAGTGCAGATACTCACTAATATGCAGAAGCACACTGTGGCCACTGGGGAGCAACACCGAAGCACCTGACTGTTCACTTTTTGAATGCAGGGCGGAACTCCGCGTGTGCACACACACACACATATATACATACACACAGAGACAGACAGACACAAAGACACACACACACAGACCTGTACTCATATCTTTGTGGGGACTCATTTCTATGGGCAAAACTCTAATCCCAACCCGATGACCTTAACCAAAACCTAACCTTAAACATAAGTAACCAAACAAAACACACAACTTTTGTCATTTTTAGTTTTGTGACTGCAGTCACAGAGCTTAACCCCCAGGGTCAAAATAACAGTTTTCCATCCATCGGTGGAGTATGCGGGGGAGGGGGGGGTAGTGCCTTCTTAGACAGCTGACTTCCATCCCCACTGAAACCAGTGAAAATGTATGTTATGTAGGTATTAGCCTAGATTGTGAATGCGCGCATCAACACAGTTGATCGGTAAATTTTTATTTTTGCTTATTTTTGTGCCAATATGCTGCAGTCACACTGTGTACCAAGCTGTATTTAGCGTCATACAGATCAGCAACAAGGAAAGCGCCACAGAAAGCACTCCCTTCATATCCGCCATGTTGGAATACAGTTTACTTCCCATGAGAGGGTGTAACTCGTGGGATCAAATCAGGGACCGGTCACGTGAGGAGTAGGAACCAATCAGAGCACTTTTCAACACTCTTAGAGTGTCGTCAGAAGTCTCCGTTTTTGCTGATTGTAAACTCCAGAGTAGTGTGGATGAAAGGTAAAAATGGAGGCTTTTGTCTGCATTTTTAAATGGAAGTGCAGCAGTCAGAAAAAGAGGCGACTTCCCCTGCGTCAGGTAAATTACGTTTTCAGTGTTTCACCTGGATATCTAACAGAAGGTTATCATGCACGGATTTAGCAGTTTTTTGGTTAGCTGTTTGAAGGCAGTCTGCCAACAAGGCTCAGTCAATCGATAATGATGTGAGGCTATAACTGTATTCTGTCATGGCACTTTGCACCTTTGCATAAGTAGGCAGGCAAAGAATAGGCTGTGTGCATCACATATGTGCCTTAACATGTACAGTAAGCGAGATGCATGTTTTTTTTTTGTCCCCCCCCCCAGTAATATATACATGCCCACACACACACACACACACACACACACACACACAGAGCTGAGTCTGAAGTCACATGACCCTGGAGGATGAAGGTCACAGGGCTTAATTATTTAAATCAATTTATTTTCCCTAAATGACATTTTTAATAAAAAAGAACATAAGTGACCCAAACATAGTATATGTCTGTCCTTACATAGCAGCAGGCCATGTAGTGGTGAAGGACATGAACCTCTGATCAATGAGTAGTTCTGGGCCGTTGACATTGACTGTAATGAACGTATCTATGCCATCTCTGCTACAGCTGGCCAGCTGAAGGTCTGACTCATGGTCAGACGCCCAACGGGCCGATAAAAGAGCGCAGGCGGGATTAAAATGGCACGACGACAACCTGCATGCTATTTGATTTATCAACGACTAGCTGAAGCAACAAAAACACTCGCTGAAGGTCTCTGTAGAACAACGTGGCCTAACCAGGCGTTATGGTATCCTTACTGGTTAATATGGTGTCCTTACTGGTTAATATCCTCCTGAGACCCCACCCATTTATTTATGTCCATTGTAGTGGACATTTTATTTTTGCATCTTTTCACTGATGTTAGGAAACGTATTTATTGCTGTTGTACACTAAAGAGGACATGCTGTGAAATTAAAAATAAAAGTAAATTTGAAAAAATCTAAATTGTAAGATGTCTTATTTCCTCCAAAGACAAATAACCTAAAATTGAAGGACACTTTTTTCCTTGGGTCTCAGGAGGATATGGTGTCCTTACTGGTTAACGCCAGTTAATTCATGTTTATTGTTATGCTCAGTTGGCTGGAGCTCTCCCTTCTCATGGTTGCTCACTCTTGACTTCTCCTGCTCCTCATCTCTCATGGTGTAATCTATCTTCTCCTCTTTCCCACCCGTCTTGCTTTCTCCCATCGTTCCCCCAGCAGGGGAGTTCATATGTTTCTGCTAGTTTATAAGTTTCTCGTGGCTGTCTTATCTCTGCTGTGTCCGAAAATCATCAGTCATTTGCGTGACTTGGGTTTGGCTGTATTGTTGCCTGCTGCACCTCCTCCGTTAAGTCATTCATCGTTTCGCCCGACGTTTTCACCCAGTGGAATCAGATTAAATAAGGTCAATGCCATCTTCATTTCCAAGGCTATTATCTCCAAGAGAACTTTCTTGCATTGTGTGGAAATACCATCTGGAAGGGTTTACCTTTAAGACGAAAATACAGCCGTGTAAAGAGGTAAAAAGTGGTTTTGAATAGACAGTTAAGGAGGTAAATGTAACTTGGAGGAAATATAGGATGTTTGATGTTTCCATTTCTCAGCCTTCACTGGATGCTGTGCAGTTGTACTTGCGGTTTGTTCTGTTGCTTAGAAACCTCTGTGTATTTGGGTACTGGAAAGGCAGGGAAACGGGCCAGCCTGAGACATTTGGGTGTTCAGGAATGTAAACTGAAGGCTCATTTATTAAACAAAACAAGCACAAAAACTGAGGTGAAGACGACACAGCAGACCTTCCGCCTATGAGAACGCCTCTCGATCTCATTTCAGCCCAGCCGAATTGTGCGTATGGCCTGCTCACAAGGATCTTTAATGTCACTCCAGCTGGGTGTCATTAGTTCATGGATGCTGATGCGGCTGCCAGTCATTTTTCATTGCAATTAAATACGAAAAATAAATTAAGACCTCAGATGACTTGACGTCATTCTCAGACCGTTCCGCATCACTCCACAGACCCACTTCCAGAAAGGCTCACGTTAGAACATTAACGTTGTTCCATAATAACGATAACACTAGGAATGAATGCATTTATAATTGCACTTATTTGTACTAGGCACGCATGTAACTGATTCACTAATATTAACGATTTTGGCAACTGGCAAAACTCCACTGGATCACGCTGAACTCCTTAACGCTCATGTTCCGTTCACTTCCGGAACTGTTGGCCAACAAGCATATTTGAATCTATGAATTCTGTGTGTGTGTGAAAACATATCCAGTTATTTTAAAAACGATGTCAGCAGGAAGTGTGATGGTCCAGCTTACTGACCTTCGGGAGAAGTGCTTACCTTGTAAATCCTATAAAAATGTCAGCTAGAAAACATATGTAATATATAATAATAACATCAACCGTATCACTCACCTGGATAAGCAGTTTGGAGCCTGGATGACTAATAATGTCAGTGTGAAACTTGGATAAACATTATGTCAACGTGCCGGAAACTGTGTAGACTACTAATTTTTTTTCTTAGACGTACATAAAAACTTGCTGGGCTGGGTTGTGAATTAATGTTGTTTTTTTTTTTTTTTTTTTTATTAATCTTTCAGAAGTGGCCCGGAAGGAATGGAGGAAATCACTCTTGCCCTTGCTCTGTTCTAAGCTTGTTTCTGAACATCGGAGGAGCTACAGCCGGGACATCTGAGGACAAGGCGAACCCTGGAATGATGCGCTTGCTTCTCCACCAACTGCATGTCAGCTGGCCAAGGCAAACCATGGGTTTCTTCTGAGGACCAGATCGACGACGGCGATAGACTGAAACCTGTCAGGATTCTTTAGCTTCTCGTTAAACTTGGATGAGCAAATAAATTCCGGATTTTTTAAGGAAGGAAAATAAAAACAGCCGGACTCATCTTCCAGCCTTTTTCATTTTTACATTGGTTGGCACCCTCAAATGGAGAGGTTAAGGAGAGAATCAGGGTAGAACGATAGAGACAGAGAAGGCTGCTTAGTTCACAGGTAGTTTAATTGGATTTTGTGAGGTTAGTCCCCCAGCGTTATTCCAACCGAGCTCATACTTATGAGGTCAGACTTCAGAGCCAGCTAGTCGGAAAACGAGTCTGCTTCTATCGCTGCTACCGGATTAAAAGTTAAAGGACAGAGTGGGAATAAAACAGGATTGGAAGATGAGCAGAAAAAGTCATTGCGGAGGCCGGCCACTGCTCGCCTTTTCGCTGGTTGGGCTATTGGCGTCAGTAATGGCTCTGGAGTTCGGCGGGGCGCCGGGTCAGTGGGCTCGGTACGGGCGATGGGAAGCTGGCTCGGGGGGTGAGCTCAGCTTCAGCCTGAAGACGAACGTCAGCAGGGCGCTGGTGCTCTACCTGGACGACGGCGGCAACTGTGACTTCCTGGAGCTCCTGATCGTCGACGGGAGGCTCCAGCTTCGCTTCACCATCCACTGTGCCGAGCCGGCGATCCTCCACACGGAGACGCCAGTGAGTGACGAGCGCTGGCACATGGTGCTGCTCACGCGCAACTACCGCGAGACCATGCTGGTGGTGGACAGCGAGGCCAAGGTGGCCGAGGTCAAGTCCAAGCGCCGCGAGATGGCTGTGGTCAGTGACCTCTTCGTGGGCGGCATCCCCCCCGACGTGCGCCTCTCCGCCCTCACCTCCAGCACCGTCAAGTACGAGCCCCCCTTCCAGGGCCTGATCGCCAACCTCAAGCTCGGCGAGACCCCACCCACCCTCCTCAACAGCCAGGGCATACAGAGTGATCTGGAGTATCTGTGCACCAAGCAGAACCCGTGTCTGAATGGGGGCCTGTGCTCGATCCAGCAAGGAGAAGTGCACTGCGACTGCACACTCACCCACTACAAGGGGAAGTACTGCAGCGAAGGTAAGAGCCACGCACGCACCCTCGTGAAGTAGACAGCCTGATAAATCGTTAAATGCCGGCTTTTCAAGGGAATCGGAGTGATTTTCAGAATTTGAGGTTTCACAACCGGTCCAACTAGTGCGTCTTAATAATGCATACATGAGGCTGCTTTATCAGGGTCTTCTCTTGTAGCTTTTTTTTTTGGGGGGGTTCGGAAGGCAGCACGCAGACTGAGTGGGATCCCGCAGCTCAGTTCGCCTGGATTATCGAGGCACTACAGGGGGAAGAGAAAAACAGCTGAAGGGGAAATTTTGTAGGCTGTCATCTGGAATTGTGCTCCGGCAGATAACCTTTTCCATTCCGACGAATTAAACACTGGGCGAAGGTGGTGAAAATGAAATACGCTTAAGCTAGCAACTGCAAAATAAAATAAAGAGCGAGCAACTTCTGGGGCCTGGGCAGCTGGCAAAGTAAATGTAGCCGCCATATTGCTGTGAGCTATCTAATCTAATTCTGTTGTCACCTTAATTATAATTGCTCGCAGAAATGTGACTTGGCTTATGTGACTTTAAATTTTCAGGAAGAAGGTTTCACTTAAATTTTACATTCATTTATTGCTTTTATCCAAAGCAGTGTACAGTTGAGAAAGCAGGGTCAGCCAGTACCAGACGCATTTGAATAGTAAGGGTCCTGCTTATGGACCCAGCAGTGAAATAACTCCCACAGGATTTGAACCAACAACCTTCTGATCACAGGCATGAGGACCTAACCTACATGAACCCTGCTTTATTATGGTTTAAACCAGCTTAATAAATCCTAAAAACGATGCATCGTAGTAGAACTCCTTGTTCTGTTTTGTTTCCTTCCTGCTGTCGGAGCTACAAACAGGCGTCTCTTTGCTTACCAAAGAGATGATGTGTGGCTTAGCCAGAATTTGGCTTAGTCTTTTAGTTGATGTGTTAAAGATGGGGCTTTTTCTCAGCTGAAACATAGTAGTGGACCACTCTGGTGCATGAAAGCCTTTTTCAAAGGCTGATTATGTTTCATCCTTAATTGCATCTGATGTTTCCTGTGTTTAGTGTCTGTAACATTTAGAGGGCGGTCAGGAAGACCAGGGCTTTACTGAATCTCCTGTGGTACCACAGTTTGGCCTGGAGTCGCTTTAGGAACCAGAGCTTGGCAGAATCTATGTGTATAACATGCTAAACATCATTCATCGCGATTCCCCGGGACACAAAGCGACAGTAAAACCAGGGATTTGTGGTTTGATGTCATCAAGAAATATATTGCATTGCCTTTGTTTGCAGTGTTGGGAAGGTTACTAGTTACCCTCTCAAAAATTTTGTAAGTAATACAAAAACGCATTAATAATATTACATTTGATTACTTTTTGATTACTTTTCTAAGAAATGTTTAAACTGGGCAATAAAACTAAGAAGTCCCAACGCCTTTGCCGACCCTCATTATCTGGAAATAAGCCAAAAAAAAAAAAAAAAAGTATTTTTATAAGGCGAAAAGATGCAAAGCAAAAAAAAAATGAATGTATAAGCTTTTTACCAAAGAGAATATATTTGGATGTAACCCTTTTGTAATCACCAACATTTTGATTAGTGGCTGTAATATAATTCTCTCAGTAATTTTAACAGATTACAGTTGAATTTATTTTGGAATTTCATTACATAACACCGTTACGCCATTAACTAGTTACTCCCCAGCCCTGCATGTATACTTGAAGACCTGCCAGAAGCAGGATTGAAACAATGTTCTATCCATAAGTTACAGGCATCATTAACATCATCTATGCACGAATTTGACATAATCAACAGGAATTGATTCACCAATTTAGCTAGAAAACATCTTAGCAGATTACATAAATGTGATGTGGCTCTATAACCTATAATCTGTAAACTGATTAATAATTAAGTCATTTTTGAAGAGTTTACTTCTGTTTTTTCCTCCCTGCTTCATTCGCTGTTTATTCAGATTAGTAAGGGGCATTGAAATACTATTAGACACTGTTATGAAGTTAGACCAGCACAGTGTAAACAATATTACCCATAAACTGTAGAAAGGCCTTATTAAAATTTATGTAAAAGGTATGTTAAGCAATGTCTACTCTTTCAGCATTAAATCAATGTTATGGTTGCATGGTCTGGGTGGGTTAATATAAGCTTAATTCCATTAACATTTTACATATTTAACAGACACTTTTGTTGAAAGCCATGTGCAAAGGAGGCAAATATCACATCGCAAACATACAGCTGTCAAAGAAGTGCAGTGAGCTTCCAGTGAACGGCCAGGGGCGGGTGTGAGCAGGATTGGAGCAGGGGATACGCAGCAACTTCCAAACAGAAGAAAGTAGCTAATAAGACCTGGTAGATGTTGCATAAAGCAGGATTTCTCAGTTAGCTGCGTTTACTTAATGAAGTCATGATCACCCGATATGAGTTTAGGTAAGGAGCATTCCTATTGGACAGTCACGACTTCTAGTAGTGATGCACCAATAAGGAAATTTCAGGCTTATACCGATAGCCTATTAATTTGAAAACTGATACCAATACGATTTTTCGGGAGCTTCTGCTTCACACTTAATGCATTTTCACTAACGTAAAAATAATTTCACACCGCAGACATTTTTCTAACCGTTTAGTACATGGGTTATCGGCAGTAAATATTAACTCATTTTTAACCATCGGCCGATACTGATAGTTGGCCGATACAGTCAGTGCATCTCTAATTTCTAGCGTAAGTTTGCCCAGCTAATTGAGAAATACTCCTTTGTGGAACACGCCCCAGTATTGCGACATATTCAGTGACCAGAAATGCAACATTATGAGCATTCAGGGACAGTCCTGATCATCAGGCTGACAGAGGAATTCATTATTTCAGTCACGTTTTGCTTTTTATATATGTAATGAAACATTGCTTTATCGTTTATCTGTCCGTTTCCCTTAAGACACCGGGTCAGCAAACCGTGTCCCCAAAAAACGGAGCCCGGCCCGGGAATGGTGCCCACGCTCCTGCGGGCATCAGGCCACAATGACGCCCACAGTGCCACCGCGTCATCTACTCACCTCCAACGTGCCATGATCCTCATCCGGCCGTGTCACCTGTGGGCACCTCGCATTCCCACGTTTTTTTTGTTAATCGTGAACGCAGGTGTCGTACATGTAGTAGTGCATGTTTATCGACACCATAGCCTTATTTTGCTAAATCCCCATTTATTTAACCTGCCCCCCCCGCCTTCCTCTTCGGGATTTGCGTCCTCTGCAGGTATAAGGCCTTAACTTCGCAGCACATGCGTTTCTGAAAGTCCACGAGTCATCCGCATCCGGAGCAATGGTAGCCCTTTCCAGCGGGCAAAGGAGCACCCCCCACCAAGTCGTGATTATGTTGTTTGAATCGCTTGCCTCGGCTTTAGTCCCTCTTCAGGTTGGGGATGCATTTGTTCCAGGAGAGAAATTAGCCCTGTTTGCCAACACTCCCACGACACAGTAATGGATGCAAACCCGTCTCTGCTTCCAGTTACAGCTTGGCAGGGTGACATTTATGAAAAGGGGGGCTTTTACTGAGGGGGGTCTGATTTTAATGAAAATAATTAGTCTACATTTATTTGGGGGGGGGGGGGCGGTACATAACACCCCTGCCTCCCTTCACCGTTTTTCCAATTCATTCATTCCCTGCCCCTCCCCCCTCCTTTATCTGGCTCCTCTACCTTCCCCCATCTTTCTGGTAATGACACTCCACCTGTTCTCGGCCTCCATTTCCAGGTCCATTTTGCCACCATCGCCTCTCTCTTCCTCCTCCGTTAACCTAGCCGTGTGTCAGCTCCCCGCTCCCCCCCCCCCACCCCCCAGCCTATCGCAGCAGTCCATCGCTCACCCTCTCGTCTCCCAAGCCGCTTATCTTCAGGCTCGACACCTCTCTCACCGCCCACACCCCTCGCACCCACACTCCCCTCCCCTGCTCCATCCCGAACCCCCCACGCCATTTCTAACACCTTTGCCCGTCTCCTCGTCACATTACTGCTCACCTGTCCTATCTCTTTCTCTCCCCAAACCGCTCTCTTTTTTCCCTCAGATTGGCTGGCTGCTGTGTACGGTTTGTTCTGAGCACATCGAGATTAGCTTTTGGCTAAACTGAGCACTGAATACCAATACCGCGCTTCCCGTGTGACTGCAGGAAGCGTTTGTCCTTTTGGAAATAGAACGGCGAGACCGAGAGGGAGCAGTATGCAGCGGAGATGTGCTGTTTTACTCTTAATCCACTCCTCAGATGTGATTAGTCTTGGCAAGCACAACTGGGACTATCCCCCCCCCCTCCATCAACTACAGTGAATATTTCATCAGGCAAGACAGGCAGTACCTTAGGTGCAAGAACCCGTGATCCATCTTGTATCCGCTACTCCAGAAGGTTCAGATTTAGTGTCTTCTAGCTAAATATGAAGAACGAGAAAAATGTTAAAAACGGATGGTAGATGTTTTCAGCCTTATTATGAGGTACGGAAAACCCCGACGGGTTTAATTTAGAAGCATGACCTAAAAATGTAAATGTGTGAGAGACAGGAGGAAAACAAATCCTTATTTTGATTTATTGTAATTATGTCGCCCACCTCTTCAGTCATATACGACACGTCTGGGGAATCCGTCTGTTTATAGGCTTTGCTGTTGCCTGTCATAATGGGCTATATAGTAAAGTGGATTACACGCTCGCACAGACAGTTGTTTTGTTTTATGATGTCTCTGGTCTAGGACCAGATTACTCCGAATGCTTCCATGAAGAGCAAGGAGTGAAATGTGTAGTTGGGTTTTAAATTAGCTACCGATCGGACCTTCAGGCTAGCTGGAATCAAGTTAGCAGAGCTTTCTGTGTAGGAACAGGTGAAATAAATAACAGAATTATACAATAATGTACTATAATATCATCCATCCATCCATCCATCCATCCATTCATCCATCACCCACTTGACCTGAGCAGGGTCAATGGTATATTTTATTAAAGAAACATCAACTTAAATAATAGGTAACGAAACATCATTTCCTTTTCTTTTAGAAATAAAAAGTATAACCCATTTCATATTTATTTGATTAAATTTTTGGGATTAACAAATGTTTGGGCGAAGACAAGGATGCAATTATTTTTAATGGCCATATGTGTCTGTGTTTCTGAATTCGAATTTTAAATTAAATGTCATTCAAATTCAAAGACGAATTGCTAAAGTCCTGATATTAAAAATGAAAAAAGAAAAAAAAAATTGATGCATTCAAATGAGACACTGTACTCCATGACAAAAGAGCCCCAGGAAGCTCTCAACACTGAAAGGAATGAGAAATTGTTTTTTTCCCAGACATGGGGACCGATCTGTAGTGGAAACTTCCAAACAGTTTGAACAGTCGCCCCTTTAACTGCATCAGTGTCAGGCTTACCAAGGGGCTGCTGGTCATTAGCAAGGGAACTGTATCCCAATTACCACAGTAAGTATTCTCTGCTGTAAATTACAGGTTCGATTTAAAGGTCACACTCAAAAGGACAAAATATGCAAGTCAAAACTGTAAATTGTTATTATTTTTGTGTCCTGTGCTCAAAAAACATACAAATTTTGGTGTCAGTCTGAACTGCATTGTGAAAGACCTATCACTTTGTTCTGGGACACATTTATGTTGGGGGGTGGGAATTAATGAACAATTTAAATTTTACCTCTCAGAGGCATTTATTATGATCGAAAGTTGCAGGTATACTAGTATAAAATGAAATGCTTTATTCAAAATGCTTTGTATAAGAATTCTTTAGTTTCCACATATCAAGTCTTGCTCTCCTTTGAGACACACAGGGGTGAGAGTGAGGTTTAGGATCTGAGCACAGGCTCATGCCATTTATCTGGCTCCCCTGGACCATTTTAGCGGGGATGAAGGGTCTTGCTTAAGGGTCCAACCAGGATAAGCCTATTTGGCTGAGCAGGGGATTTGAACCAGCAACCTACCGGTCACAGGCACAGTGGAACCCAGAACATTTTCAAGTAATTTAACAGACGCTTTTATCCAAAGTGACGCAACGATTGAGAAAATAACGTCAGCTAGTCCCTGGAGCAGTTGGGGGTTAAGGGCCTTGCTCAAGGACCCAACAGTCAAAACACTCTGCCAGCCATGGGATTTGAACCCATAACCTACTGATCACAGGCACAGTGCCCTAACCCACTAAACCACCTCTAAAAAGGACTAATGTCCTTCTGTCACCCTACCTTCTGCATAGGTGACTCTGAGTAAGTAGTTCAGGAGATGGAGACAGTCAGATACGGAGTTCGTTTTGCTGTTGGGCGTCTCGCACAGTATTTCCCTCTATATGCCCCAGACTGTTTCTGGGCAGAGAAGCGCCGCCCGCACGACCACACCTGGCTTCGGCAGATGGCTGTAACTCACGCTCTCTCTCCCATCCTAAAGAGAGTGCAGATGGACCCCCTCCTCCGTCGCCATCTCGTCATCGCTCCCCCGCCCCCCCGCCGGACTGCCAATCTGTCAGGAATTAGAGGGCCCTCACTCGGCACTCACTGCCGCGACAGTGCACTCGCCAGATTAGATAACTTTATTAACCCGGGGGAGTCTGCCGGTGGCATTTGCCGTCATCCAAGGACCTCGCCCTTCCTCATGTTGTTTTCTCAAATTATTTTTGGGCTGCACGTGTCAGTCAGACAGCATACGGCTTATAAAGGCCTCTGCAGACCATAAACACCACCAGGCAAAAGTTTTTACACACCATAGGTTCTATTACCACTTTTCCATTCATTTCATAAACTGCAGATTTTGTATTCTTGTCGAGCATTGTAAAGTACACTGCACAACTATGAATGAAAATATAAGTTGAATAAAACAAGTTTCCTTTATAACATGGAAAGAGTATGTAACAGTGCATGTCTGACATCATATTAACCGGTTGTGTGGTGATGGTGTAGTCAAATTCTTAAGATGTCCTTTAACTTTAAATGCACTATAGTTACCTATTTCATCCCATGAAGTAGAGCAGTATGTAATGTCCCTTGTAGAAAGAATGCCTCGAGTTTGCTCTGCTGTTATAACTGCTAGAGGAGGTTACTTTGCTGAATCAAAGATATGACATTTTTTTTTTGCTAATAAAGGTACTGAAATGAACATACTGTATTGTACTGAATTTATTTGTTAGCAAAGAATATTGAGTATAGTTTTAGTAAATGTTTAGTGAGTAACATGCGAATGTAGAAAATATCAGTGCGTGCAGAAAGATTTGACTGGTAGTCTATGTATCTTTGCGTTCCCTTTTACAATCCTAAAATGGTCTTGTCAAAAATCTGGGAAGGAATTTTCCGGATGATGACGATGGTGGCTTTGGTGTAGAAGTGTTCAGAGGTGTTTTGGCATCTGTGTTCCCACCTGATAGCCCTTAACTGTCTGCCAGCATGTCATCTGTTAACTGTTGACAGGCAAAAGCCACATATCAGGTGCTGTCCTCACCTGGAACGAAGTCAAGGTGTCTGCTCAGAGGTCACCATGAAAATACTTGTTCTTTTTTGTTTAAAGAACGTTTCTCCGCAGTTACCGCTGATGGGTGATTGACAGACTCGCCTCTTATGATTTACAGCATTTAAAAGCCCATTCAATGTTGGACATCCACTTTTTTTATATGAAAGATAGAGATTAAGGTAATATCTTAACCTGCTTAATGAAGCCATTTTAGAGGGATTACACTGTGGAGAGCATTGACTGATGTTTATGTATTCAGCTGGGGAATTTAGCGATGGAGTAATTTACTGTGACTTAAGGGGTCACGGATTTCCTTTCATGCAGAATTCTAACTATATTGGATCAAGCCGGTAGTATTTCACTGGGGAGAGGGCTCTGTTCCCTCAAGAGATCCTCGTAAAATCAGCGCATGCCGTTAGGGGCAGAAAAGAATGGAAAGATGTACAAAACACAGATGCCAGTCTATGGGGTTTAATTGTTAGGAATAAATTAGGGCCAAATTAGCCTTTTTATTACCCATTTATTGACCTCCGGTGAATTGGATCTGCTTTTCCTTAACTTTATATGTTTGTTTATTCAAACGTCTATCTGGCCCCTGCAGTATTTTAAGGGGAAATTAAGTGGCTTCAAATCACAGAGGAATGTATTTCGATCGCATGTCTTCCGGCACCACAAATGTCTGCAGGTTATGTGTTATATTTTGAAATATAAAACAAGAAAACAATCTGAATTAAAAAGCAGATTATGAAGTAAGATATTACTTCAACAGAGCCGATGCCTCGCCTTTTGAAGTCGTCGATTTTATCGGAGGCGAAATTTTATAATTGAAGTTTTCTCCTTTCTGTATTTTCAATACGAATCAGCATGTTCTCGGATTCTGGTGATAAAAATAGTTTAGACACAGCATGGTTGGGTTTATTTCGCTGCCATCGCAAGGTGTTAAAGCACTGATATGACGAAACGTAAATGTAGCTATCTCGCTTAATTAAATTCGGCGCATAACACGTGCCAGGATATTTCCTCATACCTCTCAGCGACAATACGCACCGCGAAGCGAAATTGTGACACCGAATTAACTGCAGCTGTCTCTAATTAAACACGATGTTGGCATTTTTTGTTCAGTTCTGATCGCTTGAAAACTGCATTAGTACAATCCCTCTCACGTTCACACCGACGGCGTCTTC
Source organism: Hippopotamyrus pictus (assembly GCA_026781145.1). NCBI lineage: Eukaryota > Metazoa > Chordata > Actinopteri > Osteoglossiformes > Mormyridae > Hippopotamyrus > Hippopotamyrus pictus. Next base: position 1,635,412 of record JAODLC010000052.1, on the reverse strand, counting down.
ATTAGCTGCTTGCTTTGCATCCGTTTGGCACGTGCGTTTTTTTTTTTTTAGCACGTGGTCCTCCCACGCGCAGGGAAAACCTCAATTTGAGACGCGAGTGAAATGGGCCAGCAGCAGGAGAAACAGCAATGAAGTTTAACATATAGATTTGGCTGGAGTTCTCCACTATGCAGAAATGCATGCATCAGGGAATGAGAGATCCGGGAAAACTTCCGGAGTGTTTTATATAGCAGCCGTGGCGCGCATCGTGGTGCCGGGAGGATGTGGATGCGCGGGTCGTCAGTCAGCAGGTTTTGAAAGGCGCTGCAGTCAGGTCACCGACTGTTGGCTGGTGCATTGTCAGACCCAGCACCAGTACCTACAGCAGCACAGCAAATATAATTGCGACCAGCAGGTTTCTCTGCATTCCCCCCCGTCGGCCCGGGCAGCGTCCCGGCTGTTATGCGCGCCTGGGAGGCTCCGGGTTGATCGCGGGGCAGACGGACCTCCGGGATCTGTCCACGGTGCTGAGCGGCTGCAGCCCCGCCTCTGGTCCCAGGTGGGTTGAAGCTGCAGGTTCTGCTTGTGCCCGTGTGTATATGTGCGCGCGCGGGCACTGGCTGGCCTTTTGCTGCTGCAGCCTCGGCTGCCCGCAGTATTTACCGTGTTCTGCAGCTCTGTCATTACTACTGCGAGAGATCACTATGCTGGTATTAAATTCTTCGACGCCGTCATTTTGGACTCAGATGGGGTTTGAAACGCAGCGATTGCTTAAACTCGGCCATCATTAACCAGAATCAAGTTGATTTTCAAATGCAGTTATTGCAAATGTAATGTGTTTAGGAAGTAATTATATTTACATGATTTAGTGTTGGAATCATCCCACCCTGAGGTTATGATGTCATCAGTGCGCCGATCTTGGGAATCACCATTCTGTGTTTCCACAGGCCCTCTGTGTGAGATACAGTCCTCCTATAGACCTATACTAAGGTCTAGGCCAGAGGTTCTCAACCTTTTGGAACTAAAGCCCCCCAAACCTCCCCTATTACAGTATGTGCCTCCGCCACCCCCACACCTTATAAATCCTTTGATAGATAGATTTTTTTTTTTTTTTTACTTTTTTGTATTTTTTTTCTTATACTATTCTTAGCTTTTATAATTT
>JAODLC010000052.1:1577570-1591275 GCA_026781145.1 Hippopotamyrus pictus | reverse complement strand
AGGTAAACTCCGCATGATAAATGATACGCACGAGTGCAGACAGAGCTGCAGACCCAGTGAAGACACGTTGTGCTTAGAGGACAGTGTCTGCCCCTGTGCACATTCATGTTCCTGGTGAAGATCAGAAATTTGTCATGGAGACCGCAAGGGTTCGAAGGCGCTTAGTCTCCAGCCATGTTTCCGGCCCGAACTAATCCCTGTCCCTGTGGAGCACAGGCCGGTGCTGTTGGGCTGGGACTGAGACCCACTCCTCGCTGTAATTGAATCGAGTTCTCATGAACTGTTACAGCGAGATTATACCTGCATATGGATTATTATTTTTGGTACCACTTTACAATAAGACTCCCTTTTGGCATTTATAAATGGGAATAACTCATTAATCATAATTTAAAAATTGTGTTATGCCTTGCTTATGATTGTCTATTAATTATTTACAGTGTTACAACCTAATTAATAACCTGAGTATAAACCATTAATCAGCCCTTTATAAGGGTAGTTTTATTGTAAATACTCAATTGTGACTTGCGTAAGGGTTTGTGGAACAGACTATTACGTCAGTTGAGACCTACCTATATTAAGAAACCATCCTTAGATTGCTGGAGGTGATGTTCTGTTGCTGTCGACTTTCCGTAGCTGTACTCAAGGATACCACACGCATACCGCACCGAACCGGAGTCCAGTGACAGAGCCTGGCCATAGTTGGGGGCAGGGCATACGCTACCGGCAACAAAAGGACTATCCTGCCAGGCCTCAGCCATGACTACATTGCTGGGCTTCAGCTATGACTACCCTGCCAGGCCTCAGCTAAGACTACCCTGCTGGGTCTCAGCTACGACTCTCCTGCCGGGCCTCAGCTACAACTCTCCTACCGGGCCTCAGCTACGACTACTCTGCTGGGCCTCAGCTAAGACTACCCTGCTGGGTCTCAGCTACGACTCTCCTACCGGGCCTCAGCTACGACTACTTTGCTGGGCCTCAGCTAAGACTACCCTGCTGGGTCTCAGCTATGACTCTCCTACCGGGCCTCAGCTACGACTACTCTGCTGGGCCTCAGCTAAGACTACCCTGTTGGGTCTCAGCTACGACTCTCCTGCCGGGCCTCAGCTACGACTACTCTGCTGGGCCTCAGATACTTCTACATATCATAATATCAACACAGAGCACATCTGTGATTTGTCTGCCTTCACCCCTAATCCAGAAGCAGTTCACTTGATTTTAACCAAAGTAACACTTGTCAGATTACATTTTTAGTCAGCTGAAGCAATTCAGAAGCATGACCTCTGCTTTCACCTTTGCTTGCAGTTTTACATTTTTTTTTTGAAGTCACATCTCTTTCCATTTGATTATCAGTCGTATAAAAAGACATGAATAAAGAGGTTCTGACAGCAAAAACAACCTGAATGCCAAGTTAATTACTGAGCGCTGGGCACATGTGTCATTACATCTTACCTTTTAATTAACTCAAATGAATAAGGCATTTTTAAACGAGTGTCTAGACTCATCCCTAGCAATGAAGTGCATCTTGTTTAAGGTAAATTTATAAACTTTCCACATAGGTTTCTTGATGCTCTAAACAGCGAGGCAGTTTCACCATATGTCCGCTGCACTGCCGTTCATAAAAACATCTTTCCGAAAGATGCTCAGTAGGTGTTGTGTCAATCCCAAGTAGTGTTTGGTCGCAGGCAGGGGAATTCCTTATGGCACTCTGGTATTCTCGCTCTTCAGCTAAGCTGTTGGAGCCAGACCAAAGGAAATATGGCACTTTTCACTGGCACTTGAATAACAAATATTACCATTTAAAAAATCCAGTCTGAATCAAGTGTGCTTTCATCAAGGTCAGTCTGATATACTGAAGGACAAACAGGCAAGCTGGTTATAAAGGTGTTTCCTTTCTGAACAGGATGTGCATACGTGTCTTTCACATGGCCCAGTTCTTTTCATGCCAACTTGTTTACTCTGGGGCGAGACAGCCGATCATATCTGGCATGAATATATACCATCTCTAGTGAGTTTCCAAACTAATTTTTAGTTTCCTCAGATGTGTCTGAATACTGAGGAAAAAAAAAATCAATAGTGGGTCAGTGGCTGGCCGTCGAGGTTTGGAGTTTGATAAAATGGACGTGAGACCATAGGTTTAAATTCGAGAACCAGAGATAATTTTGTTTCATTGACTTGTTTCATTAATTCTGTCGAGAAGTTTATTTGAACTGGGTCAGCGATCGGAACAAAGTGTCAAACTGTGAGGGATAGTACAGATTTGTGCCCAAAAATGATTATCTACCAACCTACCAGATTCACTGAGATATGTTGATCTAGTTGCCCACCGAGCACTTCAAAACATGGATGTGAAAAATTAGTTAACGTGGTTCACTGGATGTACACAATGAAGTAAGATCAATCTTGGCGGGAAATAATGTCACTATAAAACCTTTTATTCTGCACAGACCTCTGAACTGCGTCTGTTTTGAGACTAAAAAGGAGAAACCGTGGCTGAGGACCACAGCGGGCTTTAGATAAACTTGGTGAGGGCTGACATTTACCTGCAGCTGTAAAAATATCTCAGAGGTCAGAGTGCCTTTGGAACGGCACAGAACACACTCACTGCTGGCTCTGGCTGTGTGCTTGCTGCACATCACTATAGTGGTTGTACAAAAACGCAATGATGTGTGATATTAGGGTCACAAATAGAGATAGTAGTGCAGTTGTGTACCTGGATATGGTCATGGGGGGGCAACAGGGGGCACTATTCTGAGGGACACCCTGGATGGGATGCCCATCCCACACACAATTGTTCACTATAAGCGAATCAGAGATGCTAATTTGCATGCAGACTGCACACCCATAGAGAGGAGGCAGGATTCGAACCCCTAACCTTGGAAGCAACAGCACTAGCCACAGAGACACCAAGCCACTCCAAAGAGTCGTTGTCAAACATCAGAGGTGGACATTTCAGGTCCAGAAAGTAAACATCCAGACCAAGATTTTGTTTCAACCAACCAGTTGAGTGCTCTGTGACTGGTTGGTTGTAACAAAATCCTGGTTTAGATTTTTAATTTCTGGATCTGAAATGTTCACCTCTGTCAGACATTAATAACCCAAGACCTGGGCGGCATAAAGACAGTCCAACAAGCAAAGTACCCTGAGGATTCGTACCCGAGACTCAAAGCTGTTAGCAGCACTTGTCTCTGATTAAATTATCCATTAGTTTGGGGAGTGGGGGATGGTGGGTGGGTCCCTTTCCGGGAGGCTCTGCAGCCTCGGATCTGGCAGCATTCTGGGCTTTTCCGCGATGGCGCGTGATTGATAAGCCAAACACAAAGCGAGCCCCGAGACCGCGTCACGCTGCCAGCTTATTACGCCCCTCCATTCATGGTGCGGCCCAGAGCCCAAAGCCCTCTGAGCCTTTGGGTCCGATGGGCTCCGGGCCGCCGCCGGCTTCTTTGTCCGCGTCTTTTACACCGCCTGCGCTGGACCAGCACAAGCACACTCTGACTGTTTTTATTCCAAACCGCTTGGATGCCCCGTGTTCATAAGCCGTCACTGCCGCGTTCGTGCCCCCCCCATCTGCCGCTATCCAGTGGTGGGAAGACCTTCCCGCTGCAATCAAAGTGTCCCACCTGCTCATTCTTCTTTCTCTGCCATAGACGATGACTTTTTGCCTGCCGAGCCTGACAGACAGTCAGAGGCCTACCATAACGTTTCACTGGATTTTTCTGGCCTCATCGCCCTCCCTAATTATCTCCCCACTAACGCATCGTGCGACCCTTATTTAATTACCTTATTTTCTATTCCTTTACCATTTACGCTTGGCTCGAATCCTTTCACGCCGTGTGGTGATTTTACTGTTTCCCAAACTTGTTGCATTCCTCGATTGGTTCTGCTTTCTTCCACTTCCACTCTGTTCTGCCCAAAAAGCGGTTTTACGTAACGGCAAACTGGAAGGATTATTCTATTCCGTCTCCCTGTTCCGTGTGCGGCGCTCCCCGCTGATTCTGAAATGTGAAACCCGAAGCTAATGATGCTTTTACGAGACGCTCTTGGGTGCTTTTATCCACGTGACTTGGGGAGCCACCCGAAGGCATCTAAATTCTGGAAAGTAGCTAGATTTAACCTTTTTTTAAAGTCATATGATTCAAACTCCCCTCTTGTGTATTTCTGATTTTAAACTCTTTCATGCCGTGTTGTTTCAGGGTACGAGAGACGTATATTATCCATCGGCCTCACAGTAACAATGGAGACGACTGTAATGTGCTCAGAGCTGTTTCATTCTCTCTTTTCTCTTGTAAGTGGCTCCTTAATGTTTTGTATTAAATATATATGGAGCTGTCAACAGCTCAGATTCATGGGCGGCCAAGGAAATGTGTATCCTCGCATCAGATGCTTCAGGCAGTGTAGCGTGTAGTCTCTGTAGAGCTCGTGCATGGCATGGAGGCTCAGCACGCTTCCCATTGGCCCACGTCATTATGCCGTCTACATTAAGCCATCCAATCAATGATCGGGCACAGAAACCCAGCCCACCGTGCGTTTGATCATGCTTGTTTTTACCACTGTTTATATGGAGCTTGAATGTGCTTCCCAGCAGAAACAATTAATGTTTGTACATATAATTATACATATTTAAGATGTATATATTTAATAATAATAAATACTTTATCGATCCCCATGGGGAAGTTGTCTTTATGGCTCCCCCAACTTGCTCTCTGTACAGCGGGGGCCTGGAACCGCAAATATTTAATCATTAAAGAAAAGTTTAGAAGCAAGATTAAAATCTGAAGAGAAAGACAGAGGAATCCAAACCACAAAATCTTGTTTATTTTCAAAGTAACTTGCCTTTAAGATGTAAATCCTATCTGCATTATAAAAAATGTTTACTAATAATAGTAAAGATGATATCTGGTCACATGGTGCGTCTTATTGCGTTTTCATCAAACAGCCAGGTGAGGAGAATAAACTAGGGGAGCAACATGAAGAATGAGCTGTGGCTCCGGAATGTTCTAGAGTGAAAATAACAAATTTGTAAGAAGTTACAACTAACAGCTAAAAAGCCAGCACGCTAAAATACTTTGATGTGATTTTTTTCCCATTTTGACATTAAAGTAATTGATTTCGTACTGTGAATGTGTAAGTACTCTCTGCAAACACAACAACAGATAGGAAATATAAAAATAAATGTATAAAAAAATGCCAAGGTTCTTTACTAAGTCGTCCACATAAGGCTGATGTTGTTCCTACAATAGAAAGCAGCCGCTGGGAACAAGCCTCGCGTGGTTTTTTTAGCTAGCTGGTTATGAATGTGGGTTTGGGTGCCCATTCTCCGATATGTGTCAGTCATCACCGCGGTTCGTCAGCAGCAGCTGCCGGAGGGCGAGCAAACGTATCCCACACGTCACGGCGATGGCGGCGAGATGAGTGAGGCTGGCAGCGTCGCAGCCCTTCAACGGCGGGATAATGTTTTATTTACGCTGATTATTCAGTCAGCGTCGGCTAATTAAGAGGGTCCCACCCAGACCACGTCTTGTCAGTTCCACTCACGCGTCTGCATTAGCCCCACAATTTGCAATTGTGAGCAATTGCTTAAATAGCTATTAATCACAATTGGCAACACAATAATTAAGAAAAATAACCTCTCCTTTTTAGATGGTTCGCCATAGATAAACAGGAACGGTGACTGATTTGTTATGATCGAATGAGGAGAATTTTAGGAGAGTGCGCTTGTGTGGAATAACCTACTTTTAAATTAATTACCAAAAGGCTCTTAGAGTTTAATTAAAGAAAGCTTGAGGTATGTTAATTCGGACGGGCGGGGGATTAATAAATAAATGACTGTACGCTTTACACTTGCTTACCTTGAAATCCAGGCCTTTCCTCTCGCAATTTAGCTCACGGGCTGTCTGGGCCCTCGTTGCAGGCCTGTCTTCGCAGGTCGTGTGTCATGTGGAGATGTTTACGTTGCTGTTTGGACCTGTTCGCTCTGACACGATGCTGCTGCCAGGCTCAGGGAGGTGTCTGTCCTTGTTGCAGGTACGTTGTAAACAGATCCCCGGGAAGGGGCCTGTCTGCTCGTTCAGCAAGCTGTCCGCACTCCTTCTGTTCCTGGTGCTGGCATCGTTTATCGTTTTTGTTTCCCCTCCTCCATTTTACCGGGCATTTCGTATTATACCATTTATCTGTTATTTTGTAACTTTTATTCCTTACTTCGGACAATCTCAGCATTTTGTTCTGCGATTTGCGGACCTCTAATCGCATTTCTTTAACATAGCGGACAGGACTAACCTTCAGTGCTAATCTGCAGTGGCAACAGGAGCGTGGGGGCACAGTAATTTGGTACATAGCATTGCCATTATCATTTTATTGCTGTGTTATCTTTTTAATGAGGAGCATTACGGAGGACAGAACAAAGGGGGGGGGGCGACGGCTTGGGCACTCGCCTTGTTCCTCAGGATCCATACTAATGAGCTCATGCTACTTTGCTGACTGGTTTCTAACCAGCAGGACCAGCCCGATGCCATGGCCACTTTCCCACCGCAGGAACTTTTTTTCAGGAACCAGAACCTTTTTCAAGAACCACGAACTTCTGTTGGGTTCCCATCGTAGGAACCTTTTTCAGGAACATCTGTCCCGCTTGATGAAGAACTACTGGGAGGGGGCTCATAATGATAAGTTTTGCTGATTGGTTTACCACAATTACCGGTGTACTGACTTGGGAGTGAGGGAAAGAGAGAGAAGTTGGGGAGCAAAAGTGGAGTAGATGGAATTATTTCTGTGTCACATTAAATACATGCTGTTTTTGCGTCCGTCTCCAAATTTCTACATCAGAAAATTTGATCGATGACCAATATACTTTCGTCTCATATCACCGGTGTGGCGGTGAAATGTTTTGGCGTGTATTAGCGGAATAACTCGTTTTTTATTCTATGGAAAACTAAAAATTGATCTTCTGGCCAATTATAAACATCTCGTGAGCCATGTAAAAGAAATGCTGAGTTCCGTTTTCAACCAATATATTTTTTATTATACCAATATAATATATTGAACCAATATATTATGTATTATAATCTTCAGACCAGTTTAATCATCAGCCCAATAAAAAACCAAATAACTAACAAAATTACTTTTTCATTCTCCATTGTTTTGGGTGTAGTTTCGTGTGAAATTGCATGAGAAGTTTGACCTGCCAGCCTTTTGCGGTTCGAGTGCTTATTAAGCATAAAGGTCTCGGTTCCTGTTGTGCGGTGGGACACTGACACATGAGGGTGGCCAAGAATTACAGATACGGGCCAGGAACTCGGAACCAGGAATTAGGTTCCTAAACTTCGGCGAGAAAGTGCCACTTTTGGCACCCGAGGCAAGTCTCACTGCCAGCGCGGTGAAACCGACTTGCTAAGTTGGCACCCTCTCAGTAGGGGGCGCCCTAGGCAGCCGTCTACGTCGCCTAATGCAGTATTTCTCAACCCAGTCCCCAGGGAACTCCAGACAGTCCACATTTTTGCTCCCTGCCAGCTCTGCCAAACACTAGCCCAGTGGGTTGATGTTTTTGCTTCTGTCTCTTTTTCTTTTAAGAAGCCGCTATGTGCTAAATGCACCCGATGTTGTAGGGATGGCGGAGGCTGATTTATAAAGGCCATCGAACAGATGGAGAGTGTTTGATAAGTGACACTATTGCCAAAGACTCTGGCGAGTCTAGGAAACCAAGAGGGGCAAATATACAGCATATACTGAATGGATTGCAGTTCTCCATGGTAGCTGAACAGTAGTATTCTCATTTAAAATCATTATTGAAGATACATCTCTGACCCATAGCCATTGAAGTTTTAAATCTCTAAGAAATCATTGTCCAGTTTGGTTCTGCACGGGACATGAGTGTGATGTAGCCGTCTGTTAAAATTAGCGCTGTCTGCTTGAGTTAGAAATGAAGGTGATTCTTTTTTTAGGCTTTTATGAATGTCTGCATCAAACTTCAGTCACCGTCAGGTTATACAGACCACCTTGTAAATAATGGCATCAATCATGGAGCCAAAGCAATGTCTCTTTCAATCTGAATGTGCATTCATATCGCCGTCTGACTGCCGACATACAAAGTACCACCATGTAAAAGTTCCTTAAGTTCATTTTTTATTGATCGCGTTCAGGTTAATATGATTACATTTTTTTTCCACGCATTGTCATTTTTTATCACATAAGCAGTGCTAACTGCTGTTTAACTGTTGGATTTATGTGTTTATTAAGACGTCTCGAGGCAAATGGTGGGTCTCTGCCCATTTACTTTCTAAGTTCTTCATTTCTGTTCAAATCCCCCGTTGAATTAATATGAGCTGCTTATGCAGACAGAGTACAGTTTGGAATTAAACTATTAAAGAACGCAGCACGTTACATAACCATCCGTGGCTCAGGTCAAAGAGCCACTCTCTGCTTTCACAAGTGTCGATGGTCTAAATTAATGTACCTAAGAGGTGAAAATGACCACCAGCCGACTTGCTGAAAGGTGCTCGACTTGCAGCATCTTCATTTATAACTTTCTATTTGATGATTCTGACGATAGGAATGGGACATCTGTCCAGCCCTGAAATTAACCAGTACTGACCTTCAGTATCAAGACTGCAGCATACAAGAGTCAAGTGAGCATTGCAGTCAGTATTTCATGGGGAATTATAGCCCATAATAGCATTTCTCTTTTGTACTTTTTTGTACTGTTGCGTTGCATGAAGAAATGTAGGATTCACAAGGTACCTGCACTGCTTTTATGAGATGTCATTGGAGAGTATAGCTGAGGCACTTGGCAGCTCATGAATATCTCTGAAGATCATGCAGAAATGATTCTCTTCTCTGGGTTGACATGTTCAGCATTTAGAATCTGTGCTACAGTATGATGATTTTTCAAAACGGGAAAAAAAAATATTGATAGACCAAGGTCCCTCGACCTTTTCTGTTCCCCATGAGCCCTATAAACAGGAGAAGAGTAAGCAAGCTGATGGGAAAGCACTCGCCAGGAATTGTGGGAAAAGACAAACTATGGCTTGTGGTCTCCGCACTTGCAATGGAGCGCTGAGATGTTAGGTTTTATCGCTATAACTACACTGGCTGTTGGATTACTCCCACAGTATCACATACTCCTCCATAGATCTCGGTCCCTGCTTATCCGTTTAGAGGCACCACGATAAGAAGCGCTTTTGGGGAATCATACAGTGTGAGATGCAGCAGGGCCTGTGGTGTGGAGCTCAGGGCCCTCACGCACACCCAGGACACGCACAACATGCGGGGAGACCTGTGGGAAATAATCTGGAGGAGAGATTCAAGCGTGAAACTTCTGGAGTGAGAGTACTTAAACCACCATGCTCTTCAGTGTCAGGAAAAAAATAAACTTTCCAAGATCCGCTCATGCACTGATGTATTCTCGTCACCAAATTTCACTAATTATTAAGGATATCTGCTGCAGCTTGTCGGCTTTGAAGACGTATACTATGGATTTTCGGCCGACGTGAAGGTTATCGATGCGTCGGCTGGGATGGGTTGAGCTTCTGGGGCTCCTCTGCTGGCGTTGGGGCTTCTGTTGGGACTGCGGTGTATTGGATTCCCCGGTGCTGCTGATGGTAGCAGTGAGTGAACCGGCTTGGCACTGGAAGCCTGTCTGCGTTGTATGTTAATTCTGGAGCTCTGGCTGCAGTGTCTCTCCCGTTCACTGTGCCATCGCTCTCGCTGCGAGACTTGCGGAATCGTAGTGCTGAGACACACGCTGATGGGAAATTGCATAAATCGCGACGTTAGCTAGCATTCCGCAGTGTGCGGTCGGTGGTCTCACGGCACTGGGTTTGCATCCTTCTTCTTGCTTCTTCAGTGGTGCCTGGATGTCTTTGATGCCTGGCGCGCAGTGGCTGTTACCCAAAAAACACGAACCTGACGGTTTGTTCCTTTTGATGGGATAATGTACGCTTTACTAAAACGGTCTGCTCTGTCTGTGATTATTTGATTACTGTCCTGTTTATGTTACAATGCTTGATGGATATTCAAGGAAATATACCCGCATATATTTATAAGAAAGTGGATGAAAACAAAGTTGAGCTGAAAGCACTGATCTGCCAAACAGTTTCGTCTGTGTTCCATTAGGAAAAAAAGCATTTATATGAGCAATCACCTTCGGTAGTTGCGCAAATTTAAATGCTTTTTTCTTCTGCCTCCCACACCCCACTCAAGAAGTGTTTATTCGTTTTTGGTTTCCTTCCTTTTGGTTTGATTTGAACTCTGACATCCTTCTCTGCCCCAGGATGTCTGTCACAAACTGCAGTCCAACGTTGTGACAATGCTTCTTTTCTTCCCGTGCCTTTTATGACCTCCTTTTTCCTTCCTTTCTTTTTTTTTCTGTTCTTTCCTTCAAGGTCTGGCGCACCTGATGTTAAACAACCAAGGTATGAGTCCATATGTTTTTTGTTTTATATATTTTTTTTTAAGTACCTGAATCTGACTCCCAATCCCTCACACACTTCCTTAAAAAAATGACACACACACACACACACAGGTTTGTAATTGTATCTTTGTGGGGACTCTCCATTCATTCCTATGGGCAAACCTCTAATCATAATTTGACAGCCGTAACCCCTACCCAGCCCTAACCTTAACCAAGTAGCCAAACAAAATATGAGACTTTCGGCATTTTTACTTTTTTTGTTTAGTCACATACCTTCATGGACACCCGAAAATTGTCCCCACAACATTAAACAAAAAAAAACAGGTTTTTATTACATTGTGGGGGACATTTGCCCCCGCAATGTAATATAACCCTAATCCACACAGTCAGACAGACACACACACACACACATGCATGCACACACACACTACTTGCTATATCTGCATCAGCCCCTTCCTATCCTCTCCTGGATTCCCCCTTTTCGTTCTGCTTCCTGTCATCATGTTGTGTTCTCTGTACCTCCACCCTGTTCGTCCTACCCTTGTCCTGTCCTCTGGTCCAGCTCCTGGATTCGCTTCTCAGACCTTCTCCAAATCCTCTGCTGAAGGTATGCTTTTCTGCTCTCCCTTTCGCTTTGGTTTCTGGGGTCGGCCGCTCCTGCGGCACGTTGCGTTGTGTTGTCTGCGACGCGGGTGTAGAATGCGCAGAGTCCCCGTTCACTACTCTGCTGCCATTCTCATTGTTTGGCTCTCTGTTGTTGTCAGGGTTCCAGGGGCCTGCACTGGGTCTCCTGAGGCACACGCGAACATTCCTCCCAAATGTGTTCAGAGCTCATGATTGTTTTCTGCCCATTACATTACAGAAGGCAGAACCTCAGTAACAGTAAATAATCATTTTTGAATAGCTATGTGAAGGAATCAGAGGCTGTGTCATCCACCACACAAATCACTGCCTTTCACAAACAGTCACTATCCTAAATATTAAATCCACGCATTCCTGATTTAGGAGGTGCTGAAGCAGCATCTTCTGCTAACCATCTAGCTAGCTACCATCTCGCAAGTTGGCGTCAATGTTATATGCAACGATGTCCAAGCGGTGCCTAAGAAAGAAGGTCAAAGACGGGAAATCTAACAGGAAGTTTGCCAAAGCTGAACAATTTTCGAGCGGAGCCCCATAAAGGACAAACTGGCCCCTGTTATGCGGTCATTGATCATCACGACTGATGGGCTTGCGTGGTTATTTCAGTGGACTGCAGGCACGCATACACGGCCACCTTCAAGATTTACAGTAAACCACCAATGTCTGATCTTCCCCTGAAAAGCACCTCTCATCTTAGCTGTACGTGACCGGCCACTGTTATGCTCACTAGGCATAATATGGAGTCAGTCTGTACGATGCGGCAGTAGAAAGGCAGCTAGTGTCACCCTGGTCCACAGGTCACAGGTGTAGGGGTTCTGGCCAGTAAAGGTCAAAAATACGTGGACACTCCTATTAAGTAGAGAAACTGGCTAATTAAGTCATAGCCATTGCTGTCACAGGTGTATAATTAAGCCCACAGTCATGCCGACACAGTCATGCAGACACAGTCATGCCGACACAGTCATGCCGACACAGTCATGCAGACACAGTCATGCAGACTGCACTGACAAAACAGCATATTGGGTGGCCACATAGAAGAGGTGAGTGACTTTCTACTTGGCATCATCGTAGGGCGCCCTCTTCCCAGCAAGCCAGGTTGCCCCATCGTTACCCTGCTGTAGTTGCCCTGAGTGAGGAGTGAGAGTGAAGGGACTGTCGAGGGTGGGAATGTCCGATAGCCAGTTCAGCTGCAAAGTGGTCGGCCACAGAAGCTCCCAGAAAATGACCTGATCACCCAACATCAATACCCAACCTGAATGGCAGCAGGTGCCACCAGCAACGCGGCAGCATGTGACAGGAAGCCATCCCAGAAGGACGCAGGCTATTACAGCAACGAAGGGTGGACCGACGTCACGTTAATGCCTTTGGTTTCATAATGAGATGTCGGATAAGCTGGTGTCCGCATACTTTTGGCCGTACAGTGTCTGTTATCACTGGGGTCACTGTTTTGGGGACAAGGGTACCAGCTAAAGAGCTCAAAACAGGAGAAAATACCTCACATAGGCCACAGGGGAAGAGCTACTGGTCTGCTGGAAGATGGATGTATAATCCGTAGACCTCAATTTGTATTTGAAATCCGGAGCGTTCAACACTGAAGATGCATTGATGCTTATCTGAGAGCTGTGATTTAGTAGTGAATAGGCATAATGTATTCTACTGCTAATGCTAATTTGTTGTAGCGAAATACGAAATTGAAGAAATGAAATGTGAGGGGAAAATGAGATTAACCATTTGCATTTGAGAACTTTAACAGAGCAAAGAGGATTTATGCAGGGATCCCAGGAAAAATATACCAGATGTGGTTTTCTTTAAGTTTAATTATGGCCATTTAATAGTGATGTATATGTCACTTTTCAGTGTAATAAAGGTTTTCCTAACATTAAGGATTAAAAAACACAGTTAATACTGTAGTATTAATTTTGATTTGCAAATAAACTAATTATTATATATAAGACACCAGCCAGATAAACGCCAGCATAAATCCTCTTTTCTTCACAGATATACCAATTCACTCTCGTCTGCATAAGACAGTTTGATCACACATAATTGCTGCCCATTTCTACAGGCTTCAAATGGGTTTAATATTAGCCCCTAATATTAAATATTGGGAGCTGCATTAAGCTTTGTGCATCATGGAATCTGTAATATGCGCTGTTGATGTTAGTGAATGAGAGGATGCTCATTCAGACTGATTCTGCGTGATTCTGATCATTATCTACCCCCCCACACACACACACACACACCACACACACACCACACACCACACACACACACACACACACACACACGCACCTCTGAATTGCTTAGTGATCTGGCAGCTGGCCCTGCATCTCTTTAACCTTTAATCTGCAGCTCTTTGCCCTGCATGGGGATGCTTGAAGAGACACGTGGCCGTAATGAGTATGAGTGCACAGGAGAGTAGGAAGGCCTGCGTCACATCACAGTGCGGTGGCTGTAATGAGTATGAGTGCACAGGAGAGTAGGAAGGCCTGCGTCACATCACAGTGCGGTGGCTGTAATGAGTATGATTGCACAGGAGAGTAGGAAGGCCTGCGTCACATCACAGTGCGGTGGCTGTAATGAGTATGATTGCACAGGAGAGTAGGAAGGCCTGCGTCACATCACAGTGCGGTGGCTGTAATGAGTATGATTGCACAGGAGAGTAGG
>JAODLC010000052.1:1533768-1548827 GCA_026781145.1 Hippopotamyrus pictus | reverse complement strand
GACAACAACCAGAAACAGCTGATCACATGGGGATTCCACACGAGGTTAACGAGGGGGCGTGGCACACGGAAGGAGCGAACGATCAGGGTAGGACAGGGGTAATACTGGAATAAGATCTTTATTGTTTTGGAAGCCATTAAGAAAAAAATGCTCTTCTTGGTTTTATCCTGTTCATTTTGTGTTTAAATGCTAAAAAAAAAACATATATATATATTTAGGTGTAATTTTGGGGGGCCAGGAACCAATTAATTGGTTTTCCATTTTTTCTTATGGGAAAAGTTCAATCAGAACTCGAACTTTTTAGGATTCGATCTGAAGTCCGGAACGGATTAAGTTCGAGAACCAAGGTACCACTGTACTGCCACAACACATATGTCAACCAAATAGTTCATCTAGATCCATAAACATTGTTAAAACTAAGCAGCGCCTGGTAGAATGTTCCTGAATTCCTCCACGGTGCTATGATACTGTGTGTCAGACAGGGTCAAACACGTCTTGATTGTACCATACCCAGGGGAGTACAGGTAGATATTTTGGGCCCTCTGATAAAATGCCCCCGGTCCCCAGCATAACATTAGCTGAGCAGGGGGGTGTCCATTTGGTAGGGCCCTTTGGTAAGACCTCCCAAGTGGGGCTGGACCAGTAAGGCAACTTGACCCCCCTGCTCAATTTGACGTATAACATGCTGGATGGCATGAATCTGCCAGCATACCCATGCCCTGGCTGAAAACCCCCATGTGGTTAACTTGTAAAATGGGGCTTAGTCCGGTTTCTCATCACATATACATGTTTACAAACACTTGCGTAGACTCCCCTCTTCGTAGTCGAGAATGGACCAGGAGCCGGGATCGAAGTATTCTTGTGAAAAATGTGAAAGCTTCAGCTATAGAAATGTATCATTTCGACTGAATGTATTATAGAGGGAAAAAAAATCATAATAGATGGCCTGACAAGTCTGAAGTAGGGGTGTCATTTTAAACTTCATTATGATAATTGACGTTTGTAATTATCTTGCTTGACAGACAGGGGGCCACCTGTGACATGAGCCACCCACACTATGGCTGCTTCTGTTGCCGCAGGAAACCACAGAGTCGCCCCCCCCCCCATCCCGCTGATCCTTCGGTTCATTTATTTCGCGTTTTCGGTTTCTGAACCACCCGACCGATATTGGATTGGACATCTGTACACCACAGCTTTTCCGTTTACGCAAGAAACCAAAATGTTAATGACTGGCAGTATGTATAGCCCACTGCCCACATAGAAAAGGTCATGCTTAATTTGAAGGGGTGTAGATTAGGGATGGTGGGCAACCCATCCAGGATGTATCCTTGGCGTGTCTGGGATTGGGCCATTTTACGCCTTTCTGCTTGACCGGACAACTTGTTGGGAAATGCATAAGGAATGACAGACACCTGCGCAAACATGAGATGGATGCTGCTGTAGACATTGAGGGGAGAGTGTGTCTCTGAGGCCGCCCGTACCTATGGCCACGCCCCCGGAGCTGGGTGGTCTGAGGGCGAGTCTCTGAGGCCGCCCCTCCCGATGGCCATGCTCCCGGAGCTGGGTGATCTGAGGGCGAGACTCTGAGGCCGCCCGTTCCTATGGCCATGCCCATGGAGCTGGGTGGTCTGAGGGCGAGTCTCTGAGGCCGCCCCTCCCGATGGCCACGCCCCCAGAGCTGGGTGGTCTGGAGGCGAGTCTCTGAGGCCTCTCTCTCTGAGGGTACTGTAAAATAGCCCACAACAACATGCTTTAAAAAATGCTCTAGAGCGAATGCAGTTTTATTTCTCAATATTCTTTAACATTCATGAATATTTATGAGTTTGGTTCCCAGTCTGCTGAGCTCTGATGGGCTCAGGTGTATGCAGATTTCCTTAATGCATGAGTTCTTGGGCTACCTTTTTAAACAACAACAAAAAAATCGTTACATTAATCAGACTCTTGTAGGCTTCTCTCTGTTAGACAGGAGAGCTGGAGTGTGAGATTTCTGACCTCACTGTGAAGTGGCCATTAGACCGTATTCACTGAGCAAATATTTCACAGTAGTATTTCGTGATAAAATTTTACGATAAAATGACATCAGTTGCTATAACATTGCAATTTTTCCACTATTGTAACGGGACTAAAATGATTATAATTTAATAAATGACATATGTGGATCACTAGGAGAAGGAAATGGTCAACACCAAAAATAAATGCCATGTGGTACGTGGTATATGAACAACGTCTGTGGGATGAGACCTAAATCCCGACCCACATGTAAAACACTACAGGCAGGGCTAGGGCTGCAGAATTAATCGTAAAAATAAACGATTCACACCTCTGTGCGATCTCATTTCTAAATTACAATGGTTCTTCTGCATTGTATTGCATCAGCTACATTTAGTCAGCTAGATTAAGATCAGGCTTTTTTACTTTTTATGCAGTTTATAGCAGAAGGAGTTCGTTAAAACGTTATTACTCTGTCAAAGGGAAAAAAAATATCAAGTTTTGCTATTTTAATGATTATTTCTTTTCAAGGTTACCTTGTACATGTTTAAAAATCAGTTTAAAGTTTACCTCTGCCGCTTTTGAATGAGCGCTGCATGCGATCTCCGAGACAATCATAATCATTTTCATCCTTGCTGTTTAAATCACTCCTAGACGGATTTTTGAGAATTTTTGTTGAACTAATTTTTTGTTTTATAAATACCCCACTATTTATTACAACAACATATTACAATACTTGGGAATTTTCCAACACCGTGCTGTCCTACTATATTATACAATATTTTTTCTTTTCATGCGATCCTGATCTCTGCATCTCCCGACCAGATCGCAGTTAAAGCTTGGGTCACGTCATTTGTCCACGCATCCATTATTATTATTATTGTTTTTACGTCATCTGTCGTAATTTTCACAGCTGTTTTCGAGACACCGGGTTTATTGCGTTTCAAAAGCAGGATATTTGCATAAACATTCAATATTCTAAATTCTGGGACGAGCGTCACGTGTTGGCTGCCATCTTTAGTTGTTGAAGCCGTTGCCTAGCCTACAGCTTCCTGATTATTTTTCTTTGGGGACCAAATTCTATTAACAAAACAAATTATAACAACAAAAACAACCAGAAGCCAAGGGCCGCTGCATTGATAAACTTTGCAGAATGAGTCCTGATGATAAATTTAAAGAATGCTAAAGCATATTACGTGTTTCGCACTGGCCAGACTTTTGACTCCGCCTAGTGAGGAACCCTGGGTGTTCAATTATCATCCCCCCCCAAAAAAAAACAAGCTAATTAAACACACATTTTGGAAAATGTAGCAAGAAAGTCTACTGGGTGAGAATAAATGAATTACCTGGTTCTGTAATGGACTAATTACCAATAATTCTGATCATTTTTGGGAATTATTCTACATGTGCATGTTGTCTATCTGGTCTGTGTATCTCATCTGTTAGCCAAAGGCAGGCTGTGCTGATAATGTAGCCCTGGCAGCATGAATTAGTGCGTGAGTTTAAGACCACAGAGCACAAAGGTCTGTCATTAGATACAACATTTGGCATGATGTCCAACGTTCTGAAAATTTATGTCTGTCGCATAAAATTTTACGAGCATAATAGATTTTATTAGCCGTCAGGGTGTTGATAATGAAGCATTTATGTAAACAGTTTTAGATCTAGTAAAGAGATGAACATGCCATCGAGGTCAGAGATTTGCAGCCTGAGGGTGACACACTCGCTGACGGGGTGACAGGTGACACACTTGCTGATGGGGTGACGTGTCATACGCTTGCTGACAGGTAACAGGTGACACACTTGCTGACGGGGCGACGTGTGCCATGCTCACTGACAGGGTGACACGCTCACTGACGTGGTGACATGCTTGCTGATCGGGTGATATGTGACACGCTCGCTGACGGGGTGACGTGTGACACGCTCGCTGACGGGATGATAGGTCACACTCACGCTGACATGGTGATGTGTGACACGCTCGCTGACGGGGTGACGTGTGACACGCTCCCTGACAGGATGACAGGTGACACCCACGCTGACGGGGTGACAGGTGACACACTCGGTGATAGGGTGACAGGTGACAAGCTCACTGACGGGGTGACTGTAGCTGGAGTGGGCCCTCTGCCCTGGAATGGACTGGCGCCCTGTTCAGGGTTTATGTCAGTGCTGCCTAGGATCGTGCCTAGTAAAATATGCCTAAATGGGTAAAATGTGAGCTGCTTCAGATAAAAGCACCCGGTGAGCTCGACTGAGCAGCCGGTTTCCTCCCTGCTGTTACGCCCAAGTAGCAGAAATCCATGGGAACCTGCTGTGTCAAGTCTATGTGTCAATGAGCATAGCGGCTAAGATCAGAGGGGCTGTTGTGCTGCCAGAAGAGGAGAGAGCAGGAGGGGGTTTAAAGGGGCTTTGGGGCACACAGGACTCGCAATGCTGCAAATTTAGGGAAAGATCAGAGCGGGTTCAATCACATCTATAAATGAAATCACCAGTCAGGTAAAACACTGATTTCATAGCTGATACCTGCGGTGTACACATGTCTGACTCACCCTGCCCGTTAAACTTCAAGTCAAGCCAAGGGGGCTTACTGTCATAGCATCCATACGCAGGTATACGGTGGCCGGAGGTAATGTTCCCCCAGGAATGTAGTGCGTCATACAAACAGGAAGGAACACTCCCCAGGACCGTGGTGTGACATACAAACAGGAAGTAACATTCCCCCAGGACCGCAGTGCAGCACACAAACAGGAAGTAACATTCATTCAGGACTGCGGTGCGACATACAAACAGGAAGTAACTTTCCCCAGGACTGCAGTGCGACATACAAACAGGAAGTAACATTCCCTCAGGACTGCGGTGCGGCATACAAACAGGAAGTAACTTTCCCCAGGACTGCAGTGCGACATACAAACAGGAAGTAACATTCCCTCAGGACTGCGGTGCGGCATACAAACAGGAAATAACTTTCCCCAGGACTGCAGTGCGGCATACAAACAGGAAGTAACATTCCCCAGGACCGTGGTGTGACATACAAACAGGAAGTAACATTCCCCCAGGACTGCAGTGCAGCACACAAAGAGGAAGTAACATTCCCTCAGAACTGCGGTGCGACATACAAACAGGAAGTGACGGGGAGGATTTTGCAGTGCAAAGCACAGGACCATGCGAAGCTGGAGGGGCTGGACTC
Source organism: Hippopotamyrus pictus (assembly GCA_026781145.1). Classification (NCBI taxonomy): domain Eukaryota; kingdom Metazoa; phylum Chordata; class Actinopteri; order Osteoglossiformes; family Mormyridae; genus Hippopotamyrus; species Hippopotamyrus pictus. The sequence goes on along the minus strand of JAODLC010000052.1, from coordinate 1,543,654 downwards.
GGGTACTGGTTTTTGTATTTTTCCATTTCCTTGTCATACACTGCACGAATAGACCAGTCTGCACTCTGCATCGTGTGTCCTGTGGGGAATGTCCACACCTGAGCTCAAACATAGTAAAACTAGGTCCTCGCACTTGGGGGAAATGCGGTTTATTTGGATTCTGTAAGTACCCTTTGTTTCAGTAAATTTCCAGAATTTCTAGTGTGGATATTGGATTGGATAGAATGAAAAGGTGCTTTGATTCTTTTACCTTCCAGTGTGCAGATATTGACATAAATCCCTTCTTACTATGTGACCTGTGAGCTTAAACCACCACGACCAACTGACTGTGACCCAATCTGTGGGGTTGTTTCCATACAACAAAATCAAAAAATGTCTCAAAAATAGGCCATGTATAAAGCTATTTTCATGAGTCACCTTGACTAAGATATGTGCCAAGTACTTGAAAATTAATACATTATTACACTGGTACTATTTTATATGTTTGTGTACCCTGTGGTGGACTGGCATCCTATCCAGAGTGTCCCCCAAGCTGCCTCTGATCCAGGCTCCCATAATCCTCTGCTGGAAAAGCAGTTGGAAGACGAATGGGTTATCACTCTAGCTGAATTTTAAAAGTAGGTCCTTCTGTATCTGGTCACACACACACACAATTGTTTGCATCCATATCTTTGTAGAGACTCTCTATTCATTTTTATGGGCATAACCCTAATTCCAATTATGACGACTGTAACCCCCACCCAGCCCTAACCCTAACCCTAAATAAGCAAACAAAATACAAGACTTTTGGCATTTTTAGTTTTTTGATAGCAGTCACAGATTTTTATAAAATTGTGTTTCCCCTTGTGGGGGCTGAAGCGGTGGTCCCCACAATGTCCGACTCACAGGGTTTTTTCACATTGTGGACCCCCAATCCAAACTTCATTCAGCATAACATTTCCCCCATCACTGTGACCCTGTGAATTTACATTGGGCCGGGGGGGGGGATCAAACTTCATTATTTGAATTAAAATTTGAATTTTACAAATATTTGCACATTCAAATCCAAAAATCCACATTCAGTTTTTTAATGATTTGTGTAAGCTAATACTGATCATCTAACATTTTATCGCCAAAATTTCAAAATACCAGAATATTGTTGCTGTGGAAAATACCGTCAAGCCTAAATATGCCACGTTATCGTGCACGTACAGTATCATGGTAAGAAAAATTAAATTCTGGCCAAGCCTAATAAGACATAGGCTAACCTAAAGGCTGATTGCGTGATGTTTAAGTTTGAAGATATTTTATACACGTAAGCCTGTGTTAGCTGTCTAAGGTCATTCGTTTTATCTTTTAATTTCATGCCACGAATTAGATGACTTTTTGTATCTGCTGTGGCCGTTTCTGTCCTGCGGGTAGCTAAATTAAAAGTGTAGTATTATACATTATCGCCTCCTTGTCATTTTCCTCACTTAAGCTAGTATATGGCTAACGCCGCTAGCTTCACCTCTGAGAGTCAGTCTCACGCAACTGGCCTGGGCTACTGCGCTACGCTAGTTTGTCTCTGCCAGTGAGTCTATTACATAGCGCTGGACACACGATGTAACCAAAGTGAGCTAATGCAGATTTAAGGGGCAGCAAAATGCCGGCAGATGGTCGTCTGGACAGCACACGTCTCCAGCGGCAACGTAGCCGGCAATTAGGCCTGTGATTGTGGAACTCCCAGTCAGAGTTTCCTAATGACGTGGCCCAGAATTAAAAATACAAAAAAACTCAACCCTGGGCTATAGGACACGGCCTGTTCTGGTGAGAGTTATTCTCACGCCCTTCCCACTGGGAGCCATGAGAGATTGGGACATCCTGGGAAAAAATATAACATTAACACTGGGATGGATCTCCAGTGACTCATAATTAGGTGAACTGGTGACTCTAAATCGCCCCTAGTGTTGGCATGCCCTGCGATGGACTGGCAATCCCTTCCAGGATGAATCCCCGCCATGCGCCCTTTGCTGCTTGAGGTGGTCTCCAGGCCCACCTCTGAGCCTGTCCTGGATAAATGTCTAGAACACGGAAGAATGGATGAAGAATGGATCTTTCCTAAGCTCTCCTTCTGTCCTTACATGCCACTACCTTTCCTTGCAGACAAATTGTACATGTATGATGACTCGTTTACAAAAATCTCGGCATATGCTCCGCTTTTGACATGCAGGTGCGGGCACAGTCAAGAAGGCTGTGAGTTCGGAACCCGAGTGGATTGTCCTTGTCACGTCAGCATAGCATCGCACCTCTTAGAGTGGAGGTATTTTGGACGCTTTTCCACCTCATTAGCCCGTCCGTGTCGCCTCTGTTCCCAGCAGTGGTCAACTCCGTGTTTTGCCTGTGCTTGTGTGCGCGCGCGTGTTCCCGTTTTGATTAGTGTCGTCACGCCCGACCCAGCACGTCTGAGCTTATTGGCTCGGAACGTTCCGGCTCCACGTAGGCAGACGGCTCCTTGGTGCCGGGAAGCACAATTTACCTGCCAGTCATGCGGGGGTCCTGCAGGAACAGCTGGTGGCTCTGATAAAGGGCCCTTTAAAGGGAAATGAGCAAAGTGCTGTAGCTCCTGGGTGAACACACACTTGTTTCCGTGTCCTTGATCACACAGCACCTGCAGGCAGAACCACCGATTTTTTTTTTCTCCAAGTCTGCTGTTAACAGCATTTCCTGCTCATAACGAATCGCGCGTGACGTGTCTCGGCTGAAACATCAACGTCTGGCCGACAGCGCGTCCCGAGAATATTCTGGAAAGATTATTGCGATAATTTAGACCGCCTAATTTCTCCGAGTGAACAAAGGGACCTGCTCTTTATGAGACATCACAACACGGTCTAGAAGTTTGTCTTATAATTTTGGCATCACTTTGCTGCATTTCCGAAATGATTTGTTTTGGCAAATCACCTGGAATATTGTAACCGGCCTTTTCCCGGGACTGTTGAATTCTTATTTGTGGCTTCAGTAACCACACACCTTTAGCTCCTTCGTGTTTATTTGCGTCTCCATTTTATTCTGGCGGTTTTGCATATAAGAAGATTTAATAGCATTGATATCTATAATTGAGATTTATTTCAATAATCTGCACACAACAATGCGCCAAAAATAGCCCGGCTTAAATAATCAAAGGAGACAAAAGCCATATTGTTGAACCGAGCCACGGATCCCACAGTCTCTCCCAGCTGTAATTCGCCACTCCGCGTAATTAATACATTCAGACGCAGCCAGTCATTATCTAATTTTGAAGAAAACAGAAAGTAAGGCCACGGACGTGAGTGTAATTCCGAGATCCTGAACCACACACCCAAGGCCTTGGATTTGGGGCCGACTGTCACGACAGTGCTATTCTGCTTGGAGTCTCGCAAATCCCGCTAATGTCCCATTCAGAAATGACTGCCTCCCTCCCCAATCCCTATTTATGCACCTCAAAGTGTGCAATTTCCATCGCCTTTTTCTGTCTCTGTGTTTTCTCTCACCCCAGCCTTAATCCTATTAGAGAGAGGAATCTGGGTTAGGCACACGTTTGTGTGTCTGGCGTAGCAGTTCACTGACTCTCAGCTGGGTCCTGTTTTATCTCCTCCGCTCGTTCCTCTGCCTGCAGGGGGGCTGCCTTCTTACTGCCGAAGCCTTCAAAGCGCCGGGTTCTAAACAGGGAAGTGGAGATGAGGAGCAGGACCACTGGAGGAAGTCGGAGTGTGTGTGTGTGTGTGTAAGGCCTCCAGAGAGGCAGAGCTGAGAGCAGGCGGGGGGTGGGGGGTTGCAGAAAATCTGCCTTTCCAGCCCCTTCTGTCAGAGCTGTAAGGCTATTTCTAAGGAGGACCATTTCTCAGCTTCGGAAGGTGTCTAAGTATAGAGCCGTGAACTGCAAGTGCAGAAGGATATGCTCCGCCTACATGGTCCAGGCCAGCGAGGACGCGTCTCTCAGCGAGCCCTGCAGCAGCTGTGGCTTGGTGCATTCTGTGCAGGGGGGTGCTGTGTGGCTCAGGACGCTGTGCTTGTGATCAGAAGGCCGTTGGTTTGAATCCTGACGTCAGCAGAGGGAATTCACTCACAGGCCCTTACCTTCTAATGATCGTTTAACCCTACTTTCTCCAAAAAGGAAGCATGTCCTCTATAAATGTGATGGAGGGCCAGTTCAGAGTTGCATCCATTGTATGATCCATCCGTTTTCCATAAGCACTGATCACAGGGAGCCTTCAGTCTTTCCCAAGCAAGGGCACCGGGGTGGGTGTGGGATCCAGTCCATTGATCACTCTCATATACCGTGGGTGATTCTGAGAGAGTCCGTTGGAGTGCTGCGAGGAAATGTACATGAGCACACGGGCACGACGCGAACGGAGGGAGGGCACTGAACCCAGAACCCAGGAGGTGTGCCATTGGCATCATTTTGGGGTTTAATGTTGTTAGCAAACAGTCGGTTTATTTATTTTGCTGCCTTTTTTGGACCTGATCCCTCTTACCAGTCTGATTTGTGCCGAGTCTCACAGCCCACTGCAGTACAGGCCTCCTTGGTATCAGACCATCTGCTGACATTGTTCTGCTTTCTTGTTTGCTTTTCTCCCGTGACGGACCGGGGTCGTGGTAACTTGTAAACATAATTTAAAGGATATATTACTACAGTTTCACAAGTCACTTAATTATCGCACACTAACTGAGCAGCTGATGCCTGATATAACACTGATAAATGGTCATGTGTCGTTTGAATTTTGGGTTGTTAACCAAATAACACTTGTAACTGTTGCTGTGAAACACAACATCATTGACATATAATGATAGTCTGTGTTCAAGTAATGTTTTAAAGGATCGTGCCAGCATCCCATGTAAGAGTATTTGATCACCTCATGCAACATGTAACATAGCTCAGCATAGCAATATGCGTGGTAGCACAGCATAGCGAAATGTCAGATAGCTTAGCATAGCAACATGTGAGTTAGCATAGCGACATGTAAGATGGCTTAGCGTAGCAACATGTGAGTTAGCATAGCATAGTGACATGTCAGCTAGTGGAGTGTAGCGATATATGGGTTAGCTTAGCATAGTGACAAATAAGATAGCTTAGCGTAGCGACATTCGAGTTAGCTTATCAGAGTGACATGTTAGCATAGCTTAGCCAATAAAGTCATGGGATGTGGTTTTGCACACAAATGCATCTGTACAATCATGTCAGACGCTTCTCTGGCTGATGAGAAAATTACTCAAAGGCTGCAAGAAAAACCCAGCGTCATCAGACGAATTTATCAGTCTTTATTATCTGTATGTTATTAGTGTGCTCTCTTAAACATTTAATTGTTTATCTGTGGTAATTAGCCTGATGAAGGCTGTGGCCCCAGTTTATTTAAGGCGATCTTCATTTAATTAGTCAGTTTAAACCTCTAAAATAGCAGTACCATATTATCAATTGCATTGATTACAACTGTTTAAACATTAATTGCTTAATTGTTCATCTGTCTTGTTACGATAAACCGTTAGTGACTGAACTTGTTTTTAAACCGGTAATTAATGTTTAGATGCAGGTGTGAGTGTCTGGAATGGGCTCCTATTTGTGTGTCTGCTTTCATTTGGTCAGACAGGAAAAATACTAACAGTGAAGTGAATATCATAAAGGAAACTGCAAAACCCGTACGATTTCAGCCTTAGCATAATACTAGCATTGAGTTTTCAGCCAATTAACCCGGCGGGCTGGGGAAAAGTTGAGAGGATGAAAGCTTATAAATGAAAGGTAATATCGTCTCCCCTGTCTGGCTGACTAAATTGAGCAAAAATATGTGCAAATTTGACTCATTCGGCAGCGTTTACAAGAAATTATTCAGGGTTGGCAGTTACATTCGGAACAATCAGAAGGATGATTCAAGCGGGCGATGTTTTCCAGACACCAGTTACCTCCGCAGAGATGCAGAGATCCAAAATTATGCGGCGCATTAATTGCCCATCTGAATCACTGTCTAAGATATTAATCGTGCCCCGAATATCATTTATAAAATGGATAGCAGGTCGCAGGAGCCCCCGGTGCCGGTTTTTCCCCTTCGTTTTGCGGCTACGGGCTTGAGGCTCCTGCCTCCGATGGGAATTAAAGCTCAGCGCTGGATGCCTTTGCTGCAGCGGGGCGCGCGCGACGCGCTGCACCAGGAGGGAATGAAACGCATGCAGCACCTCCTCCGGCAGTGATATTCGCTGAAATCCAGGAAACGTCTGCAGAAGTTATATCTATTAACTTTAGCTACCCAGGTTTAAAAAAAAGTGTAAAATCACCGCCGAGCAACGTAATTATCGGTAGAAGGATGCAACTTAAATATGTGAAACCGTAAATGTGTATTTATAACTGAGTGTTCGCCTTCGACAGAACCTCCGGGTCGAAAGCCAACGAAATCAAATAAATACGGAGAACGTAATGTAGCGGAAAGGCCTGCAAATGCGTGTATCAGCAGTTCCTAAATGCTCCAGCACTAAGCTGTGATTGCTAAACATTTCGGGTTCCTTGTAATCAATGACTCAGATGAAACAAATTCTATTTACTGTGGTACATTCTCGCGACTAAGTTGTCAGAAAGTGCTTAACAATTTAGAATAAACTTCGCTGGAACGCGAAACTGAGTGGCACTTCTGGAGAGTGGTGTGCATGAATGTGCAAATTGCAGTTCCAATATAAAACGTCTCGATCCCCTATGACGGGAGTGGAGGACTGAGGGAGGTCTGATGCAGTTATTTACTCGCCTTCTGTGTGGAGAAGCAGAACAACATTACGCCTGAAATGCCTGGGAGCTCGCTGCCTGATATCTGACATCCATGCAAACTATCCCACGAACAGCACCTACTTCCACTGGGGAAGTGAACCCACCTGCCCGAGGACTTAACCATTTTGAGCTGCATTCTATATTTCACTGAAGAAAAACACTGGCCGTATCGTTTTAAATGGTCGTTTGCCCTAATTACTCCTAAATTGCTGCTGGGAAAATACCCAGACATTGACAGCCATCTTTTCAAATATTGATTACACTGGCTGTCCATTTGGCTGCCCTGTCGAATCATTTTCAATTTTTAATAAGACTACATTTTGCTGAGTTATAAGGACAGGCAGGAAGATACCATGTAAAATGTAGTGGGTTTTGGTAACCAATTATGTTGTTTGTGATCAGTTCCGGATTGTGCCCAGGTTACTGGTCTTGTCTAGTTTTATCGGTTTGCTAGTTCAGACGTGGTGTATTACGGAAAAGTGAATGACAGTGTAACAATAAAGCTGATCCTTTAGCCAGCATTTATCAACAACATTGTAGTCATGCATAAACATGCTTCAGAAATCTTAAGTGCTCCTACGATTTCAAGTCATCTTGATTTCCTCTGTTTCTTATCTCTGCTGGTTTACAGTAAACTTGAAGTGATTTAAAAAGTTGGCGCAAAGGCAGACGCATTTTCTGCTTAATTTGTTTGTCAGTATATTATGTAAATTGTATGATTATTTACTACTTCTGCTTTACTAAAATAATTACATTTGAGTTCACGTTTTTTAGCAAATAATTTAGAAAACATTTGAAGCAGTGTGTTTTTTTTTAATTATCAGTCTGTATATTGATCAGCGTTTTCTTTCGTTATTTTAAGGTGTGATTTGTGAGCGACACCTTCTGGGGTCACTCTGCTGCTGAATTGGCGGGGCGATGAATCCCGCAATGCATTGATCAAACTGTCCTTTTTCTCGTTGCAGGAGATTCATCACAATCCGGTAAGACACCGTGCCTTTATTTAATACATGCTCTGGTCTCACGAAGCCCGCAGAGCTGTTGATGCAGCCGCTGCTGTTTACTTCATATTAATGTTCTAATTCGGTGTTTCCCAGCCCGGTCCTCGGGGATCCCTAGACGGTTCATGTTTTTGCACCCCCCCCCCCTCCAGACGGTTCATATTTTTGCTCCCCCCCAGTTGTTGGTAGGGGAAACTGGGAGGGAGCAAAAATGTGGACTGTCTGGGCCTCGGAGGACCAGATTATGAAACACTGTTTTAATTGATTGAGAATAAATGACATCTTAGATGAATCAAACCTGGATAAATTAAATTTACTCTTCATATTCATGTCATTCCTTCCTGACAGTTATTGTACCACCAAAGTTTCTGCAGTAAATTATATCTGAACAGATAAAATATTTCATAATGATATGCATGTTGCTTTGCATTATTAATAGTATTGAGGCTTTTGAGAAATGTTGCATTGCTGACAGTCACAGCACTGTCCCATCTGTCTGGTTTGTGACTTTGGTGTGACCCATCATAACTGCACGCTTTTCTTCGCCGTCTGTGAATAAGCATGTCTGAGGCAATACGTTTTTACCATGATATTCCTGCTGAGTAACAGGGCTAAGTACCACAGAAGGCTCTCGCTTTTGGAAAAGCGTGGCAATGTTAGTAGTTATCAGAATGTGTCCCGTAGATAATGGATTATGGAAATTTATGCTTAATTTCTGTTACTTATTCTGTTGTTTGAACCTTTTGAAGCCTCTAAGATATGTTTGCTGGGACAAGGTATTCGCTATTACTACACATTTCCAGAGTCTTTAAACAATGTCTTCTGTATGGTGACTGGCTAATTTAATGAGAAGTAAAAAAATATCTGCCTTTGTCATGGCCTTTTGTTAATTAAAACATGCTCCTTTAGAGAGTGTTTTAGGGCATAGTTAGCAGGAAATAGGTGTTAATATAGTTAAGTGTGGCAACTTTCAAAATCCATATGCTTCTAATGACTGTTAATGTTCTAATTCTCTGAGTGCTTTGTCTGTGCTTGTCTGCAGTAATGACAGGCTGACTCAGGATTGGATGGATGAAGTAAAAAGATAATCTAATTGGCTAGTGGATGTCTAGAAGTATGTGGTTAAATGTAATTGTACTGCTAGCCGGTGTGTGTGTGTGTGTGTGTGTGTGTGTGTGTGTGAGAGAGAGACAGATAAATAAATAACCTGTTATTTTGACATTGTGGGGACATTCTGTTCACAAGGGGAAATTCAGTTTTATAAAAATCGGTGACCGGAATCAGAAAACTAAAAATGCCAAAAGTCTTGTTTTGTTTGGTTACTTATGGTTAAGGTTGGGGCTGGGTAGGGGATACGGTAGTCAATGTTTGGGATTCGGGTTATGCCCATGGAAATGAATGGAAAGTCCCCACAAAGATGATACCTAATCTCTGTGTGTGATATCAGAATTCAAACCCATTTCAAGTTTGGAACTCTATAACAGCGAAAAAAAAAATGTTTTCATCACGAATTGCTGCTGTGAAAGATGGGATTTTTGAATTCTGTAAGACACTACTGCGTTCCACGGTCCGGGGAATCCCTCTTTTCCTTAAACGATCTTTCTGAAATCCTCTGTAAGTTGCAATTTATTTGGGAGGAAATTGGATTAAGGTTACAGCTGGACATTGATCTTTCTTGGAGACTGGAGAGCCTCCATAGTGTCTGTATTTCCTGGATGGCTAAGCGGAGATATTTGGATCTTATTGAATTTGGGAGTCTCCTTTCAGGGGTCCTCTTCAAAACGATATGTTTAGGCTTTTTGGAATATCGGCTATTAAACCGCAGAGACAAAGCGCTCCGTGTTTCGGGCTTCCTCTTGCAAGGTTGGCCGGCTGCGGCTTTAAGTATTCAGTTACTCTGTTTTATTAAAATCACATCAGTTGGTTTAAGCAACAGTCAGCCATTTCCTAATGTACACAGATAAAATGAGACCCGTCGCCTTTGGGGTACATTGGTTTTACAGGAACTAAGGATACTTCGTGCTGCATTAGGATATTGGTAACACTTTACTTAAAGTCTGTATGCGTAACGCATTACAGATACCTTCATAATGCATTATAATGCATTCATAAAGTATTATAAACATGGCTATAACTATTCATA